>CM052210.1:3830921-4430921 GCA_028454225.1 Lasioglossum leucozonium | reverse complement strand
TTAACAAGTTGAAATAATAAATTTGAATTCTTTTAATCTGTCTATTGTCTCAAATTGCATAGATTAATTATCGTCATAAATAAATAGCGGATCTTTATGCAAAATAAAAATGTTCTAGCTGAATTGTAACAAACTGAAATCCAAATTTATTTCCATTGTTAATATAGTTAATAGGTGGAAAATGATATAACAATATTTTCAAATTCTCCTAATGTTTTAATTGTTTGAAAGTACGTCTATTGATTTTTGTCGTGAGTGCATAGTTTGTCTAGTGATGATTGCATAAAATCCGCAGTTTACATGTCATCAACATGTATTACCGTCCGAAGTAATTTTTGTCCGTCCCTGGCAGCTTACGGCCGTTCAGCCGGCGCTTAAATATTCACGCAAAGTTAATTTGTCGTGCGAAGTTGTGAAGCACTAAGACGATTGTCCTAAAGATTTCGCTACACAACAAACTCCCGAAATTCCCCTCAGGATATCTCTCGACGTACAAGTATACCAGTGTCGTTCTCCGCTCGGAACGCTTCGGAAAGTAACCGGGGGAGGATCCCGGTCCGAATGTCGTTAGATTTGCGGAAAGCTTTCTGGAAACTGGAGTGATTCGTGTCAGGATGCCGCAACGTTTTCACTCGTGCTTTTCCTTCCTTTTTTTTTTCATCTTCCAAACGAAATATTCGAGGGGCGAACGACGAAAAATTGGGGAAAACCGAACGAACTCGTTCGTAAGCTGCGACCATTTAACACGTCCGCGAGCTAGTCGAAAACTGGGCCACGTATAAAGCTCGGAAATATAGAGAATGTGTGTTTGAATTTCACTTTACTGCAGTAAGGTAAAGTCGGATAAAAGAGGGGAGCGTGGAAACTGATACTTTATACATTCGTATCGGTTGAAGTATTAAACGACGCTACCGGAAACTTTAAATGTGATGGAATCGGAGCTTGGCATCGTTTCCCCTTAACAAAACGTTTAGCGAGAGCCGCCTGATAAAGTAATTGCGGCGAAAGAAACGCGAGCGTTCCGTTGATTGGTTCAGCGGAATCGGCGATATCGGTTGCCTCGATAAATTCATGAAATCTTCGTGCCACTCTCCCTACCGTGAATCAATGCTAAATGGAAAATCAAATTTAAAGATACGAACGTCGTGTGTTGATAATCCCCAATATTTAAAAATATCGATAATGTCCATGGAAATCGGAACATGCTACAGGAAATGCAATATTATAATTTCCATTTAAACAAATTTGCATCGAAATTATTTTGAAAATTAATATTTCATTGGTACTTAACGGTAACCATTAACATTAACATCAGGGATGATGTACGACTGCCAGTTTCTTTTTGAGTAACAAAATATTACATTGATGTTCCATTAATTAAATTTATCATAATTGTTATTAATTAGACGTTACGTAATTGGAGATTCGGACTTTATATTTGCCATAGCTATCTGCAACACTCTTTGAAACACTCTTTAGAGTCAATATGGATCACAGATTTCATCCTTCAAGGGTTAATTTAATATCCAATTTGTTTTCGAAATTTTCTTTTTATATGTGGAGTTTCAACTTTGATGAGTCGCTTCAACAAATTAGCGATTACTTCGTAATTCATTATTGTAAAAATGTAGGTATTGTATGTTTTAAATTCATTTTGAAGTTTATAATTATCTGTTTCTAGGTTACACAAATGTCCATCCATTTCGTGTAGCGGAACGCAGGCAGGATAAGTGGTGCTAAATCTGTTAAGCGATAACTGTTAAACACACCTATGCATTTTCGCGGCGTTTAAGAGAAATTTAGCAGAGGTCACTGCAGGAAAGCCCCATAACCGAATTAATAGCGGAGCAAAAGGGTTTTGTTGAAAAGAATGTCCAGTTAGCGAAACCGTAATCGTTTTAACACTTAATTTCCCTTACTTAAACAAAAATACAGAACCAATTTCATTCACTGTTACACTTTTTATGTAGCATTGTATTATTAAACTGGAGATCTTTGTGCATTTATATTCACACATTTTCGAGATAAAAGGAAGCACGTACAGCAACAAACGTTAATGACAATTTAATCCATGAAAGTTAGAATTTTCATAAAGATCTGCTGTCTAATTAAAAACCCGAATTGCAACAAACTGGAGTGAAGAGTAAATTTATTTTCTTAATATGTTTAATAGATTGAAAATTATGTAAGAGTATTATTATTATTTATTTAATTTTCAAATTTTTCTAATGGTTTCACTTTCAACCTGATACTGAATGTTATATCTTAGTATTGTCAGCGTCATCGCAATTATTATTATTTATTTATTTTCTATATAAGGTTATAGCATGTGCAATACAAATTATACATAATTTTGTTACAGTATGACTTGTGATTCTTTTTTCATTTTTAGAATTGTAGCTTTCAAAACCCAATGTGCAGTAGGGGTAGTTCCATAGAAGCTGATTTTAAAATAAAATCGCAATTGCGAGGGCCACGAATTAATACGCACATCTGATAGGAATAGGGTTGATTTATCATCTGTTACAGCCCGATAATGCAATTAAAACTCTCTTATTATTAATTTAGAGAGAATTTAGAGTCCGACCACGGTAAATGGCTTTCGCGTGGCGTCGTCCGAGTTGGAACGAAAATCAACCGGGACCGGCGGCGCGGCGAAAACGTTCCGACCAGCTCTCTCCCATCGAAGTTTCTGCGAATTAGGCTGGTTTTAATAATTTCTCGGTCATCTTTTCACCGCGGGTCCCGCTGTCCAATCCAGCTTTGCGCGGCGTTACACAGTGAACATTTGCAATACGCGGGCTTAATGTTTACGAACGCAGACCGTAATACCGTGGAAAATGAAAGCTGCGTTTTTTTTTTCAGGTAACATTCCCGCGGATAAACAAGATTTTCCACATTGTTTCTTTAATTCTATTATCAGCGTGCTTTGCTCGGCTTGGCATTACACATTCGTCCGCGGCATATTGTACACTGTACGCCATTAACATAAATGATTTGCTTTCTTTGGCTTTTTATTCGAAGCTTGCCGTTGGAACGGTGAAATATTGCGGCGGACCTTTCATTATAAGCATTCATTTCATTTAACGCAACATTTGTTTACGTTCGTACTCTTGGTATTGAAAGATGAATGTACAGAGTACAAATCGCAGCACAAAAGTGCTGGGGGTGATCCAACGTGGATAACTAAGAAAAAGTTTCGATATTACATTTTTTCGTCCGAGGCTTCGTTTTTGAGAAAATTGAGCTTCAAAATGCCGCGATCGTCCGACGCGTCTGATCGTGTCCGATCAATTCTACTTGAAGATCCTGACTGGTTTTTAAACTCGATTTTTTCGAAAACAGGGGGGTCGAACGAAAAAACTTTATTCCTTTTTCTCGATTCATTTTTACATATAGAATCACCCTCAGCTCGACTCTTCTACGCTTTCCCGATCCGCCCTGTATAAATAATAATAGCAAAGTTCTGAACAGTTACATTATATTGAATAATTCTTACTACCACTTGTGAGTATACAGTTTTAACAAAATTTTGGAATACTTATTTTCTCGTCTTATTTTTCTATTGTTTTTAATAAAAAGATCCAGAATATTGTTCCTTGAACATTAGAAAGTGTGCAAAGACAGAAAAAGTGTTCACTCTACAGAGTACTTTTGAAAAATTAATATTTATAATCTACTTGGGCATATGTAATCATTTAGAACATTTATAACGCGTAGTAATGTTATATTGTATTTAGTTACGCAGAATTATATGGTTGGTGAATAACGAAAATTTGCGTTGCCAAACTAGTTATTTACGGGATCACAAAAACAAAACTTCCAAGGGATCACAAACACAAACCTAGTAACTCTTAATAAATCGGGATCAATTAAATTTATCTTCCATTCGAGACTCCGAGAAGGTGCACAGAAAATATACTTGTCGTTATTTGTTCGGTGATATAGAGGGTGATCGATAAATGCTGACGCAGCAGAAAAGAGGGTGATTCTACATGAATAATATGATCGGTAACTGGTGGTACAACCGAAAAGGTGGTGATTCCGCATGAAAAAATAAGTCGAAAATGTAGAATAAAATTGTTTTTTTTCTTTCAAGAAAATCACGTTTGAGAATTCGGCAAATACGCGTGCTATTGAATCAGAGTTGACGCGTCTGTGCATGACCTACTGGTTCTACTTCCTACGAATGCGGAGCACACGAACTTGGCGCATTTTCAAATTCGATTTTCTCGAAAATAAAACATTTGATTCTACATTTTCGACTAAAATTTTTAATGTAAAATCACCCTCTTTTCTGTACCTCCAGATGTAACTCTGTATAACAGCTAAAAGCAAGAAAGTGCATAGCTAAAAATAATAATTAATTTTACTTCTGCGAACCGCGAACGAATACAATCGTATTCTGACAGCGGTCGTGCAATTAATCAGATAAAAAAAATTATTAAGATTAAAAAGATAAAAATTGAATTTTTTACATAACGCGTACATAAAATAAATACGATTCACGCTATGTTTATCTATCGAAACTAGACACACGGTTCGATCCACGAGAAATATAATTTGTGTCGTGTAAAAGAAACGGCGCGTATTTGTATCGTTTCGAGCATCCAATCAAAAACGATATATCACTATTCTGTATTTCTTGTTTTTGGATTCATTCGCCCCAACGAGTTCTGCCGTACGGACAGGTAAAATTTCATTCCAGCCATAACAACACGGGGCAACACATTTCTCTTCGAAATTGGGTTCGAAGTTTTCAATTCCGCGTCACTGCTTCCCGACAACCATGACACTTACGGTTGTTGTTTGGCAAGTAAGGGTATAATTAACGTGATTGCCCATCGATTTCAGACAATACACTTTCGCCACGATTTTATTAAATTTCATCCGTAGTGGTTACATATGCTTGAACGGTTGAAACACGAGAGAAATTCAACAATTTGTTTTGTATATAAAATTCTTTAAACTCTTAAATTAAACTCTTAAACTTAAATTCTTTAAGATATTTAAAATAATTCACAGTTCAAAGCTTTTAACAAATGTTTTAAAATAGAATTTTAAAAATAGAAACAAAATAGAAACATATTTTAAATGTCTCTATGGATAACCTTTATTTTGATAAAAAATTTACTGGTATATTTAAATTGTGATAATTTATAATTTATAATTGTGATAATTTTAAAGTTCGAAGCCTCTACTTCCTCATAGCAGTGTTTATTTAAGATATCTGTATATGACGCAGCGGTTGGTAAACTCAATCCATAAATAATCAAACCATCAATAATCCATTTGCCCCAAGAAATGCTAAAATTAAAACGCCTCCAAAAACTTTCAAAAATTTTATCAACAAAAATGTTAAAGAAGTTTTAAAGAGAAATTGGAAGTGGATACCCAGTTATCCAGTTGCTAAGGGTTAAACGAAACGTCCAAGTCCAAGTTTTCCATTGAAAGTGGATACCCAGATAACCGGTTATTGACATAAGGGTTAAACCAGTGATGGGCGCTTTTGTCCGCCGCGGAAAAGAAGGACCAGCGAAGCTTCTCTCACCAACGACTCTTTCGTGCAGTGCGCACCTTCGCTGCGCAGCTGTGCCTCGCGCCTTTGTTTCCTCCCTTGTTCGTCCCAATGGGACCCACCGCAGCCGACCATATGAGCGGCTTCTGCCATAAGCATCGTGTCATAATACATGTCCGCTCTGCGAAGCGTAGAGCAATCTTCGCGGATAAAATCTTATATACCCGTTTGTAGCATAGAGAAGTTATAATTCGTAGAGCAGACGCGCATTATGACACGACGCTTCGTGGATAGACAGCAGAAGCCGCGCACATGGTCGGCTGCGGTGGGCTCCGCTGCGCAACGAAGGTGCGCGCTGCACGAACGAGTCGTTGGTGGGAGAAGCCAGCAAAACTCAGGGGCCCCTACAGCGCCCACCACTGGGTTAAACGAAAGTCCGAGTGTTTAAAAAAAGAGAAAAAAACGGGAGACACCTGTCTATTTCGATCCGAGGTTCTTACGAGCGAAAGACCGCAGAAAACCCGAGGCTTTCTTTCCGTCAGTTGCAGGTGAACGGACCCGCTGAAATATCCAGCGCTTTAAATTTCCTCGACAAACCTAATGAATCGAGTTTCTTCATCGGAGTCGAACGAAATCTCCGGCGGGCTGGGTCGCGGCAATAATTCAAGCTCGCCGTGGGTCAGAAGACTGTGGACAATTTTTCACCTAGCGGGGAAACAGATCGTCCGGGGATTGTCCCGTGTTTCGAAACGTGTCACGTTCCGGTGGCGTTCGGACGCAAAAACACGCGGATCGAGAGGAACCTCCGGTGGCCTGTTGTCCTTTATCGCGTGAACGGCTGGCAGAAATGCCCGGCAGGATCGAAATGGCGAAATCCTGTTGCAGGTAGGGTACGTGCCTTCGTTTTCGCAGCCGGCCGATCGTTATGTAATCAAAGGGCGGCTCGTGCTCAGTTAAGAGCCTGTCCGTCCGGCAATCGTCGTGTTCAATCACGCGTCCGCTATACTATATCGGCCGTGCGCCGAGTGTTACTAGCTGCATCCGACAATGATACAGTCGAACTGCTCACCCCGGTTACCTCTCTCACTCGATTGGATAATGATATCCACGTCTGCATCGGAAATCAGTCGCGTCTGATGGCATTTCCCTGTTTGGCCGGCTGCGCTGTTGCGCCGTCTCCTTTTCCTGGGACCCCTAACGAACCTGCCTTCGCCAAATGATCATACCCCATCAGTGCCTTTCGCCGATAATGCGAGCTGTAGTCGAAAAGCTCGGGGACGTCGCGCGTGAAACGCGATACAGTCACTCACGCTAATATTCTCGGCCACTCTTCAAAGGATGATAACATTTTTAACTTTTAATTACTCGCATATAGTTCTCACAATTTGAAAACATTTATTGGATTATGGGTATAGAATAAACGGATAAACTTGCGAAAGCGACAGCCCTCCGATATTGTTGAAAATTTTGCCAAAGCTTGTCCTTGATTAGAGAAGAAAGAAAGTTTTCATAGTTCTTAATAAATATTTTCGAAAATATTGATTTCAGAGAAAAAAGTATCAAACAAAAAATGAATTTCATAAAAAGTTCTACAAAAAAGGTTATATATATTTTTTACGTGAACCTATTATTTTGGCAATTATGATCCAAAATAACTCGGGGGGGGGGGGGGGATCAAATTAACTTCGTTAAACATTTTTTAAAGTTTCTGTTTTATTAAATATGCGAAACAGTTTTGTTTTCAAACAGTAGATTATTTTTGTCAATTTGTTTCTTAAATCAGTTCCAACAACATTCAATTTTTAGATTTAAAAAGTAATGTTTTCCACGTTCAAAACAAAATTTCAATTAAAGTTCAAACTAGATGTTTGAATTTTCTCGCATTACAGAGAAGATATTCGAAATTGTTGTTTAAAATTTTTTGGGTCTATATTGAAAATTTTAAAAACACATTTATCACGAAATTTGAAGAATATTTTCCACGTTCAAATCAGAATTTCGATTGAAGTTCGAACTAAAAATTTGAATTTATTCGCATTTTATAAATGTTATAATGTAATTTGTTCTTAGTATTAAACAGCTCGTAAGCTAAATGTACGAAATATGTTTCCAAAATTAGGGTCAAGGACTGAACGAAGAAATGAGAATTACGATGATAATAAGAGAAATATGGAACGATAACACAAGAATAGTCTGGCGAATATTTTTCCAAGTTCTATGTTACGTTAATGTTTCATTAGAATGGAAGGAAGCGATTTGGGAAAACATCCCTCATAAGTGACGTAGGTAACTAGTTGTTGCAGCATTGAAATTTCGTAGGGGTAGTTCTGCAATAACTTACGTCAGTCTCCAGAAGGGTGGCCCATTTTTCTACTACATGAGAAGGCACACATGGCGACTTTGACGTTTTCATCCTTAGACTCAAATAAATCTATCAAGGGAGCAAATAACGTAACCGGGTCAAGTGATCTTGGAAGGACGGACTCGAAGGAGAACTCTCGTAGCTTCGAGCATATTTTTTAAGGCAGTCATTAAATGTCAATTTCGGCGCACCAATAAATGTCAATTTCGGTCTCAATAATTCGGTTGTTCTTTATAATTAAAACAAAAACATTTGTACATTTAAAATCCTGGAGAAATGTTAATACTAATAATAAAATGGTACAGAAGTTCTTTAACCCTTATTATGAGCATTCTTCCATTAAAATAATGGCAACTGATTTTTTGAAAATAATGGAATTCGATAACTTCAAAAATTGGTTTTCAAACAACAATGATTAAGAGACATCTATATATTATTGACTAAACAAACACAGTATCTCTAGTAGTTTTCCACCTTTAATTCCCAGCATTGTTATTACCTTTCCAACATAAATCTCGACAGGAAAACAGAATTGTGTGTAAAATATTTTCGCGAGAAATGCTTTCCAACGCGTTGTGTCCGCACCATTATCAAGGATAGTCCTTTGTGCAAATACCAACAAAATCCGAAAGCTCGAAAAATCTGACAGAGGTAGCTGCGGCATCAACCCTTTAACGCACATGCCCATGACATAAACGGGCTCCGGCTGGTTGGAAAGAGATGGTGTTAAATTTCACAAACCCATTTAAATCTAAGATGAGAAGATTTAATTTTGCAAGTTGCGGACGACGCGACATGGTGCCTGCCCGACACCGCTGGCCGCAGAAAGGTGATATGCTAGGAGGTTGGAAAGCGTGGACGACTGCACAAGTAAATCGGATTGTCAGTGAATTATTCGATGCACTTCCAACGGCTGAAATTTGCTAATGAGGGTTCCTGTTGTCTCATAAACTTGGACTTTCTAAATAATAAATTCCAATATTATGAAAATTATGTTGAATTTAACAAACATTGGATAATTTATTATTAATTTTCAATTACATTTCTTAAAACATTTCCCTTAACATTGACAATTTTAGAGAAAATTTGCTAATTGGTACACGCCATGTTATAGTGTCTGACCAGATTATTAGAGCCACGAAAAACACATTTTTTTTCATGCGAAGAATAATTATGTCTACGGTATACTACTAAATGTGTGCTTGTAATTTTCATCAATATTTCATACAAAAATTACGAGAACTCAATGTAGTTTATTATATTCCGAGCAAAATCATTCTATTTTCTATCTCTTTCGTCGGCCGTACTGTGGCTTGATAATGCGTCAGCATTGTAGGATTTCCCTAATCAACTGCAGCACGGTCTTTGATATGTTAAATATTATTATTCCTTGAAATCGCCGTTACTATTTTCTCTGCAATTCCGACTAATTGCAATTTCTTGCACAAATTCTTTTCACGTTACATAACAAACCAATTGTTCTACTTCTCAAAAATCCAAATCATATGGTCCAATATTAAAAAAGTTATCGTCTTTTTAAGAGTGTCTGAATATTAGTAAGAATCGCTGAAAATCAGTATACGAATCCAGCTAATCCAACTAATCCAACCTAGTTTGTGTTTTTTTTTCGGATGTCACGGGACTTCAATTAACCTGTAACAAGTCTAGATCTTAACTCGAAATTCATTAGACGTACACAACCCGAAAAGAATTGTACGTTAGGGTTAACGAGTCGCTGAAACTTAATCTCTTCACCAGTAATGGTACTTCGAGCATTTGAGGTTTGAAACTCGAACCAGCTCGAATGGTTGAGTCGTCTCTAAGCTGTGCCTGTCCCTCCCTAACTTGTAGCACTTGTAATTGAAAGGGATCGAGAGTCAGGCGACGATATATTCGCAGGATCAAATACACGTACAATATAAACTAGCATATTTATCAGCCCAATATATTCGATTAATTTGCTTTATGAAAATGGGTCGATACTCCTATCCTCCAACTTAACATGCATTAATTTATAAAAAATTGTTGGGAGAAAATCAGAAAATCTGAGTTGAGAAGAGTTAATGACAGTATCTAACCTGGTTTGGCATATTTTATTGAAGTAAAATGATAAATACTTATTTGATATAATAAATAATTTCAAATACTTTATTATATTTATTTGATAAATAGTATAAGAAAAGTATTTTTATTGTGAGTTTAATTCTCTGCCGAAAACTTAAGGTAAAACGAGACAAATTAGCGAAGCGTGTGACATAAAAATATGTTAAATTAACATAGTGAAAGGATGTGGAATATTAATATTGTACAATGTGACGTCTTATCACTACATTGAATTGTATATCAGTAAAAATAATTTGTGTATCATCATACAGTTTCCTGCATAAATTTACTCGGAAATATTTTAATCGTATTTTCATTTAAATTTTAGTATTGATATATTTTCATATGTTTATTTGATGGATATAGGGTAAATCCGGTTTAATGCTTCAGGTTATGAAGGAAATTTGTATTCGTCGATGTTATCTGATAAAAGGTTCGGACGATTAAATGCAGCTGGGCATTGAGAACAGTCTGATCAAAGCGGGGCGATACTACTTGCAGTATTCTCGCGTTATCAGACTTCATAGTTGACACAAATCGATTTGGCCAGTTCAATCTTACTTCTTCCATTGTAAGCTGCAGTTTCTTTTAATATATACCCCTCCAATATAAGTGATAACTTAACAAGATTATTGAACCTCGAGCAACTAGGTAATCCAAATTTTAAAGATCTTTATTGTATCGAATGAATTTACATACTTGAGTGGATTTCTCGATGCCAGAATGAATTATCTTGAATATTTTCATTTAATTACGTTAAAAGACTTTGTGTATTATACAATAGCTGTGTTTAACAACTTGATGGTTTTTACTAACATTCTGATTTTTGACATTTTAACTAGTAACTGCAGGATACCTTGAATATTTAATTTATGAACTTACCCGGTTATTTTTTATCTTCAAAGTGTATTCTCTATCAAATTATTATGGGGAACAAAAATTTCACGGATTTTCATTCGGATTTAATTTAGTAATATAAAAGTCAACTAACACAGCGATGCGAAATATCATTTTATTTCATTTCCAGTGAAATGCTTCGTGAAAAATAAACTGTACAAAAATATTCACTGCCCATAGATAATACTACACCAGCAAAAAACATGTTAAGAAATTATTAGACTGTGGTTGTTAATGGTATTAAAATATGTGTAAGATGTGTAATAAGTGACAAATTGATTTGCTATTTTTTGGCACTGTACAAAATGTACATATTTTCAAAACTAATTTTTATTTGACATTGTTTAACGAGAAAAAAAAAGAATTTAGCAATTACTAGGATTTTATACATTTATAACAAAAATCAACGGATCAAGTATATAATATTTACAACAATTTAGAGCGTTTAAATATATCAATGACTTGCACATTCTCAAAATGATTACAGGAAAAAATACGTTTCAATTTGGTTCGGAGTCTAGCAATTTCTAGATTGTGCATTTTATGCAGTTATACCAAAAGATAAAATATTGAAAAGTTTGAAAAATTCGATACTCATATTTCTTGAAATGATTACAGGTAGAAACCAATTTTCATTCAGCGTAAAAACGTAAAAGCCATTCTAGCAATTACAAACAATTGCACGAACGTGTCCCTAAGTACGAGCTTTCGAAATGGGAGAATCGTCTCTAAACTGCGGTCCGATGTGTTCGACAAACACGCGGTTATTTCTCGCAACGGCGAACGTCGATGACATTCGTTCGGCGCCGATCAACAATCATAACATCGCCTTAAATCGGCTGTTAGGGGGATCGAGTCGAGTCGCGGACTCTCTCTTCAGTCGATTACCCATCGATATCCCCTCGACGCTCTCGAAAATCAACCCAGGCCTGATGATGGTTCGTTGTTTGCTCCTATCCGTTTCGAGGACTTGGCTGTCGGCGCGGCTCGGCCCGGCGTAGCCCGACGCGGCCCGACGCGGCCCGGCGGCTGCTGGCGAGAACCGCAACGGCGATCAGGAGAAAAATAATTACGTACGAAACCGAAAACGTTGCCTCGGAAAATCGAGTATCGTTGTTAATCGGATTGTTAACGGTAATGATCCTCGTCGAACGATTATGATAATACCAGATACTTGTGCGGCGACGGTATGCTCCAACTATTTCTGATTCTCTTCCGCTCGATCCGGTTAACGAGTCTCCCTCGCAGCATTTCGAAAATCTGTTCTGTTTAATGGGTATTCACTGTTTGCTCGCCACTCCATTGACCTTTTTACGATACCGCATCAATCGGTACGCCGAATTCATGGAAAGTGGCTCGGTGAAATGTTTAATTACGCGCGCGACAAGTTGCCCGAAGGTAGCTTGTATTTCCACGTGGCTCGCCTTTAACGTCGACCCCTCTTCCGCTTTCGTTAGCGCAAATCGCAACGCGATCGAATTCTATCAAAACCGTGAACATGCAGTTTACACGTCTCATTCGAGCTTTAAAAACCGGCAAATTAACACACGGTCTGCCAATCCTGTGGACTTATCCTACGCGCAGCATTTGTTCGGAATATATCCGTCTGGTGTTTTGACCCTTTTGACCCTAACTGGACAGTTTGTACTCCTAAATGACCTTAAATGATTTACCAAATTGGCCAATCGGTGTAAGTCCGACGTATATAATAGATATAACGACACATTATCCACCTCTGATTATTTCATAATTTTCATTGGAAGTCCATGGCTAAAGATTTAATAATAGATTTTTCAACAGCAATAACAATCTTAATCGTGAACCAACGAGCTATCCACAGTGACGTAATCTAATAATTTCGGCTGGAATTATTATGTAAAAAAACAAGATTTTTAAGCAACACTTAAGTGCAGAAAAATCATTGAAAACTCTATCGACAGACTTCCAGTGTTGTTGAATTCGTAACAAATTCTACAAAGTTTCATTAACTCTGTTTCTAATGAGTGAGACCAAAAATCAGATATGAGTCGGCGAAACATGAAATACAAGAACGAAATGGATTTAATTAGTGTTTTATTTCATTCCAGTGCGTTGTAATCGATGCAGAAAATTCTTATTTTGCATAAAGACCTGCAGTCTAGTTATTGCTGATTTATTGGTGGGTTCGTGAAAAATAATCGACAGGTTGGCTATCAATCTTACATTACGGGCCCGATAATGCTCGCTTTCAGCGGTTCTTGTCCGACTAATCCGCGGCTCGTATTCGTCGGTGATTATTGAACACGAGCCATCGATTGTCCACGTGTCCGAAACCCATGGAGCGAACATATCCCAGCTTGGAGCCGCGCGTAAATTTCCGAAACGTTCCCCGTTGCTGGTGCATTCAAAACTTTTCCAACGCGTACACGCTCGTCCTCCACGCCGAACTAGTACTATTTTTCCATCCGGAGTATCTGCATCGAGTATTGCCCGCGGCCTCGAACAATAGACAAGCATTTGAATTGCTGTCAGACGAGGTAACGATATCCTTGCTCCCCTTTTCCACTGCGACGCGGCGTTTCCACCCTCCTCGGGCCTTCTTCTTTCTTTGCTGCTTAACCCACGCCGGGTCCATTTTGACCCGTACATGCTTCGTTTCGAAAGAATTTCGCCTTTCAATCATCGTTTGATTTCGCTATTTTCTTCTTCAATGAATTTTCATTTAATCGGTATACACTGTATTAGCCAGAGTCGCCGGATTAAGTGTCCCCACTCTATCTTCCGCTTCTGCCACGCTATTCCCCCACGCTTTCGACACGGCCCGGTCACGTGACGCGTTCTGTCTCTGTCGTGCGTGTGTCAAAATGTCACGTGACTATGCCAGTACAGACAAAGGGAGAGGGCAATCTTTTTCCAGTGGTGGAACTGCAAATTTTCGCCCCCTCCCCCGCAAAATATAATTTGGGCCCCTTTTTCGATATTTTTATAAGATTGAGATTTTATAATGCTTTTTAGGAAGAAGAATTGTAAGAATCCAATAAACGTGAACAGTACGTTTCTTTTGTCAGTGTACTTTTAATTTAATTTAAATTAGGGATAATTTTAGTAAAATTATAAGATAATAAATGCAAAAATTTTGGGTCCCCTCCGATTACGCCCCACCACCGTGTTGTGGGGTCGTATTGCAGTTCCGTCACTGCTATTTCCCTTTAATTCTGCTTTTGGCTTCGAAATTTTGTTTCTAAATGAAAATTTAATGATAAAATTAAGATATTCATTCGTAGATTTAATCAATTTTTATTTTCTGCGCTACTACCATTTGTTTCTTTGAGGTTATCATATTATTGAATGAACCTATGAATAAATATCTTTGGATTTTGTCTTTGGATTTTAAATTATAAACGAACTCTCGTTCCAATCTAATATATTTACTTTGTTTGCAATACAATTTCAGGTGTGTTTATTTTCCTGTGTGAGTGTTTACAATTGAAAATCCGTCTAGATTAAAAGTCAAATAATATCGGTACAACGTGTACATTATTGAATTTATGTTGCATCGTTGTTATATTCAATTCATTAAATTCGTTTGTTGATGATCGTCGTTCATTAGTGACAGACAGTCTGAAAACCATTTAAGTCATTTGGGAGTTGATTGATTAGTCATTTGGACAGGGCGAAAAATGAGAAACAGTACATTGGGCTGAACATTCTGTCCACGTGTAATCAGCTTGCGATTATAATTATCATTTGTTTGGATCACTAAAGCAGATGTGGAAAGGGTATACTCTGTGTGTAATTTGTAATCCTCTATTTTTTATAATACTGGAATTGAACAATTACCATTTCAGTGGCAAAAATGAGATTGTACCAGCCACAGAACAATAATTCGGTATTTTTGAAATTAGAAAATTAGAGAAAAGTCCGTTTTATATTTGACCGACTCTCCTAAAAGCAATAGTAAGCCCGTATTACGGTCTCTTATAATTTTGTCGACTACCGTGGCCATCAGAAAACGCATCCACTGTGACGACCACAACCTAAACGCGAATATTTCCCTGACGGTAGCTCGTATTTTTTTCCTCTGTTCCTGTCGCAACGTTCTCGTCGTCTCTCTTCGATGTTGACGTCGCACGTCGTTCGCCATTTTCGAGCACGATGATAACGCGAGCCGGACACTGGCACGCACGCAAACAAATCTCGACAATTTATACAATTTGTGAGGTATGCCCGGACGTAATCGGAAATGAACGGAACCTGCGTTTGAATGAAACATTTCGGATAACCAGCGGAACCGTAATTTCTATCGTTCGTTCTCGACATGAAATTGGACGATAATAAAAACTGATTAAGTTATTGCTCGTGACGTGTTTTTATTTGCGGTTGCGAACGACCATGAGCTGTTTATTGTCCAGCAATATTGGACTGCTGGGGAATTACTGTAACACGACGTTAAGGTATAACTGTGGGAGCTACGGTAATTGTGTTTAATGATTTGTCGATTTTAATGATCATTTAGTTGTTAATAGACCGCCTATACCGCTTATGATAGAAAATGAAAAATTATTTTCGTCATGTCAAAGTTATTAACAGAGAAATAAATTTTTATGCGCCTTCTACTTCTAATAATCGTTCTAGTTATCAATGTTTAAGAAAATAATTCTGCAAAGTTTGTGAACGAAATTTAGTGCGTCACAGAATAATTATAAATACGTCAAATTAATTGTTCATTCTTCAATGTGCAATTCATAAATACAAAATGTTTTTAAACACATTATTCTTTTAGTAAGAAATTAAAAGTACAAATATTTCGGATTCAAGAACGAAAAGTAAAAAATTTTTCGTTTTGCAGTACAAATTATGAATGTCAAATTTTTCCATGCTTACTGGATAGTTCAGTAAGTGATCGATACTGTATTGGTCATAACGATGCCCAAAATGATCGCAGGGCAAGAAATGACAGTCTCCAACGAATTTACGTTGCAACTTGAATTAACGAATGTCGAAAATAAAAACTGGTACATCTCACAGTTTCGCTTTAATTAAAACTCACACATTGTACACGAAATATACAAATTAGAGGAGACAACTTTCGCAAGCTTTCACAAAAAATTACACCCTTCACACAGCAGTTAATTAACCCAATTTACAACTTATTTCCTGCTAGGGAAAAACGTCAAACGACGGTAACATTAGGAATTTTATAAATTGTTGCCGAAATTATACGTACGTCATGGATTCATGAAAATTATGTTAGATATTAACTGTTCCGTCTTTGACCATTCATTTAAAGGTAATTTTTGCTTATTTCGAAGTTCAATGAAAATGTATTACCGAACAATTAGGCTTGCAAATGGGAGAAAATAATATTGCGACACGTTCGTTCCACCTTCCATTAATTATGCTGAATACATCAGCTGAATATCAATGATAAATCGTGAAAAATAAAATCATTTTACTTACAAATTTATTTACGTTCCCATTGATATTACATTTTATATTCATAAAAGGACTGGGAATATTTATGCAAATATCCATTTTCATGGGCCAATTGACTGAAATAAAATATAAATTCATTTAATCTGATAAAAATATCATCTGGATTTCAATGGAAGCATACTATTGTGAAATATAAAAAACTTTTCGATATGCAAAACTGTAGACAAACGAATATGCCATAATCGCATAAAATCTGCGATATGATGAATGTAGTTATATGTTGTATAATAGAAATGTGACGACTTTTAGTTGTTATAGTTTCTTTCTGTTTTCACAATGAATAATACTTTTTATTTGTTTAAAATATCATTTGAACTCGATTTATGAGAACACTAATTTTGGCACAAAGTTTAGCAAAATAAAATTTTTCATACATTATTTCCATATGTAATCAATGAAAACTCAAAAATTTTAATTCCCATGAAAATTTACTATGCAGGTATCTACAGTAGGGTGTACCTTAGCTATAAATGGTGAAAATTTTTTTTCGAGATTTTTTTTCACTGTTTTATGCAACAAAAATAAGGAACAAGTTTGATCGTGTATAGCCCCCTTGGTGTAACTTATACTACGGCAAAGTTGACGACACAGCTCTCATTCGAAGCTCGATGAAACGGCTAAAAAGAATCGTACATCAATTTTTAAGGTGTTGTTGTAAAGAGGAAGCTTCAATCTTGAAATCTATGTTGGTTTCAGTCAAAAGAAAAATTGTTCAAAGTTTTCACAGACGTTTGAATGTGTAACATTTTCAATAAGAAACGAGTCTTCAGTTTCTCGCTCGCTACGTCACGAAAAAGATCTTGGAATAAAATAAATGATGGATTTTGAAAGTAGAGGCTTTCAGCTTTACAATGAGTCAAATTTTATGATCGTGTGGTCATTTTTTACGAAATTATTAGTGTTTAAATATTGGCAATTTTTCGACGATCGGGTATTTAGTGTTGAAATACTTCTTGGATCCACTGTATCTTTAACTGGATATGGTGAATACTTTTAGTTGTGAACAGCAGTCGATCCACGATTAGTTGCGAACGAAAATCATCGTATCAAGGATTTACAAAACCTTGTGGACGGAACTTTAGCATGGGAAATATACCAGTGTTTTTATGCCACCTACATCATGATGTCCTGGTTGGGGTCGACGCTCCACAATTAGTTGTAGAGAGAGGTCCGCAGACGATTAGTTGCGAACAAAAACTTTTAGGAAAAACGAGAGGAGATCATCGCCGGTCATCTCCCGCGGGAATCGAACCCGGGAATCCCTGGTGGTGGCTGATCGGATAACGCGCGCACCCACGGAACCATTCTGATTTTGTTAATCTAAATACGGTATTTGTTCTGGATGGGTGTCCTGATCCCACGTATCAAGGATTTACAAATCTTGCGGACAGAGACTTAAAGTGTTACACAGTTACGATCGATATTTCACGTAAAAATAGGAATATAATAATAATAAAAAATATTGGAATAAATTCCAATAAATTAATACGATTCACAATTAAATTCATAAAATTAATACTTCATTGATCCAGCTTTCTCTTTATTTGAGTGTACGAAGCGTGGGCAATTGCTAATAGAAATTTCAATAATCAGTAAGCTGCAGACGTCAGGCAACACCTATACTGTATTATCGCTTGTGATACACGTATCCGCGTTTATTTGACTAGAAAACAAGCATTTTTCAACTTTCAACATCGACAGAAATCGATTTTTCCTATTTAAATACGCGCCACCATCCCCTGCCTCTCCATAATGCGACTCCATTTATCTGAAGCTGTCGGGGGACAATACGATTCGGATAATAAGAGTCCATTAATTCTCCTTTCCATTACTGTTTATTCGTTCGTATAATAGGAGCTGATATTCGTATAACTGGTTATCCCATATGTTATAGCGTTCTTAACAACAGCATATACGACAAAATTTTTACTCGGAGATTAACAACGAAAAGATTTTCTATGAACCTACTCGTAATTGTAGGCCAATTTTTATAATTTTTAAATAACTCTACTAGGAAATTTCAGTTCGAGCCACACGCAGTGTTGTCGCAGAAATGGCTTTAGAAATATTGCATAATTATATTATACATATTCGTAATCCACTGTCATAAATTTTATCAGCTCCTCCGTGGTTGCTAAGAACCTAGTTGACGCGACCTTAATAAATAAATAAATAGAAAAAAGAAAGATGCACATACTGATTTTTTGAGGAAACATAATTTTACATACCAAGGAATTGTTACATTTCCATTATTTTTCCATCGTTCAACGATACGCTCCTCAGTGTGAAAACTCGCCCATTTAAAATTTTTGCATACGGTGAAAAGCGTGACTTCTTTTTGTTGTCGTTATGAGACGTATTTCTTTAAAATGACGCCGTAAATATAATTTATGGACTCCAAGCGTAAAACAAAAATGGATAAATTATTATAATTGCTAAGATCTTTCGTGCGACTATTTCCAAGGAGGGGTAAAGGTACGAATTCAACGTTTAGACCTGGAACAGTGCTCCAGCGGACGTAGATCGATTTAGTAAAGTCTGGCTCGATGAACCTGACATTGCTAATCGAAATAAACAACAGCGGCTGAATAAATGCAGTAACGGCTGGCCTCTCAATGGCAACCAATTCGAAATATTTCCTTCCATCTTCATTTCTTCGGGTTTATTTTGCTCTGCCTCGGTTTTTCTCATTACTCTCGCACTTTTCACGTTCGGTCAGTGGCCCTGCGCGAACTCGTCGTCGCATATTCTGTTATGACAAGTCGCTGCCAGTTGCTCCGCGAAGTCTCCGGTCCGCGCATCTTCCTCTCTCTCTTTCTCTTTCCTTGTATCTCTTTATCCCCTTCGGCCCTGTCCTCCCGCTGTCCTTTCTGTTACAATTTTGCCCGACAGGAAGCAGTTGAACACCACGGCGGACTTTCGACTATTAATTCACGCGACGAGTTGAAATGTGTTGCCGCGTCGCATCCCCCGGGATCTCTCCCCCTCTCCATTCCTCTCTCCCCCCCTCTCTCTCTCTCTCTCTCGCCCTCTTACTGTTGCTCTCTTTTTCCCCGGTCTGCCCCATCGCCACCTTCCTGGCGCCTTTGTAATCCGGACACCGCTTAGCGCGAAAGGATTTTTGTGTTCGCAGAGTTACAACGACCTCCTCCCCCGGTTCCGAGTTCTATTAATAGCGGCCGTAATTACACCCGCGAACGCGATGACGTAGTATCGACAAGCCGGCATTGTTACGCGGTATTTATTATGCAATTAAACGGCGAACGTTAACTGGATTTATAAGTGCGACGTGGCACGCTAGTGTAACGGAGTTATTACCCGCGCAGTTGTAATCGCGAGTATTGAATAATTGTGTCGTTTAATTTTCTGGTCAAACCGTGTCGCGTCGGGACGCGCTGCGCCGCCGCCGTCCCAAGCGGAATCAGAACTTCTCGCAGCGGAAAGATTGTTTCGCAGTGTTGGTTTCCCGACCCGGAGACCGGAAAGCTTGTCACGGCGAACCATGAGTTACGACTTAACACCGCTGATCGAGAATCGCAAGGATCATTGGCATCGAACTCACTCGAACAACTACTAACTGAAGGTTTCGCTCGACGCAGTGGAACAGCCACAAACTTGGGATCTTGACCTCCATACGTCAAATGCAAACGAATGTCAGCGTTATTAACGCTAAACCTAACGAGCACTAGAAGCGATTAAAATCTTTCAGCTTGTAAAAATGACAAGGCTCCGTTTATTATTATTATTTATTTAGTACTTTGAGATTTCGTGCAATTTTTATCACAATATGTGCTTGGATCAAAAAATTTGTCGAATTTCCATGTTAGCAACGTCATAATTTTAAAACCGGCAGTGGTAGCACTTTGGATTAGAAATTTGAGAAAATCTATCCATTTGCAGTAGAGTAATTACAACCCCTGGCAAAAAAGTAGTCGACTACTTGAATCGCTTAATTTTCTGAAAACTGAACCAAGTCAGTTGAGATTTTTTGGCATGTTAGAAGGATTAGTTCACTAAATCTCATAAGTTCAATTTTTTTTTATCAAATCGGTCACAATCTTATTTTTGCATATATCTAACAATTTGTGGATTTTGCTGAAACATAAATAAAATAAAAGTATGATTAAGATAGATGTCATATTTTTAAAAAAATTCTATAATTAACCTAAAATATCAAGTTCCAATATACCTCTTTAGTATGTCTGACCATCGCGCGCTGTTTCTACTTAAAGTAACAAAACCTAATATACAGCACGGTAATATTGTGACAAGTAAAGAAAACTAATTGACAAATCTGCCATTGAAAGAGTGAACAATTTTTTGAAGTAAGAGTTAAATAGTGAAATTTTTAAGTGAAAGCAAAATGAAAAATATTAGTTTTTAGTAATGAATGTTTAAACATGTTTGTTTTTGAGTGTTCAAACGAAACTCTAATTTTAATCTCCTTCTGAATGTAAATATTATTTTTCAATCGAAATGGGTATGCATCCAATAAAACAAATGTTGAGTGTTCTCAATATGGAAAATTTAATATCACATTATAATGTTAATACTGATGATGATGACGTAAGATGAGAGTTAACTGAACTTGGAATAATCAGTATGTCTGTAGACAAATTAATGTTTAGATAAACCTGTTAAGGAGTTCCATTTATCTAGATAGATCACTAAAATTGATTTTCTGAAAGTACTATAATTCACGAATATTTATTAATAAATAAATTTTGGCCAAATTAGCACAGCATCATATACAAGGAACGAGTGTAAAACAAGAGAGTCTGTTTATTTAATTTTAATTGACTTACAAATTATTTTAACGGTTTATTCAACTTTTGCAATCCAAGTTTATTATCATATTTCAGGATATGGAAAAATTTCTCTTCAAGCGATAAGTTAATAAAAAAGGGGAAAAATTGGTGACTTCATTTTGGTCAAAATTGACCCAATTTCAGCAGAAGTGTTAAACTATTCCGTGAAAAGTTCATTTAAAATTTCAGGAAATGGTGTCACGAAAAAAGTCAAAGTTCATGGGAGTCACTTGAAACGGTATTTTCAGAAATGGAATCCAATATTTCTCGGAAACTAATAGACCAGATTAATTTAAATTCAGCACAAAAGTTATTTAAACATGATTTCTTTTAAATTATATTTATTTTAATTATGTAATGAATTTGATATCTTTCACTATGAATGTTGCATTATAATTTTTTATTTAATGACAATGAAGATAAGTTTATCACAAAAATTGTTAAATATTTTACTGTTTTAATTAACCAATATGACAATTCAGTATCTTCTTAATGTTCAGTACACATAAAATTCTACAAGAAGAGTAATTTTCAGTGAGATTTTTTATTAATCCACGAGAACTCGACTTCTAAATTTTCGAGAAAATTAGGTTAGTCGTTCTCAAGCGATATATTTCATGAATATTGAATACTGAAATCTTCGCGAGCAAGAAACTTTGCACAAACTACCAATATAATATCCCCAACAGGCAAATTTTTGTATAGAACAATCCAAAAGAAAGCAAGTATTTCATGAATCTGTACAAACTGGGAGTAGATGATTTTCTAATAATAATGTTTCGGGAAAAATGGACAAGAAACTTGAAACCAAATGTACCAGGACAGGAAGAGTAGGAGAAAACTGAGCAAAGAGATTGGCTATCGACAGCTCGTCCTGTCTGAAGACAAGGAGAAGAGAAGAGGGCAACGATAAAACAAATGACAACGCCTCGTGCCATCGAGAGGCGAAATATCGTTCCAACGGTCTAGGCTGTTCAATATTTCCAGAAGTTTTGGCGACGAGAGAGCGGTAAGAATTTTGCGGGCTGTTCTCACGCCAAGTGTCTACAGGCTACTGCCTGCTTCAAATGAAGAACTGAGCTCGCCAGCTATAAACTAGACTGCGGATCTTTATGCAAAATAAAAATTTTATTCGTCAATTACGAGATGCAGGAACCATACAAAAATTTGTTCCTATCATTAACAATTATAATAAATTGAAAATAACATATGGATGTTCTTAAATCGTCTTAATGTTTTTATTATTCTACATTACATCCACCCATTTTTATGTTATAAATCTAGCTATAAAAAATAATTTACAACAAGCTAGCTTCTAACAAGTAAAACAAATATTTCAATTCAAGGTTAATTATTTATGGTTACATCGTATTTATTTTTTATCGTCATGTTAATTTCAGGGAACACGTTGGATTCAAAAATTCATCAAAATTTAATCAAAATTAATTTTATAGAACTATTTTTTTGATTCGCTTCTTCGAGATCAATATTGATATTCTTATAAGACTTTGATATTGTTAATAAGTTGAACTGGTTGATAAAAATATAGACATTAGACGAAACGTTTCTACTTGTTCTTTCTTGCATTAAATTTTCATTTTCAGCTGAGCGAATAAATTTTCGAATAAACTAATTTAATTATACATTCATTATAACAATTACAGTCATCATAATTATAATTTTATTATAATTGTATGTTAGTTTGTAGCCAGCCATTCCAGTATATATTAATCAGCATCTACTATATACATATATGTGTAATTACTTACATTAATATAATTATTTTGTAATTAATGTGATTAATACAATTCCATTTATATTTATATTATTTTAATTGTTTACGCGTAATATAATTACAAAACTATATTAATATAATTAATTGAATTGTATATGAATAGTACAGCTGTAATTATGCAAATGAATAGATAATTCAATTATTTATCTTTTCTTTCACGTATGCACTACATTACAAAAAGGACTTCGTGAAGATAATTACAAAGGATACGATACAATGCATATGTAAGGCTTCGTTATTCATGGACCCATATCACTTTTGCTGCTAGAGTAGCTTAACTTTGTAACAAGCTGAGTTGCATTTTTAATAATGAAATGTTGAAAAAAAATTTCCTGACATGACACGTCTACACGACATACACTAAAGAATATTAAAAAGTTCATCGCGTTGCATTACGAAAGTCTCGAAACTTTTGTTTGGAGAATATATTTGGTAGACCAATTTCTATACCAAATGAAAATTGTTTGCATTAATTACAAGACATAAGCATTTATTTCTTTTTTAAATAATTAGAGAAAATGATAGAAGAGTATCCTCAGTTTTAAAAAATTTTTTAAACAAAATCCGCGGTCTAGTTATTGTGGTACTGGTGGATACGCATGTAAATACTTTTACCTTGGTCATAAAATTATTTTATTAACGATGGAAGTAGTTAAAGAAAAATTACATAAAATAATAATTTCCACTTCCCCGTGACGTAATTGTTTTTACGAAAATAATTGAAAGGCTTGTACCATGCTAAGTATATCACGTTCGCTATTGAACGAAGCGTTCCACTACCCAAATATACTTGACTATATGGTTTCCCTAAATTTTACAGGTACTTTCCTCACAACCGGCTGAATACCTGCAGGTACAATTACCGTTGCGCTTATTGCAAATCTCGACCTATCGCCTCGCCAAATTTTATTAAAATTGATGAGAGCCGGAGCGGTTTCTCTTGTTAGTGGCTTTAAAATGGACTGGTTCGTTACTCTCGCAGCAATTAACGACTCCAAACCTCAGTCGGGCCGATGTTTAAATTTCTCGGTCATTTGGTTCGATGCAGTAAATTCTTCAATCTCGAAATAGAGTACTATTGTCTTTGCGAACGTTCAAATGTCGACTATGAAAATACAATTTTAATAATAAAATATAAAAGGAGTTGCTTTTAACTAAAAAAAAATTGTATACCTATTTGCAATGCTTGAGGCCATACATTATAATATAAACAGGTACTTTACAATCTTTTGTATAAATTTTAATTAACAATATCATACAATCTACACAATAAATTATTTTGCTATGATTATATTAATATTAGGACCATATTCTCCCGATTGAAATTTACCGATAAGAAAAACAAGTTAAAGAAATGTAATAATCGACAGCCGTATTTAAATCCATATTCATTGATACAAAAAAATGCGAACACGCTAAAGTAAAATTAATAAAATAAAAAATCTATTTAAATATTTCTGTGACAATGTAAAACTTCATTTCCGGTGAGATCCGCCGGGCCACAAAAATTAATCAAAAAATCACCAGAGAGAAAATCTTTTCTAAAAAGAACAACGAAATGTCGAATATCCGTTCGAATTAAAATTGACAGGAACAGTGAAAACATGTTGCATTAAGATTGAATTTAATAGCAGGTACACGAGGATTAATTTCAGCCCGCATTTGGTATCGTTGTAAACAAGGAAACAGACGGTCCCCGGCTATAAAAATTGTATTTCATATTTTCCAATTTGTTTTCTCAAGAGAGGTCCGCCTGTCTTTCAGCCGGCAGCGCGCATTTTGGTACAGCCTATATAACGCGTTTCACCTTTATATACCAACCAGTTGTCAAAGTGTGACAGAATATGTGACAGCAGGATTGCATTTCGCAGGCAGTCTCGTGGAAAGCGGAGAAACAGGAAGAAAGAGAACGTTCCGTCAGTGAGCGGAATACACGCGCGCGTCTGCATAGGATGCATACATGCATACGTTATTCCGTGACGTCAAGCAAAGCGCATGAACGCTCTTTTCCCCCCTTTTCGTTATGGGCACCACGGAATTCGAGTATTTTTCCTATCGCAAATATTCTATGTAAACTTTGGTCTCGCTTTGGTTTCGTCAACTCGTAACTTCCCATCTGTGTGCTCGTTTGCGAACGGTGTGTACGTAACCTGACCGAGAACTGCCGATGCAATTGTTAAACATTTCTATAATATACGTCAATGCGAAATCTGCGCGCTGTATAACGCGCTGTACTCGTTCTTACGCGTTCGTGTTTCCATGCGCGTTAATTTTGTACGATCCGCTGAATGAAATCTATTCTGACCCATTGATACGCCGCGCTGAGCTCAACAGCAATCCGGTCGAGCTTTCAGTAATTTTCCATACACGTGACGCGGCAGCTGTTATCAATTTTTATTGTGGGACATCATTTTGTTAAAAGCTGAAAGCGTTCGGCGTTTTGGCTACTTTTATGTATTCGCGGTGGACCCAAAAAGTATTTAAATACTGTATTTCCGATTTTCGAAAAATTGTCGATACCTCAATTCTGTTAATTTGGAAAAAACAAATAGTACAACTCTGAATTCATTTTAACACTAAACTTACCACTGTCGGACTAATGACCGGTTTTATATTTTTCATTTTATAAATTTTTGGAATTATGAAGTTGCTTACATGGAACTTGATTGGATAAACCTTTTCATCCAAGCATATATTGATAATGTTTTATAAATTAAAACATTTTAATCGCTTTTAATGCTCGGTAGGTTCAGCGTTGAAGCTTGAAGGCAAAGCAGCGTTGATTTAAAATAACAATTAAACTTATTTCTTCTTATTTTTTTTATGAACATTATACGGACGTATTTGTGACATTTTTCTGATTAAAATAAGACCAAACATGACATAACTCGAAGCTTATCCGAACTGACTATGTCGATATTTAAATTAAAAATTCTAATTAAATCTTGTGATTTCAACTAATTCGTACAATAGATATGGTCCTCTCTATATCGAACTATTAACGCGCAAAACATTTATTCGGACAGTAAAGAATTCTCAGTATCACCGGTTCGGATACTGGAGATTCTACTGTATCGTGAATGAAACAAGTAAACACGATTCAAAATATGTCGTGTTTGGTGTCGTAATCCGAAAAATGTGATCAATGTGTTGGTAAAAAAAAAATGATGAGATGCAAGAAAGTTTTATCGATAGATTAGAATTGTTTCGATTGTTTTTGTTTACTTGCTATCCGCGAGGGTGAGAGTTCAAGATTTCTCGAGACATTATAGAATCAAGTTTCGATGTTAGGCGACTACATTTTAGCGGAACGATTCGACAAATCCTGCAGCGTTTTCCATACAAACGCGAGCATATTCTGCGTACATTCCCGTACAGATCAGTTCTTTATTCAGTCTTTCAGACCGTATTCCGATCGGCCTAGGAAAGATGATTTCCTCGGCTCAAAGAGTAGTAACGCGGCGAGAGGAGTGCGGGGATGAGGCTCGGTCGTATCCTTCCTCCGTCGAGAAGAAAATGGCCGGAGACGGCCATAAACGGGACACTATATATTTTGATACAAGTCGCCGGACTTGTACTGCGAACTGTGAAAGGGACACGGGGGTAAGTTATGCTGGTAGCATTGGCAAAAGATATCTATCGGGGATAATAAAAATAGTATACTTTCCGTATCTAAGGGATCTTGATAAAGAATGCTCGCAACTTGTCCGACAGTGGAGCGTATTTTTCTCCCTTTCTCTGCGGGTCTCGGTTCTTTTGTATCCCCGTTTCCCTTCCACCATGGGAAACGCTACCGCGGCACATATTCCGACCCGCACTTTGATAAGTCACTGCCGCTAGATTGGAAGACGGTGTATATTTCAGCTGGAAGTGGGAGATTTGCTTTCGATCCGTGGCTGCGATGGCCGACGATTTATTCAAAACACCGTGTTAGGACACCGTGAGCGTTGTACGTCTGAAAGCTTTCTCTCGCCATTCGCGTATCCCTCGTGCGACTCGCACTTTTTGACACTGCACCCCTGTTACCGATCGTTTTCACCGTGCTTCCTCGTGGCCGTTCACTTTCGCGGCGGCATTACGTACGCTCTTTAAAACCGGATAACTTTTTTAAATTTGAGTGTTTCTTTCGAGATGTTTGTTGCGCTCTGGTCTGGCACCGTGTTTGGCTCCGATCAGATTTCGAACTAACGAAAGTCGGATCTGATTGAGACGACAAAATGGTTTACAATGTGTTAAGATCCCTCGCGCGTATTCGCGTCGGCCAAAGTGGCGCGCGTATTTTTATGCCTCTAATAGCGTTAGAGGCCCTTTTTCGATTTCTTACCGTCCTTCATTACATTGAAGAATGCTAGTCTTCGACGTGTTCTACGTGACATTCGAGGATTCGAGCTGACGGTATTGAAAAGGGGCCATAAAGTCCATCTGTGCGATCGCTCTTTTTGAGTACCGCTTGCGAGGTATACGAGGTCTCAGATGCGGACACTGCGGGCCGTTTTGGGCCAGCATGTGCGGCGGCCAAGGGATTGCGCTCCTTGAGCCGCATGTACAGGTCATTCGGGCCATACCGTAACGTCCCGTCGCGCGGCATCCTTGGACACGGTTCCAAGAACCGGACAGAAAAAAAACCCTTGGTAATTGTCACCGGGCTATTACCAAGGGTAATAAAACATCTGCAAGCCACTCGGGCCCAAATCGCGTTGCTTCGGGGTAAAGTCGCGTTCGAATTCACGGGGTTCGGGAAACAATAGAATTTTCCTACGTTAACTTGAGGGTTGGGCCTTTCCTCCTCCACCGGCGAGGGCTGTATGGGAAGTTCCTCCTCCCTCAAGTTAACTAACGAATAGAATCGTTTTTTCCCCCAAAATCGGCCTTGTCGAGACATACTCGATTTTTTACCTCGGAATTTGTCCCGAAGCAGCGCGGCAGAGACGCTTACGAATCGTTGTAACGGACGGACGCTTACAAACCGTTAACGAACATACAACTATTTACGAACAGCGAGAGGTTACCGATCCTCCGAGAAATTTCATTCACGAGAGACCCGCATCGCTCTCAGAGACATCGTTCGGTCTCAACAAATCACGTTTCGATTCACTACCGCTACGGATCACTAGTTCTGTTAAACAGTCGTCTAATGTTAAGTCGGCAGACGATCGTGCCGTGTACATAGTGTAAAATAAATTACATCTGATTTATCGAAATCGTCTTATTGCACGGCATCAATTTATTCACAATGCTTTATTTGAGTTGAAGTGGTCAAGAGACACAGTCGCGCTCGGTGTCTTAAAATTCTTACACGGCACGGTTTTGCGGAGTTTGAATACGTTTGGTGTCGCGATATTCTACGCGTCGAGGTTAGATGCGATCTGCCAGTCTATTTTATTTTTCCTCTGAACGAGGAGGATGTGAGCTAGGAGGAGGGGTAGCAAACTGTGTTAATGATTGGTGATTGGTCTAGAGGTGAAGGCCAATGGTAACGCCCTTGCCTTCACTCCTAGGTACTGCAGGTACTGAAGGGTGTGAGGGTGTTGTCGAATGTACAATTTTGCATCTTTCGGACGATGAGTGTAGCAGGCAATAAACTCCTAAAGCGCTTCGGACCTTAGCAAGCATGCTGGCAATAAAACGACTCGATGAATGAAACGATGAGGGCTGGTAAACAGATGGGTCAGGCCCAAGATAGAAAAAAGTAAGAAATTAACTAATTATATCCCATGGCTTCGAAAATCTATTGTCGCTACACCATAAATGTAGGCAG
This sequence comes from Lasioglossum leucozonium, assembly GCA_028454225.1. Lineage (NCBI taxonomy): Eukaryota > Metazoa > Arthropoda > Insecta > Hymenoptera > Halictidae > Lasioglossum > Lasioglossum leucozonium. The sequence goes on along the minus strand of CM052210.1, from coordinate 4,402,205 downwards.
GTAAATTCGTATAATTGAGGGGCTTGGAAGGGACCCGTCCCTAGACGGGTCTGCAGGAACCTTTTTAGGGGACCACATGGTGGCCAAATTCGCGCGCTTGGTCTGCCATTAAAACTATGTATTTTTAAAAACAATAAAACGGTTGGGGTAAGCAGCTGCGTCGCAACAATGTTAGAAGGATCAGTTTACTAGCTAATGTGTAAATAATTGTTCTTAAATATTGTTACTGGTCGCATTTGCGAAGAAAAAAGTAACAATTGGAATACACAAATAATTCACAGTATGACATGAAATATTAGCACAATATTATGTAATTATGCGGTAACAATTGGAATACGAAGGAAAATGTAATGGTCGCGATTTGGAAATTTTTTATCTATGCCCGCAATGAAAATTTAAAACATTTATTTTGTAAATCTAAGTATGTTATAATACACGTACAAAGTTTCATTTAAATCGGTTGACGCATAAAAAAGCTATGAGCATTGTAACATGTAAAAATCTTTGAATTTAGGGTTTGCGTAAATTTTCTACAGATTTTTGCTATTTTCAATAAATTATATTTCAAAACAACCTTGATCGATTTCGATGAAATTTTGTACATGTATTATAACTAGATAGCGGATTTTATGTATTTATGGCAAAAATGTGTAGATGTGATTTAAAACATTAAAAACATTAGACGAATTTAAAAATAATGTTACTTTGTTTTCAATCTAATAAACATAATAAGCAAGAAAATAAATTTCTATTTCACTCCAGTTTCTAGTAATTCAAGTACAAAATTTTTATTTTGCATAAAGATCCGCTGTCTAATTATAACTTACTCAGATTTACCAAAAACACCTTCTAAATTTTCCTTCGCAAATGTGACCAATAATAATTTTTAAGAACAATTATTTACACAACAGCTAGTAAACTAATGCTTCTAACATCTCAAAAAAACTCATACCGTTTGGCCCAATTTTAAAAAAGTTTCTAACTTATAAATTATACATGTAAGAATAATTTTTACACCGATTGTATGTAGAAATGGGTAAATCGAATATGGGAAACAGTAAAAACACTTGAAGAAATTAACAATAAACGCGCACCGAGCTATAAAAGTGAATTTAATTAAATAAATAATTTTAATAAATTAAAATTTAATTTATTTGGACATCGCGCGGTTGTTATTGTAATATGTAGTGTAATAAAGATATTTATTAAATCATTCTTCACGAAAACATCTGTATAATTTCAACAATTGTAAAATAAAAAAGAACCGGTCATTTGACCAGTCGTGGTAGGTTTAGTGTTAATTAAAGGATTTTGTTGGAAGTTTGGCTGAGATAGGTGAACACAGCTTTAAAATTCAAGAACGACAACTGCAATTATTTTTCACACCAACCTATAATAGTTTCTCTTTAATTGAATACCACGCGATTTCAGATTCAGTTAACCACGAAATGATGCTTGAAAATTATTCCGTCATTTATGGAAGTGTTTCAGCTCGTTGCTCGTAGGCTCCGCGTTGAATCGCTTTAATTGAACGCGATTTGTAACGTTCCAACTTCGATGGACCGCGTAGATCAATTAAAAATCGAGGTTGACAATGCGTTTTATCACCGTTTCCTCAGTAATTGTTTCACGGTGAACGTGATTTAACGTTGTTAAGCCAATTAACGTTATTGTGCCAACAGGTTTTTAATATTCGATTGTAAGCGTAAACCGACGCGTGTGTTATCTGTTCGTTTCATTCAACTTGACACTGTAACGATTGCTGGTTACAGCATAAAGCTGTCAGTTATTCAACTTGTGTGTCACTTTTATTTGTTCAATTCCTGATAAGGAGCTTATCAAAAAATTCGTGTAGAATTATTTGTTTCAAATTTCAGTATAATATCAATAATTCAATAATCTAAGAAAAAAATTGTTAATATCGTTTTCGAGTAAAACCGAGTTTGGGAGCGTCTGACACGTCTGATCATGATCGACCAATTCTACTTCCTGCATATACTACATATAGCACGCGAACCCGACGGATCTCCAAACTCAATTTTCTGGAAAACCAGGTGTCAAACGAAAAAAGATATTATTCTTTTTTCTCGATTTATTTTCACATGTAGAATCACCCACAGCCAGGTTGTACCAAGATTTTCTTCCCACTTTGTATAATAAACTGTACGTTATATGCACGTGACAAGATACATGTTAAACTTCATTTTTTGTATGATTATATACAGTTGTGTTTTCTATGGAATTTGTTTATATGCACACCTTTTATATTATCTTCGTAATAATTAACAATTTTGCTGTTTATAATGTTTTTCTGGCTCGCATAGTATCCAAAAAATTCAAGCAAAATGTTCCTGACAACCTAACTCTAAAACTAAGCACTAAAATTGAATAATATACAAGGTGAATTATTTAACTGTGTTACCGAAATTTACTTACTGTTTGTTATACGAACGGGCGTTTTAAACGAAAATTGTTTAGCACCAATAGTAATAACAGGCTTCTTTACTTTTGCTTTTTCTCCAAGGTTTGGCTAAATTCGATTCTTTAGGTGCCCCATTTTCATATCTTTTTTAAATAATTTCAGAAAATAACATAATACGTGAGACACGGAGCCAGCGAGTTTTCTGGCTCTCGGTGGGGAAGGAAGCAGGGCCGAAAACCGCTCGAGAAACTGGATTTTTCCAAAATTTCTATCTACTTCTTCCCGTTCGAAATTTCAGCAAATAGTGTCGTCGCATCGTTTCGCTTTCGACAAAAGCGTTGAACGGGAGATTCCAAACGAATTTTATTCCTTCGCCGATTTATCGATGTGGCATTTGGTTTATCGACGAAAACTACCGAAAAGTTTTCAACGCCGTCACACAGGGTGGAAGCTTGACGTTTCACAGAGAAATTTATGCCGTCAGGATATTGAAATTCTCCGTTCGATCGAACCGTTTCATTTCGTCTCGCATCCCGATCGATTGAAAATTAACCCTCGCGTAAGAGTTTCGTCGGAATTCGAGCGTAAAGTTGAATATCGAATTGTGGTCGCTGGTAAAAGGCCCCGAACGCTTGTTCTTCGAAACTTCAATTTTGCGATCGATCTACTCGTACTCTTCTCTCGTTCTACCTTTCGCAACTACGTAATTACATCCCCCCACCACCACCGGATCGCATTTATGAGTGTAATTTCGGTAAAGGAGCATTTGGATGCTAATGAAAAATTCTGAAAATGCATTTACATAGCGGGAGTGTGCACCAATGAGTCACCGTTTTCAAATTAAAACTAACCGAAGGAGACCGGAAATTTATTTTTAATTCCGTTCAATTTCATTCTTAAATAACCACCGTTCTAGTTTTTTGACATTTCACTGTCGAAGCACTTGACTAATGTTCAATATTTTACATGTAGAATAAAATTCCTTAATAATTAGTAAGTAGTAATCAATTAATTTTCCCTGCTTTTTTTATTTGTGGATTTAATAGATTTGGCAAGTGACCGTTCCATTCATAAGTAAACAAAAAAAAATGAAACTGTAAAACAACAAACAAATACTTCAGAGAACAAACTTTATTATACAATGTATGACATATAGATACTCTAATTATGTCTTTAATCTGCACAGTAATCTATTATTTGGTTGTCTGTAACGTTGCATACTAATTAAACTGAAAATTCAGAAGTTCAATGGAATTATGTTAGTTTCTATTAAAACAGTAAGATGTATAATATTACTTCTGCGACATTTGGGGATTTTTATAGTGTACATAATTATTGATATTCAATGTGTTTGAATATTTGTGGCTTAATTGTGGTCATTATGGGGCGTAATTAAATTATTGATTGCATAGATCTAATTATGATGCGAATGGCAGAGGATGGCAAATCACTATACGACAAATCAGTATCAAAAATTGATACGCATCAGAAAATTAATGAACACATTGCCGTTATGTTGAACTATTACGATCAGAATTAGTTCAAATAGCTTGATTAGAATTGTTACCATTATTAAGCAGGAAATGTTTGTATGCTTTAGAATGTTAGCATTCTATTTGAGAAATTATTAATTGCGTTGTTTTATTGAAAACAATGTCAAAAGCATGTTAGAGGCAACGAAAGTAAGAAAAATAACAAATTATGTAAATGTTGGAAAATCTACTGTATTTCCTGAAAAACTTTTGTCATAGCTAGATTCTAAATTTTGTACATTGATATTCTGTACGATGATCTAAAATTCGATAAAAAAAAAACGATAATTTTCTACCTGTTGTAACTTCTAGCATAGTGAAGAAATTTCATTTAATTTCTATATTTGCAAACTACATAATTCATACAACTCTACGTTTACATAAGAGTCCACAATTTCATTATTACTGTGTAGATATTAACTGCACATGCATGGTGCACGTTTTCTACATAGTATTTACATTACAAGAAAAAGTTTTCACGAACAAATATGAATGACATTTTCATTAAAAAAAATGTTGTATTCTACTTTTGAATTCTAGCTTTCGTAAAATAATCTTTAAAAATTGAAATACTACTTTTAGATGTCCATTATTCTCTATCGATATTTAACCATTTATATGTATAATTTCGATCGAGTATTATCGATTTTTGCATACACCTTCATGTTTGTTACTCCTATCGCAGAGTGCATCCATCCATCTTTAATTTAAGCCCTTATACATCCCAAAATTCTTGATGGAAACATTGCAAACTTGTCTCAAACCCTTATGTCAATAACCAAAATTTCTACGATATTTAATGCTGTTCTACTATAGTTTCAATGCATATTTTTTGTTTGTCAAATGTAGGTTAATCTATAATGATTCAAGAATATAAAATCTACAATAATTTCGATATTTATGAAAAAAATGTTAAATAAGTGTAAAGAAAAAAAAAATTGAAAGTGGATACTCGGGTACCCGGTTATCTACATAAGGGTTAAAATCGAGTCAATTTCCTTCTCTCGTGTTTCCTTCTTAACCTAACTACGCCTATGACAATGTACTATGCGTCCGCCGAGAGTTGGCACGGAGAAACTCGTAGGTACAGTAAATGCTCGATCCCTGTCTAAAAGCTGTGTTTTGCACGGACAGAGATCGTATAGGGACATGCTTTTTGATTTACGACTGCGATCAGATATCTATCGCGCCGACCGCGCTGAGCGAAACTTCAATAGAGAGCCGAACATAGAGAAGGACAGAATGAAATACGGATCGCATTACCGAAGTGTGTCGCCGTCGCCAGCACAGTTTAAAAGCCCGTGTGTTCTCACAATGCAATGCCAATTAAAAATGCTTTATTTTTCATTATTTTTTAATGGGACTTTCACTAACGTATTTCTGGCATTTTTCTGATTAGAACAAGACCAAACACGATATAATTTGTCCCATATTTACTCTACATGTGACGCATAATTTATAATTTATCATACATTTAAATAAACAACTTAACATCTCTCTTGGCGGACGGCTTCACCGTCAATACGGTTTTTTTTACTGAAACACCCCCTCCGAATATCCTGTACGAGCGATATACATATATATAATTACGGGCATCTTCGGTAAATCTTACATAACAAATTTTTAAACCTCATTTTATAATCAGAAAAATAATCACAAGAAATTTGTCAATAAAAGAATTAGCATCGCATCAGTACATTAAACAATAGAGTAAACAATAAAATTTTTCTTTCTTTCGCTATCCTCTTCTATGTCCTACAGTTACTCCATACCGTCAATGAAACCATTAAATATTTACATAAAGTTGAAATTATATCGTGTTTGGTGTCATTTTAATCAGAAAAATGCCAGAAATAAGGTTGTGAAAGTCCCATTAAAAAATAATGAAAATTAAGAGATTTGTAAAATCGTTTCCTCGAGTCAATGTAGTGGTGTTCACACCGATATACCTGAGCCGAGATCAATCGTCGCCGCCCTGCGAAGCGGCGCGGAGTTGACAGCCGGTGGAGTGAGTAGGCACTGGACAGGGATCGTAGAAGAGACCCAGGACAGGGATCGAGCATTTACTGTACCACGTGATATTATTCGTGAATCGCTCGACGAAGACAGCAAACGAGCGCGTGAGTGTAACTGCAACAGAGCGATGTGGCGACGCTGAGCACCAATGTCGACCGTTCCCGCCAGAACCTAAGTGCGAGAGTGGGATCCGCCGCTTGGTGGCAAGAGTGGGGACTCGCAGATCCCCCTGCACCCCACTACAGAAAATCGTGCCAACTGTCGGCGGACGGATAGTACTATACTCCACCTTTATTTTAATCCCTCGAACGTCCCAAAATTTCAACGAGAAGACATTCTACAATTGACCCGAAAATTTCTCCTAAAATCGTGCAAAGTCGCCTACGGTATAGATCGTGACGTCACTAGTCGTCTATTGGTAGGCTGGTGGGACAGTAGTGACGTTTCTACGTGACGTCATGTGTTGTGTCGAAGGGAACCGCGTTCTTCGTTCAGTGAGCATCCCCTTCGCGCATCGCCGGTCCCAATTCGTGGCCAATCGCCGATCATCGGGGACTTGCCCCCCCAATCCGACCCTCGCGATCCCAAGGAACCGGCCGCGGATCATTACACTAACCAAAGGCAAAGTGAGTGCACGTGTGTTTCCGCTTTGACCCTGTCGACCGCTTTTTGCAGAGACGCAGGAAGTATATAACGCAATACAACGGCCTTTACGCGGTGCGTTTCGTTTCTGTGTCATTATTCGATACAAGATTATTTGTCGTAATTTTTATTTAAATTAATACTGTGTTCATTCGAATTATTTATTTTCCATTGATTTAAATTTATTTCATCGTATTGCCTTCTCGCGATAATTTACTCTTGTGTCGTGACGACCGATCGTATTTAAATTCGTGTCGTGCGATCGAAATCATATTTAATTTCCGTACAAATTAATTTTCATATTCAGCTCGAATTATTTATTTCCTATTAATTCGGATTTGTTATTTGACGGTTGGTCGATTGAAATTAAATGAATTTGTTCTTTCTGCAACAGTCTGAGGGACAAGGAGGGACGCAGTCTGTCGTGCTTTCTTCAAGCAAGAGAGAACGTGAGTAACGATATAATAATTAAACTTTGTTATTGAATATTTTGACTGAACTGTCTCTTAGAAACCCCAAAATTTTCGATTATTATATATCCAATCTTGTTTATTTCGAAGATAAAACGTATATCGAAGTCGTGGACCGCGGAAACCACTTGTTAAATAGTTACGAGCATGTAAAGTTGAGTAATTTGATAGTAATTTTCAGTGTTTCTTCTCAGAAAGTGACAGGTCTCGGGCGTCGCCATATTGGTTATTAGGGAGCTCCTTGCGTGTAGTGACTCACTAGTGACGACGCTACTATAGAGATTGTGTCTGGGTTAGGTCTGTGTTAGATATGGTTAGATTATGTATCGGTTCTGCGGTCCACGATTTCGATATACGTGTTTTCTCGTCGAAATAAACAAGATTGAATATATAATAATCGAATATTTTGGGGTTTCTAAAAGACAATTTACCCAATATTTTATTTTCAAATTATTAATGAAACATTAATAATAATTGAAAAGCACACGAAAAATTATTTTAATTATCTCTGACTCCGAATATTGTCAATCATCAAATCAAAAACCAGAAAAGATTCAATCTTTTTAATCGTAGCATCACCTCGCAATATTTTACCGATTTACATTTCAATTTAACTGCGTCTTACTCGGACTTGCATATTTTGCACAAGTACAGAAAATTCCAACACAGTTACACAGACATAAGACATTTTACAGTTTCACGACTAAAACAGAAACGAGTTAAATGATACTACTTCAAATATTACGATCTTACGTTTGATTGTTCGCGATCCCACCGTGTTGCGAACGTCGAAAAGCCGAAGTCGGCCGTTCTGGGGTTAATATTAATTTAGAAAACACCGTGCTCGCAACTGCGAAAATGTGAAACGTCCGCGAAGAGCGTCGCGCGACATCCTGCGCCATTAAGGAGAGGAAGAAACGCGAAGCGAAATGAAATACGAGTTTTCGCGAGAGAATTGATGGAGAAGATGGCGGAGCATCAGCACCGAAAAAGACTCCGGCCGGATTCAAGAGTTTCGCCAAGCGAGAAGACGCTTTGATAAAAACTCGCCCCGCCGACAACGAACTTTTCGCCGCCCTCGCCCGATAAAAGGGAACTTTATTAAAATAGTGCATAATTAAAACGAAGTTTCGCCGACGGACCGATGCTTATCCGCAACTTAACCCGAATTTAAACAGCCGGCTTGTCAAACTGAAAAAACGTCTGGATGGAAAGTTGCGCCCGGCGTCTTTTCAATCGTCCGTCTGTCGGTAAAAACTGCGAGCATCAAGGCGATTTATACTTGGAAACTAAGTTTTCCCCGGCTCGAGAACCGGCTTCGCGATTTAGAAGAAATTTAAACGTGGCGATCCACCTCCTGACAGACGCGACTATACGCACCGGCCAGATGAAAAATTACATTTATCTCCTCACTGATTTGTTGCCCGTTACTTCTACACGTACTCCGAACTAATTCGCTTGTTACCGGTGTTCCCATTCGTTCGTTCGCTGTATCGTAAGATATTGCTACAGAATAAAAGTGTTCGAGATTATAGTTAATTCGTTTAGCGAAAGATGTACGAGGCGAAAAGTGAAACAATTGTGTCGGTACGTTCACCTCGTATTTTACAAAAAGAGAGTTCAATTAATTATGTAAAGGTTACAATTTAGATTCTTTTATAGAAATTACATTAATAATAAATGCCCACAGAGTAATTGTCACCAGCGAATGAAATCTTTAAAAATATTTGGTAAAAATTTCTTTTTTAATTATTCATAAATAATTTCTGTGATTTTGTATCACATTTTGAACGAACTCATATTCATGTAAGGGTACTTTAGTTGCGCGAGTGAATACAGTGAACTTTATGGTGGTATAACATACGGGGATATTTAAGTAACAATTTATTTTAAAACTGATGTCAAATGTTGAAGTAAAGAATATGTGATTCTGAGCCATAAAATCTTCATAATTTGTGCTTTTATAACGGAATGTTCGGATATTAGAGACCGACGTGGACATCAAAATATTACAGTATTCGTATAATGTTCGATAATGTCCTTCGAACAATGTAACGTTGCCATAATCCTCAAAAGCTACTGAGAAATACTACCCCAAACTAACTTAGTTATTTACATTGTTAGCAGAGTGTATGAAAGGATTGACCTACATTATTGCAACACTATGAAACTATAGATAAAATGAAAATCCTTTCACATAGTTTATATTGCAGTTCGATAGAATTTAACACCCTCTATTAATCATATCAATATATTTACGTTGAAATAATAATATCTTAATGGTATTTTACATTTTAATAGTAAGTGCATGAAAATCGGTAGCTTAATCATTATTGATTGTCTCAATAAATATTCTCAAAATTAGTGTAATTGAAAAATGACAAAAGTATGTAGATCAAATTTAAACCTGTAAAAACATTTAATGAATTTTAAAATATTCCCAACTCATTAACAATATTCAGAAAAAAATCATACGTAGCTTCTGTATTTACAATTTATTCAAATAAGTTATATTTTGCAGAGTTGCAAAATATTTTTTTATATGATGCAGAAACAAAATTCAGACAGGATAAAATTTCTCGAGTAGCTTTCAAGGGTGAAAATCATGATGCAGACTAATAAAGACAAATTTTTCAAATATTTTTCTGTAAAAATTCGATTTTTTTTTAAATATTTATTTTTGAAGACCATCTTCACAAAGTATATTGCTTAAACTACACAATTCGACACAAACCGGATGGAAATTTTCTGAATTATTGATCCACCGGTTTAAAGAACTTGGTTTCGAGAGAAACGCGTTTAAATTTTGCAAAAATTCTTCGTTCACATCTCTTATAACTTCAGAACGAATGTTCTTGGATCACGTAGCTAATATCTTGACAAAGAGCAGCTTAGAATTCGTAACATAAATTCTACTATAGCCGTGATAACTGCAGAGTTAAGGTCTGACCATTACGTTTCATTGATTAAAACTTCTTCACTTCTGTGAATTGTGCTTTAATAATTTAAAGGCTCATCCTAGTAATCGCAAACATTAAAAATAAAAAAGATGTTGAGTTTTTCAATCTGGTACAGTGTCACACTAAGATATTCTTAAAAATTCAAATGCTCAGTAGAAGATAAAAAAATGTCATATTTACAATTATCTTACAACGTTGATACGATTATATCAATGTACAGAAAATTTTAGTAGAAACACGAGAAACCGCAGAACACTACAGCGAGTGATCGGATTTCCAATAAATTGATTAATTGTTACAATTATTATCATAAATGATTAATAATGTGATCACTCATTGTTCGAAAGCCACTGTGCGAAAACAACGTTTTTTACTCTCGCGACGCATAACATTTTAACTGGGGATGACGGGACTAACATTCGTGTTTGCTATCACTTGTTGACAATTTTACATTTTCTTCTTAATTCGACAAATAATTCTTCTACTGTATTGTTATTTTTCTATCCATATTAACATGAATCGTATTTACGTCGATTGTGATAGAAATTTCTGTTATTTACTTTATGTTATACTTTAGGCTATTAAATTTATGCTATACAAGGACCAATTCAGTTTATCAAGATTCTCATTTGACACGCTGAGTGTTACACCAGTGCCCGTAAAAGCAATATAAAATCAAAATAACTTGGAAGGATAAAAAAGACACAGTTTATTATAACAATAACATTTGTATCGATTATCCACTGTATCGCACAGTTAGACATTTTAGTCGTACGTTTAGAATCGGAGACAGGCAAGATATTCAAGTATTTCTGTTTGCGTGACCGAGCTTACGTCTGTGTATCGAGTATCCGAAAGACGCGAATAAGGAAGCGTCTGTTTTTTCTTCGCTGTCGACACTTCCGCCGTTGCTATTCATAGAGCGTACCGCGAAATGCAATTCTGGCTTGTCTCGCTTTTTACACGTCGTACTTTGATGGACGTTGTCGAGAGATTCCATACTATTATACATTATATTGGCTGTGTGCAGAAATTTTTATGGGCTTAGCCTTAAATGAGCTTTTGCTAACTTATTCAAGACTACTTCGAAATTATTCATGCTAAAACGTGTCGATCGAAGCGATAACATTCATGCTAAAACGGTCGATCGAAGTGATAACATTCGTGGTAAAACAATCCATTAAAATTCAACATCGCAGCACTGTTTCTTTACTTCTTTTTCTTCGAAATTGGTGAATTTATACGTACACATCACAACATTTATTTAGCAAAATAAATCTTAAAAACTTACTTATTATTACTCTTTCGACTGATGTGATCCATCACCACAGACATCAATTTTTAAATCAACCCAGTTGTCAATTTTGCCAGCAATAATATTTCATTAAAAAACATTCCACTTAAAGAAACGTGAGCTTTCAATTGATATAAAAAGTAATTAACTTCAAGTAATAAGTATAGTAGTTTTGCAGCAGATAATATTGTACAGAGACGAGGTTTACTAGTATTGAGGTGTGCATTATAAAAAAATGTAAATAGACATATTCTTGTTATTTTTATAAAGAAATGTAAAATAGTCGCTTTTAGTGCTCCGTAAATTTAGTGGTAATATTGCCCTCTACTTCAGTACAAACAGGAGATCACTTCAATATTTAAATTGTATTTATTGGAATAGTGAAAGAAATGTAAGTTTCATTATAAAAGTTTATTAACCCGAATATTAATTGATGATAAACGTACAGCAGGTTTGAAATTTGATATTTCATTGGAATTATGTTTTTAGTACAATAACTCTCTTAATTGTCACATTGACAGTCGACGTATTAAATTGTATGAATTGGCATCAACGACAATAGAAATCTGACCAGAGAAGAGCTCATTGTCAGAAGTCAAATCTATCACTCTTTTCGATAAAAAAAAAATCGGTCAGAGTCGACAAAGCAAATTTTCCGAACAACACTAAAAACACTTTTTACTATATCTGTAGTACCATTTCGTCCATTCAACATTCGATTTTAGTTTAAATCAAAATGACCAGCCAGAGCTTGCCAATTTCTGTTTTGAATAACAACTGACCGTGCTACGCTGCCCAGAGTAGATAATACTTGAATAAGATTGACTATTGTTTCCACAAAACAATGTAGATCACGCAGCTATTGAAGACCCATCGATAGTTTCGCGCTCATCCAATATTTTTCAATCGAAAATACGGATTCCTTGGAGTTCCGTTGATTCGGTCTATTTGTTTTAACATTAAACCTGCCGAGCACTGAAAAATCGATTAAAATGTTTTAGTTTATAAAAACGAAAAGGCTTTATTTAGATTTTGTGTAATTTTTATTTCAATATGTGCTTATAGAACGAGTAACTTTATAATTTTAATAATTGTAAAATAAAAAATATAAAACTGGTCTTTTAACCGGCAGATATAGAGGTGGTTTAATGTTTAACAATCATATACATTTATGAATATTTACAATACAAGTTTGTAATAGATTCCCACAAGCACAATGAAAAGCATTCCTCGTTTTTTGTATATGTGCACTTTAAAATTCATTGGTGTGGCTTTAAGATTAACGAGGCTATAAAAAATCTTCTTCAACCATATTAAATTCATTATTAACACTAGAAAGACTGGAACTTAGTATATACCTATATTGTCCAAAAGCAGTCAAAATGACTGCATTGTGAAAGAATAACTAATGTGTAAAGAAATTTGTTTAAAATTAATTTTCAATATTTTTTATATTATTTACAGTTATATAACAAGTTATTAGTAAATATTAACAATACAAAAAATTTACTTCCCTTGGAAAAAAAATAATTTATGCATTATCGGCAGCTGTTTCGAACTCCTGAAAGGTGTTTTCAGTTTCTTCATCAGGGTCTGAAGTACCTAGCACCCTACACCTTTTTCTGGGCATATTGATGACACTTTCATTTTGTGTCAGATGTTTCACTTTGAATATAATCCGCTTCATCTCCAGCTGATAGTTCAAAATTTGTTGCATCTGATCTTCTTCACTTAGGAGCACTCTTCACTTATGTTCGTTAGCTTTTCCAATAACTCACTTCTATTCGACATTTCTTTCATGAATTTAGGGCGCAAAAGAAATAAAATAAACAACTTGTTAGAACAAGTATCACTGCATAAAGATTCGAATAACAAGTACTACTTTAGCTTATTGAGCAACTGCGACTTATCAAGTATACGCCCAAATCGACAATTTATCATGTACTTGTATGTTATCATGTGACAGTAATCGAAAAAAAAATGAAAACTGTTATTTCAATACAGAGCCGAACTGGTCATATAAGAAATTTACTCAATTCGATAATAAGAGTCATTTGATTATTTAAAATTTCCCAAGCTGTCAAAATGACTGCTTTTGGGCAATATAGGTATAACACACATTATATACCGGAAATGAAGGAGGGGGGAGGTAACTACAATTATTAATAAACGCATTTATATGTAGTACAAAGAGTCACAAAATTTTAAGAAATTGTGTCATTATATACATAATTGTTTTTCTAATTGAAATTAAAAAGCAGTCAAAATGATTTCCTTGGGCAATCTAGTGTTAAAAAGGGCATAAACCAATCTGAACATGATTTACTGGACTTTCTAGGGAATGAAATAATAAAAAAATAATATTGAATACATCACCGAATATAGTATACACATGTACATGTTGTGAAAGTTTCAGATCGATATTAATCATTTCAGAGAACTCACATCTTCTTAAAAAATCTAGTGTAAAGAAAACCGATTTTTATAGCTATTCTCAGTCTCCATGACATTGTTAAAATTTCGAACCTCGTCAAAGTTGTTTCACGTGAACCTTTAAAAATAAGGGTGAAAACCTGCAAAAAAGAACCTTGAAGCACGTAAGGAATAAAAAATTTATCTGGAAAACGAGCGATGAAAAAAAGCGCGGCGCTAGTCCGTGCCGCATAAAACGCGATCGTACAATAATTTCGGCCCGCGGGACAGCCACATAACGTTATTGTATTGTATATCGTACTATAAAATTTCTGTCCGCGTCGTTGAAGTACGGCCGGGTATTGTTAAAAAAGTTTCACGCTTTCTGTTCTCATATCAGCAGCTTGTCAAAGCTGGTCCGCCGTGTATGTATAAACGGGACCGCGTTTCACAAAAGCGGGAAAACGAAGACTGCGGTTAAGAGAGGGAACCAGTGAAATTCACCGTCAAATCACTTGCAAATTCTAACCCAAATTTCCGGTACGGCGACGGTGTAGCGCCCAGCTTTCCCCTCCGAGCCCTTTAAACAAAAATACGCTTCGCTCGTTTCCTGCACCGAACTCCTCAAACGCGTACACCGCGTTTAACCATCCAATTCTTGCCTAATTAACGAAACGTCCACGCCGAATTTCACGCATACGGCCGCGACTCACGTCGAATATTCTCGGGGATCGAAAAAAAAATCGCAATTCGAACTGCAAACGGTCGCGCTACTGTGCTAATATTCGCTGTGCGAACAGTACTGTTACCGGTCTTCAATTTCCTAGAAACATAAATGTCGCCTTTTTTAACCCCGTAAATAGACCTTCAAAATGTACCTTAAATATACAATGTTCCAATCAAATTATATCTAATATCCATCTTTCCATCATCCAATCATCCATCGAAATGATAAGAGACGTAGCGAGATCGCAAAATTTCATCCAAAATCCAAAAATATTTATATTATTTTAATAGTTACACATTAAATAATTAGCGCAAATTTTAATCGGCATCAATTATGTCGCATTTTTTTAAACTCTTAAGTGGACCTTCAAAATGTACCTTAAAGATGCAATGATACAATTGAATTATATTTATTTATCTCTATCCGAATGGTAAATAGAAACGAGATAGTAAAATTTCATCTAAATCCACATATATTATTTTAATAGTTACAAATCAAATAATTATTAGCAATGATTTTAATGTGCTGGCCCCAATAGTTCACTTAAGGGTTAAATCACATAAAATTGTGATCGTATTAGATTGTTATGAATCCTCTCGATCAGGAAACAGTATTGTAGTCTACAGTATACAGGTTTATACAATTTTAAGGTACAAAGGTGAAGTCAAATTTCATTGCAGTGATTTTGCACATTTATAATATTAATACGGTTTTCAAATTGGCAGTAAAGAAATTCAAATTAGTGTAGTCCGTACATTCATACTGTAAAGTATAGAACTTGATGCAAAATAAAAATTGTTTGCATTGATTACAATAAACAGAAGCTAAATCGAAATTTCTAGTACGTTGATATTCTCAACAACAATTTTTACAGTGTCATTGAAATGAGGAAGGTTATAATGATTAAATCTATCGTGGTTTCAGTCACGAAAAGAATGTTTCAAATATTTCACAGAAGTTCGAATGTATAGTATTTTCGAGAAAAAACTCTTAAAATAAAAAATCTTATAAAATGAAGGATAGATTATAAAACTAGATTCGTTTAGCTTTAGAACGAGTCATAATTTCTTGTCGAACAATCATTTTATACGAAATTATCACAGTTTAAATATAAACAATTTTTGGGGAATATTTAGTGTCGAAATTTTGCCTTCTACTGTTGCCTTCTACTGTTGCAAGCGTGTCTGAGCGTAAACAACACTCGCAACGCAACGACAAGAGAATGGAAGGCAATGAAGCTGTAACAGTTGATCAACGTTTGCCATCCAATAATGGTTTTTATAGTCATCCGCATGAACGATGTAACAAGGCACAAAAGAGCCTTCGTTCTACGCTTTCTCCCTTTTACGCGAGAAATTATCGGATTTTTAAAAATCCTTGAATCACGGTCCGTTCTAAATTATTCAAACAAGATCGACATATTGTAGTCTTCGACCTGGCCAGAGCAGCTTTCAACGGCAGACAGCTCGTACACTAGCCGGAAAATCGAATTACGTACAAACGCGGCTGGGTTAAAGCCTCGACAGGGATTGAGAGAGGGTGGGCCGGTGCGGGCGCGCGGGGGGCTGAATCGGCGTTGCTTCAAAGCAAAGTCTATAACTAATTACGAATCTTATCTATGGGCCGCCTAAAAGGCGCTGATTAAACGTGGATCCGACGGTCCTCGCGAGAATAACGGCGGGACGATTTTACCGAGGAAATCGGATGTTTCCATCTCCGCGGAGAACTTTTTTGCGATATCGAAGGACCCTTCGATCGAGCTGATTCCCAGGAAAGTGGGAGAAACGTAATGTACCCCGCTTTCAAGGATAATCCATCATCTGACTGGATAGACCTTATTCGGTTAATGTGTAAAATCAAAAAGATATTCTTCGCAGATAAAGCATTTCTGCTTGGTCCAAAAACGAAAAATCAATGGTACACAGCCAGTGACTGCATCTACATTTACTTACGCTTGTGGTATGAAAAAACGTTTCCAACAAAAATTTGTTTGGTATCGAACCGGTCATGCAATGTGATAATTAGCTTTGGTTCGTGACGTGTAATGTTAGGTGTGCAAATTAATTCTCGAGCCTTCGCGGATTTATTGATTATTTACAAACTGAAATGCACTCTACTTTCGAAAATAATCTGCATTAGTTATGCATTTACTCGGTATTACAATTATGCGGATTTTTATGCAAAATAAAAACTGTCTGCATTACTGTTTCAGTTATTTCAATTGGTTGAAAATAAGTAAAAAATCAGAGATTATTAATGTAATACTAAGTTTTACATAAAGGGTCCATGTGGACGTCAAAAATAACCGCACTGACAATTTGTTAGTGTACATTGTATGTAATGATGTAATATTTACGAAGTAGTACATATTTATCTAGATGCTCTAATAAGCATATCAACGTATGAAAGTTTCTCACGAATGTTGCATTAATCGTTGAGTGACCAAATTAAACAACTTAATTAGTTTGTGTAACGAGTTTCTGGGTTACGTTTAACGAAATGTACAAGTGAAGCAAAAAGATTAACAAGCACTGTAATTAGCATACTAGTAATTGACATAGCAGTAAGGTTGAACGGATAAATTGGCGAACGATTTGGTTGGCCTTTGTGAATTGTTTCCCAGAGAAGGAAAATGAAATGTTCGTTTCCTCGACACGATGTTTGGATGTAATTTCCCCGTATGATTTAAAGAACACTACATCATTTTCTTTTTGCAGCATTTCTGACCTAGCTCTGCTGAATTGTTAGTTATCTAAACTTCTAATGCTACTTGATTGCCTGAATTAACATTAAGTTTTGTCATTTCAATTATTTTGTAGTGTAGAATTTCATGAGAGAGCATTTTATCGAATAATTTGATTATTTTATAAGGGATAGTGTTCACAATATTTTTCTCAGAATTATAAAATTATGATTGTCGATACTTCAGTTGGATATCACAGGTTAAATGGAGTACTATAACGTAGCTACAGTAGAAGTTATAGATTTTTATACAAAAGTTATAGATTTTTATACAATATGTATTCCTAAACCTTATTAGTATCCAACTAATTGTCTATTTTAAGACATATTCTAAAAATGTCATTTAGAGTCATTATTAATTAATGAAAGTAATGAAGAAGAATTGAAATTACTTTCACTTTAAACGATTATTTCGATTTTGTGATTTTTTTTATTATCATACTGACGTAATCTAAAATAAAAACTGGAATATTGAATAAATTAACCTTTTACACTCGAAGCTATTTTAACTTGAAACTTAAATATTTATTCCAACCTACAATAATTCCATTCTATATTATTTTTTTTCATTTTGTGGATATGAAATTGATACAATACCTCATAAAATACTTAAATCTTTAAATAATATTTTGAATAATGGTACAGCAACTTTTAGCAGCGTCTCTGGGTCGAGTACTAAGGGTTAACAGTTCACTAATAAAAATTTATATAGCATATACATGATAAATTATACAATATATGATTACGTCAGGATATGATTTAGTGTCGAACTTACAATTAGTTTACATTAATTTTGATTCAGTACAAACTATTAACTATTGCGAAATTCGATATCTTCAATTTTTTAATTTTGTATTCTTTTGTGTCATTTACTCGACAATTATGAAAAATGATATGCTAAAATAGAATTATTGCAGATTTCTTCACACAATACTTCTCAATTACTTTTTAAACAAAAAAAGAATTCATTCACACAACAATTCTGTTGAAGTTAAATTCTTATTGAGCACAGCTTAATGAAATCAAAAATAATTTTCAGGCCTCTGATATCAGGGCCGCATAGGAATGAATGGATAGAAGTCGGAAATTCTAGAGAATGTTCAAAATTCTCGTGACAGTGGAGGTTTAAAAAATTTCACTTGACTTTTATTGTTCCACATTAACCTAAAAAAAAATGTGAATTTATGTCCGTCCGCGGTTTCACGATAATGGTAGCCGAAATTAGAACGTGTACGTAATTAAATGTAACATGCCGGTACCGTCAGATTCCCCAGTCAATCAACATTTGAAGGCTACATACTCGGAATACGTACACGAACGCATCGGCCGGGTCGTGGATTTCACAAAGCGAATCCAGACAGCACCACGCTTGGATTAAACAGAGATTCCTCTTTATAGGTCATTCGGTCCCCGAGTGACAGTGTTCATTCATAAGTACCTGAATGGGCCCTCAACAACGGCGGCAACGAGCGCTCAACGGTTCGCCTGATGTACGAGTAAAACGAACCATGCGTCGCGTCGTTTCGAATTATTTACGATTTTCCGGTTGAATGAAGCGAGAGTTGTGATTCGCCTCGCGGCAATGGACAATTTTTGTAATACGCTCGCGAGTTACGATGCACAGCTTTCGAACAGATGCACATGGAAATATCCTCGCAAACCACACGCATACAGCACGCATACCGCGCTGTATTACGAATTGCCAATATAGGGTAGGTACTTGTCCCAATTACTGTGCCATCATGCTAACTTGTTCGTTCACGAATGAATTAATGAATTATTTGATTTTCATTAGATCAGAATTTATTCCCGGATTCTTTGTTTTTATTAGAATATTTTTTAAAGTTAAATTAATCCCTTGCCTCACGATTTATTTTACAGGTTCAGTGATGAGAACTTTTTTTGTAGTTCGTAATTTTCTGAAACAGGAGAAAATTTATATCTGTTGTATGCCTATATAGTATCCAATAGCTGCACATTAACAAAACTAACATAGAATCTTATTTCAGTTTAAAGGAAATTAATAACATATTTATTAGACTCGGTTCAGAATCTTCATCGCGTCTCTCACACGATATTGTAAGGCAAAGGGTTAATATTTCACAATGATAAACAGTTCTTTTTATTTTGATCATTTTATTGTCCCAATCGGCGTGCTTTTAGGGACTTTTTTAAAGGATTTTTACGAATTTTTTCATTGTAAAAGTAGAAACAAGCGAACGTGAAATATAGGTACTGTAAATTATACTGCTTGGTATTGACTGCTTTGAGTAAATTATGTTAATTATCTATTCAATTGGGTAAAACTGTCGAAAATGTAATGCACAAAAACTAACTCATTTACGTTTCGTTACGAATATATTTTCATGAGGGACATACTCTGAAATGTAAATAATATTTCATCATTTTGCAATATTAATGTTTTAACTTTGTAGGGAAAATTCTATTATTAATTATTATATTAATATTCTATTAAGAGCCGTTTGCGTTCTTTCTTGCAGCATTGTATTTGATGATTCATTACCTAGAGAACGTATCGTATTTTAGTCGCGAAGAGGTGCCGCAGGTCAAGATATTTGAATTTTTATGATGCATCGTTTGGTTGCTTCCTATGCAACAACGCTGGCTTCTTTGTTATTGTAATTTTTGCATCTCTCTTTAGTAATGTAAAATAGTGAGTAGTAACAATATTTAACTGTAGAATAAGCTTCCGAGAACCAAAGAAAAGACGCGCCCAGAAGCCAACGTGACTCAGTATTTTTTTCATTTCACTATTTTTATTTAGTCACTCCGTATTGTAACTATTCAGTTAATATTTAAATGTATCGCTACCAATTAAAACATACTGTTTTAATTAATATTTTAAATTACATACTATTTTAAATTAATAAATACAGTAAAATCTTTCATATTGTTGTACGGCAATATTGGCAATTTGTAACATGTTCGACGATAAATAGCGTGCAAACCAGGTTTGCGTCGTGCAGTACTTGATCAATAAAATACTTTTATTTGAAGAAACTAAGAATAACGAGAACAGAGATAAGCTAAACTCGGTTTAGTTTGTCATGCTTTTTATTCGACCATAACTCGTAATTGCGAGGCCGGCTTGCATAAAAAAAAATCCGGATAAACAATGTTGATATTCTGGTTTATATTGCGGTAAAAAAAATTGGTTACAGCCAATAACCACATCAGTCGAAATCCCTTCTTTCTATCCGCGAATTAAAAAAAAAATTATTCAGTTGGAATTGATGTGATGAAGTGACAGAACGTTTTTGTGTGAAAACTTTCTTTTTTTAATGTAATTTTTCGTGCTAATTGCGGTAACTCAACCGGCACAAAATTTCGCAAAGAGTAGCTATTCAGTTTAAAACCGACCGTGCGAGCGTGTAAAAATTTGCACACTATCCGCGTAAAAAGATTAAAAAAACTATCATAGTAATAACTTTTTCGTATTTTTAACAGTTCATGAGCTACTCCGGTGTTTTCAGCTGAATATAACAGCGTGATTAATATGTTCACACTAAAAAAATAATTGTCTCAGCCACAGATGAAATTACTCGATAGAAACATTATAAATATTTTCTCTTAGCACATTTAGAAAAAGTAGATCAATTTTTAGATCTTCCCCCGAACTATAATTCCAAAGGAAATAACAATAATGGCGTTTTTCATATTCGGCAGTTGCAAAATGTTAAAAACACATTATTTCCAACAAAACGTATTTTTTCTGTATTAATTTTGAAAGTGAAAAATATAGTGAAACCCAATACAGGGGGTGACTCAAGAGTCGCCAGGTCATCTAAAAATTTGCTTTGTTTATAAAAGGATAAATGTGAGTTTTTGAAAAATAAAACGGATATTCCATTTCAAAATAGTCTGGTAACTTCTGGATCTGCATGATTTCTTATCGATACGATAAACGTCGTAATCAACACATCAAATAACCTAAATGGGAGGTCGAGCAAAAATGGCTCGAACGTGTTAGAAAACTAGTTACGATCGGAAGTCGAATTGCTTAGTCTTCCTAGGATTATTTTTCACGGTTAAACAGCTCGCGTAGTTTGTCGCGTGACGGTATCTCGGGAATCGTTAATTCGCCTCGGTTGTTTTGCGCCGGTAGTCGATGAAAAGATATTAAAAACGATAAAAAAAGAAGAGGGGGGGCTAAAAATGAAACCGTGGAGAATAGCGTGTCGGGGCGATTTGGCGGTCGAAGCAGAGCGAAAAAGTCCGGGGCAACTCTGTGTAATCCGAAAACGAGCAAAAAAGTCAGTCTTATTTGGCGCGAGGCTCAAGCTGGCGCCTGATGGTGACCACCAGCGATGCCACGAAGTAGCCTTAGGCTGTGGCCACAGGAGCGCCGAGATAACGTCCGTTATGGCGTAACAGTGAAATGTATGCGCACATTGAACGGTGAATGGCGTAACACTGACAAGCAAAGCACCCGACGACGACCAACCCTCCGATCTTTACCCACTTTCCCCAGGACACGCCACCCTTGCCAGAAAATCTACCAGCCTAATCGGGGACGCAAACACCGAATTAATGCGCTCCAGTTGAAAACAAAATGTAATAATGTTTATTACGCATAAAAGGAACACTGGAAATTTTATTGATGAAATTTTAAGAATTTAACATTTACACAGTGAAGAAATTAAAACAGTTTCAAAGTGTTAAGATCATTAATAGACTGCCGATGTTTATGCAATTTACAATTTTCTAAGCAAATTTTAAGAAAGTGGAAACGCGTGAAATATATTATTTTCAGTGGTAGTAGTCTTTGTACCTTTAGCCTCGTTGTAGTTAAATTCTATGGAATTTTATATACTATCAAGAAAGAAAAGAAATTTGAATCTACCTTGCAACTGATCCAAACAATTTTTATTTTGCATAAAAATCCGCAGTCGACGTATTCTGCTCCTCAAAATACAATGATTCACAATAGTATTTATACACTTTGAAAAAGACAACTTTCTTGAGATTGGACCAAAAGATTTGAAGTTTTTTCGAGATATTAGGATTAGCTTACTAGCTGGCGCGAAAAAATTTTTTGGGAACATTGCAACTGGTCCGAATCGTGGATTTTTATAACATTTTTTATTTGGGTTTGTACAGAAAATTTAAAAACAGCATTTGGCGAAGCTTCTCAGTCAATTCAATGTAATGTAGGTTAAATGTTTTCCTCAAAGCGGATAACGAACTAGTAACATAATGGGCGAGATAATGGTGTCCATGAGAAATGACCTTAATCGACAGCATCCTTTGCCTAAACGTTCGTGCGATTGGGGACATTAATCGATTCCCGAAAGACATGCTACATTTGCAGTTTGTTTTTTGAAAGAGACTTGAGACGCACTAATGACCATATTAGCTGTTTATTCCATTCTAATTACTCCAGGTTCATAATGTATATGGTCTACCGGCGAAAAGTAGAAAGCATTTTTCCAAAAATAAACTATAGCAACACGTACATTTCAAGAACAAATATCTTTGTGTACGTAAGATGGCATTTTCATCAACATTTTAAATTGTATATTTTGACGTATACGAAAATGATGAAATTTACTGCATCCATATATATACAGGGAGCCCTAAAATTCCTTCAACTCATAGAAATGGGAGGTTTCTGAGGTGATCTGAAGCAACATTTTCCTTTGCAACAATGGACGCTCTGATTGATCCGTGTTTTTTATTAATAACTCCCAAACGAAGCCGGGACGGCCATTTTTGCAAACTCACAACACTTATCGGATGCTGAAGGAATTTTGGGATACCCTGTATGTATGTAACCAACAAGACGCATATTTTAAGTTTTCATTACGGGCTCGACTAACAAAATTTTAAAACGTGCCTTTTCTCACGTAATTCCTACCACTTGCAATTTTTTCAAAATTTTTTCTACACCTCGTTTAATAAATTGCTCTAATTCTAATTGCTCGAAAAAAAAGTCAAGTCGTTGGATACAATTTTTAAAAATTTGTTCTAATTTAAACGTCGTTCGAATACTTCCGTAGGCCACTGTGCATCGACTCGAAAAAGAAGCAGAAAACGAGATGTCTAGACTTGAACGTAAAGAATGTAATAATATTGTCTTTCCATTATCGTTAATTTTATTTATTCTACAAAAACGAATTTTCGATACCGTAGAAGAGTTCCTTTAAAAAATACGATTCCAGAGGAACCGGACTCGGAAACAGATTCTACGTCAGAATACGGAATCAAAGATGCGTAGAAACGGGAAGTGTCGAGTCGGACGAGCCGGTTGGTAAATTGGATCTACCTCGTTTGGATTTCAAGAGCCGTCAAGAAGAATGTTTTCCGTTCTTCCTTTTCCTTTTTAACCACGCCAAGAGCGAAATTGATGCAGAGTCAAGTAGTAGAGCTTCAGAGAGCGAAGGCATTAACATGTTGAGAATTTTTAAAATTAGATCACGCGATCATGATCGTCCCGTCTCTTCCACGTGAAAGAATAATGAAAACCTACTTCCCTCTGGTTTTCTTCTCAATTTGCTAAAATTGATGTTTGGATTCGCATATCTTGGAACGTAGTTCATACGAAACTCGACGTTGGGAATTGAATTACCAAAGATGGACACGCGGATCCAGTAGTATCTAAAATAGTTATAAACCCGAGTACACGAAATTGAAGATCTGATAGACTGCATCGTTCGACAACGTTCTTACAAGTGAAAGATGTTCGCGGAAATACTTGTTAGCTGAGTAACAGAACGCACAACAATCTTCTTCAGAGATCGAGAAGGAATCTCTACTCGAAAAACTGTTTTTCAGGAAAAGCAAAGATCTATTTGTGAGCATAATCAGTCGACATGTTGATAATGAAGTTTGTAAATAAGAAGGATTGACTTATTTGATATTTTGACGTAACAGTTTCTCGTTTTTAATACTATACAGGGTGTTAAAGAAAAATCATTCAATATTTATATGTTGTACGTCGCACAATGTACGAAATTTGTTGTACAAAAACGTGTTTTGAACAAAAATTACATGGTTTTCTGAGGGACATACAACAGTGCTCTAATTTGTTGTTTATTACTGTGCTTTTTTATCGAGATATGATGGTCACCTTCGGTTTTTTAAATGGAATGTCCTATTTTTTATACGATAGATCGCGATAGAGCATTAAATTCTGAGTAACAGTTAATTAGATATTAGCAGTAGTCTCCGCGAATCACTCGGAGACAATGATCTTTCAACACGACTTTACATGTATTAAACTATTGCTAATATCTCATCAATTTTATAAATAGTTATTATCAATTATGCGCAGAAGCGTTTGTTTGCTTTGAACCAATATGGATGACGTATACTCTACATACACATACACACAAAGTCTAGGTTAGGTATATATTTAGATTGGTACAATCATTGTTGTAGAAATGTTCTATGGATTAAATATCGGTGCAGTCATTGTTCTAGAAATGCTCTATGTATTAAATATTGCTGCTGTTCGTATTTGCAAATCTATGCGTGATAGTAATAGCAAATGTATTTGACATCATAATTCTAATTTTAAAAATATTCTCAGATTACGTCGATCCTTACGACTAAAATATTCTTACTCACTGAACATTTATTTATATTATCATAAATGATGGAACAGCTATTTAAATGTTACAACTGGGTCATTACAGCTTCACGAACAAAAATGTAACTTTCATTTCTCGAAATTTTGTATTAAAACATAATTGCCACCGATTAACCTCATGTCACAAAAGCTTTGCACATTGCCATAAAATTACGAGTTTTGATTTGAAGTTTTATTTATATCTTTTTTATAAAGATGTTTTATATCTTTTATTCTATCATTTGCATGAACTGAACAGAGTCACACTGGTTTTACAGCAATACAACTTATTATCCAATCACGCGAATCAGAAAAGCATCATCCGATATAAAATAGTGCATTTTAATCGAAAACCTTGGAACGAAATAGCAAGGAGTTAAGGACGCGATTATTCCATTACGGCTGAATTGTTCCGCGATCGTTTACGTTAGAGCTAAACTCCGGGGTCTGGATCGTCGAGCGAAGCATACCAAACGTGCTGTGTGCGTTTTTTTTTTCTCAAATTCGCTCCGATTGGTAATTGAACGACAGTAGAAGGGGGGAGATGCCGGTTTGAAGGAGTCGCCGTGCGCAGTTCTGTAGCTTATTAGCCGACCCTAGGGAATTCAAACTAGCGAGAGGGAAAGACGCGCGTTTTCAAGCGGCGCGCACTCGGGCAAACTTTTTCCATTATTGCGGCAAGCGGAGCTCGCCCTGAAAAATATCGTCAGGCCCTTCAGGAACAGGTATTCATCGCGTAACGCAAACCTATATTTCCGCCGGTTTCTAGAACGTCAATTACGTAACGGTGTATATCTCGGGGAGCGATGGGGAAGAAGGTTCTTCTCGAAAAAGAAGAATCTACCCCGGAAGGAAGAGAGAGCACGCGGGAAGCAGAGAGAGAGAGAGGGGGGGAAAATAGGGAGCGGAAGAAATAAGAAGGTGAAGAAATAGGCAAACAAACAAAGTGTGTACATTTCCATACACACGTCGAGGGCGCAGTTCAAATTTTATTACCTGGAGGCCGGCTCTCTCGCGATTTACATAAGCGAATTGCCTTTTGCAACAACATCGCCCTACCACCTGCCTACTGCTTCGTTACACACTCGACGAAACACGACATTCGAGCCACTCGTCAACGGCGATCCCCAAACATCATTATTACAAACGAGTTTCTTAGGCGTTTCGGAAAAACGGCGGGATAACAGCGGATAAAGAAGCGAGCGAAAGGCCGCCATATTGCTCGACCCTCGATCAACCCTTGGACAATGCACGCTGGGTAGCGACACGGAAGATGGATACCGGTTCCATAGACACTTGGCGAGAGGTTAGCGCTATCCAAAAAAATTGTTTACTTTTCTTAAAATATTATGTACAGTGGATCCAAGAAGTATTTCAACACTAAATACCCGATTCTCGAAAAATTTCCAATATTTAAACAGTAATAATTTCGTAAAAAATGACCACACGATCATAAAATTCGACTCATTTTAAAGCTGAAAGCCTCTACTTTCAAAATCCATCATTTATTTTATTGCAAGGTCTTTTTTCGTGACGTAGCGTGCGACAAACTGAAGACGCGTTTCTTATTGAAAATGTTACACGTTCAAACGTCTGTGAACACTTTGAAAAATTTTTCTTGTGACTGATACCAACATAGATTTCAAGATTGAAGCTTCCTCTTTACAACGACACCTTAAAAATATGTGTACGATTTTTTTTAGCCGTTTTATCGAGCTTCGAATGAGAGCTGTGCCGTCAACTTTACCTTAACTTATCCTTATTTATTGTTCCTTATTTTAAAACAGTGAAAACAAACAATCACCCCGAAAAAATTAGCAACTACCATTTTTCTATTATAATGTAGACCCTTTAATAATAAAAAATTGTCTAGTCCCAGTATGAATAAGTGTCCGGTGACTTACGGACGGTGCATGACACACGAGCGTATGCTACCAGTGGATAATAAAATTATTTAACAATAAAAAGGCCAAAGACATAATCATTATAATTATAAGTAATGAACGACTGGAAAAAAACTAACATTTTCGTGTACACCTAATAACAAAATGGGACATCGAGTGCCGTTCAGCGTTAAGCGATTTCTACCAATGGGAAACCGAGCGATCCCTTGTTGCTGCCGAATCCGTCGCATCATTGTTTGCGTAGAGAAGCGATCAGAAAAACATCTATTACGCTCAGTTCCAGGTCAGAATGACCCGGCAATCGTTAAGCGAGGGTTAATGGCTTTCGTCCGATGCAGCGGGATTCGATTATGCCGCCGTCAGGCAGAAAATAATCGGATTACCAGCCTACCGACGGGTGAAACAGGTTTTAGAAGAGTGGAACAACTAATTGCGACTGATTACTCGTCTTATCCCGCTGCAATGCGTCCGTTAAAGGGTCGCCCGGTGTCCTCGGACGACGTTCGAGTAGTATTGGGAACACGGTGTCCGAGTTTCGCCGGCAGTTTTGGCCGAGAAAACTACACGAAAGATAATACCTACGGACAATCCACGCGGGAACACTACGCGACCGATAAAAGTATCCGATAAGCAATCTTGCAAGCCGACACCGGGCGTATTTTTCATTTGACGCGCGACCGATACGGAATCGAAGACGGGCCGGCGCACGAATCAAACTTTTTAAGGGGCTTGCTCCGCCTCTCAAGGCCGCGGAACTAGGTCGTTTTCGTGAATCATTTTTGGTACTTTCGCTGCAAGCGTCTCTGGCTTTTGCTAACAGTTCCAGCGGTTCAATGTGTCTCTTTTATGAAAAACGAAGGGGAATTAGAATTAACACTAAACCACTGCCGATCAAATGACCGGTTTTATATTGTTCATTTTGCAATTATCGAAATAATGCTTACGTGGAAATTGAATCGATCAATTTTTTTTATCCAAGCACATATTGAATTGCACGAAATAAATAGAGACTTGTCATTTTTGTAAGCTGAAACATTTCGATCGCTTTTAGTGCTCGGTAGATTGTGTTAAGAAGTTTAGAAAAGTATTTTGGGACATCAGAAATAGAACCAAATTTACAGATCCTCTGAACATTGTATTTATTGTTGTCGTTATTACTACACAGCGGATTTTTATGAAAAATAAAAATTGTTTACCCGAATTGCAACAGACTACAATAGGAATTTATTTTTTTCATAATATATTTTAATAGGTTGAAAATAATATATTCTCAAATTTTTCTAAGGATTTTAGTGGTTTACAACAAGTTCTCTAAACACTCTCTAAAACTAAATGTCCATGTTCTTCCTCTCGCGTTACTGTAAATTAAAAAAATTCTTTTTTTTTATTGAAAACACACACACGAATAAGTAAAAACATTAGTACAGCCAAATAATTTTCGCATATCAGGTCAGTTTATTTTTCGGCACGTATACGGCAAAATGACGGAGTAGCAGGTCAGAGTAAAATGGTAGATAAAAAGATGTACTCTGTCGTAATATCCCCGGCGTAGTAAAAAAGAAAATAGTAACTAAAAGATTAAATCTCATCGGGCACACGCGCGCAGAAGTTTTTTCCATCAATTTAGCTCGCGGAATCGACTTTCAGAGAATGATATACATATTTTAACACATCGTGTTACACGTTGACTTTAAAATTTAGGTCGTCCAGAAAGTTCGTGCCGTTTCCCGGCGATGTCTTCATTATCATTTTTCTTTTTCGAAATGAAATTTCGTTTGACCCGGGAAGCCTGCAGTTTTTCAGAAACGTTCTTCGCGCGAGTTACACATAATACCGTTTTCATATTTTTTTTTTGCGGGTGATACAAATGGAAGACTGCGAGCCGAGGATAAAACGTACTTCAATCACATTATGTTCAGCGCGTCAAAAAGGATTACACTGCTTCGGCCGGAAAATTTTTCCGCTGGCAAAATCGTGCACGTGCGTCCCCGAAAAAAAAAAGAGTAGAAACTTTCAACATGGAGAAGTCACACCAGAGTATTTCGAATTTTGTAACGAGTTAACGATTTTGGAGAAAAAAGATGAAAAGTTAGGGTTAAAATAAATTTGGCATTTGTGGCTGCGATTCTACACATCAAAATGGCTCCGGTAAATTTGAATATTTTAGTGTTATTATCAGTTTTTTCGTGAGTGGACGCGTAATCAATGGATGCAGCTCGACGTTAGTTATAAACAAGTATTAACCAACTTGTGTCGAAAAGTTAATAGTTTAGGAGATATTTCAATGTCAAAATCGGGTGAAACACCCTGTACATAAAATTTAGATGAAACCTATACCAATATATTTGTGACATTTTCCTGATTGAGACGAAAGACAGCGTAATATGGAGCATACTGAAGATTCGGTTTAGTAGAGCCTCGATTATCCGAGGCAATGATATCTCGAATTATTAAGTACAAGTACAATTTGTTGTACAAATCAGTACGGATAATTAAGATTCCACCGTATCGCGAATTCAACAAGCCCAGTATGATTTAAAAATTATCGTTTTAATCAGAGAAACGTCGCCAGTATGTTGATAAAGGTATCGTAGAAAAACTATTAGAAACAAAAAAGTTACACCAGATATTTTCGAGGAATAACGTCAGAGATATTATTGTACCAGCTGATTAAAATATTCTTGTAAAGCGGATTTTTTCGTCGCAGCTCAGCGCGGGAATTCTTGTTTAGAATCAAGCAATCAAGATTCTACGGGTAGAAGGTTCTGACCGTCGGGATCGATCGCGAGAGAGTAGCCCAAGTCGTGTCACGGTATTGTTAATTCATCCGCGCAGGTTGACACAATTTTTCACGCGAGTTTTTCCCTGACACGGTCACGAAAGAGACGTTTTTGTTTCCGTCGCGTCGCACGGCTCGGACAGAAAAGTACTTGTATGATATTTGACTAGTAATACACCTCGACACCGTTTTCTATTGTTCCAGATATTCTACCGTGCTCCGTTTCGACATTCCAGCGACTGCTTTGTTCGTCGCGAGAGCAAGTTAATCTTCCGGAATTTGATGAAGGGAGGAGTCAACGATAAAAATGGATTCTCTTCAATTCTGACCTACTTGTAACAATTGGTTCGCATATTGATGCACGTCGATGCGCGCTTGATCGACCTGCTTTCCCACTCGCCGTGCATTTTTAAAGCGGCGCAAGCCACCGCGTGACTTGTTGCA
Organism: Lasioglossum leucozonium; assembly: GCA_028454225.1. Classification (NCBI taxonomy): domain Eukaryota; kingdom Metazoa; phylum Arthropoda; class Insecta; order Hymenoptera; family Halictidae; genus Lasioglossum; species Lasioglossum leucozonium. Next base: position 4,372,270 of record CM052210.1, on the reverse strand, counting down.
GCGACGAAAAACGTTATTTCATTTCGGGCGGGGCGCATCTAACGGGGTGAAACGTACCAAGAATTTCTAATTAATAAAAAGCGATGAGCGCTCACGCGCGGACATTCCGAAGTTTCTTGCCGTTCGTCGCGTCGAAGTTGATATTTCAAAAATATTTCACTGGCTGCATGTTTGCTTTTTTCGCGGAGGAAGCCTCACCGGAAACACGGTCGAATCGATCAAATTCGGGGATTTAAGTACATGATCAATACAGCGAACGGGGGGAGCCATATTTCTCTGGCTTTGAAATTTTACGTTGATTGGTTGTATTTCGTAAGATCAGAAGCCTTCTTCGATGCTTGTTAGTTTCATTTCTGGAATAGTCCGGCTTATCAGTTTCCGAGATGTCGCTGGATCAAACAGATTTGATTAGAGTGATTTAATCCTTTTTACTTGCTGAGGCACGGTGTCCAAATTGAAGAGATTCAAATTGGTATAATGTGCACATCGTTTGTATCGTTTTTATTTTATTTTTATATATTTTATTATATGTAATTTTATTTTTCAATGTTAGTCAATGTTCATCATTTATATAATTTATAATGTTAGAGGGTCTATCTTGAGTTTTCATTTAGATATTTAATTTTATTTTCTAATGTTGTACATCATTTATAATATTGGAGGATCTATCTTGAGTTTTTATTTGGATATCTAATTTTATTTTCCAATATTAGCCAACGTAGTTATCATGCGTTCTTTTTATATTGGTTAAAATGTGTTGAATCAATGCATCATTATTTGTCTATAATAGACAATGCTTAAAAATTATAATAAATTGGTAATACAATCGAAGAATTTTTAATTCGTTGACAGAATATGTTGATAAGAATGGAACTTACTTTGATGAATAAGTAAATTCGTAATTCTATTGATCGTCCGTTGGGAGATGGCAGTGAGAAACTTGTAGGAACCACGCGATATCCCTACTCCGCGCTACACGTCTTCCGCTATTGGTCGAATCGCTTGACTTCCGTTCCCGCCAGAACCTAAGCGTAAGAGTGGGGTCCACAGCCTGGCATCAAGAGTGACAAATCTTCCGATGGACGATCAGTACGAGTGTTCATGAAAAACGAAATTTTTCAACTTGGTTCCCACTTGGTACAATAAAGAAGACCGAAAGGAGTCAAACGTTTTACAATATAAATATAAAAACCGTAAATGGGTGAATTTTCACATACATATCTGTTTCGATCCGTGCTGTTGCCATGTTCAGGGAACACTTATCATGTTCGAAATGCGGCCCGTTCGAATTTATGAAATAGCTGCTGCAAAGTATATTTCATCGGGCTGTGGAATCGGAGCATATCTGACTTTCAAGACTGAAATGCGCGGGCACAAAATCCATTCGTTACCGCTACAATTACCGTTCCGCGGGCCGTAATAATTCTCTTCGAACCTGACAGCTACTCAATGCGGATCATTATTCCCCGAGATACATTTCCTCTTCCATGACACGTTGTCGAAACGACGAAACCGCGGAAACTTAATTACATTTTTATTACCGCTCCCTCGACCACCTCTGCGAGCTATCGGCCGGCAAAAGGGAGAGAGACGCGCACACAGATAGAGGGAGAGAAAGAGAAGAAATCGGAGAAGCAACGAGTAGTAGTGTATTGCAATTTTATTTACAGCAGCGTAAAGCTCTCTAGTTAAACGAATATCCGTTGTCTTCGTGTCATCGGTCTATCGATATCGGAAAGTCCAACTTCCGCTCGACCCTTCTCCCTTTTCGGGACACTGATTTCAATCAACTTCGCTACGCCAAAATGAAAAACCAGGAATCCAGGGGACAGCAGCTCCGCGGGTCTGGGAAATCGTTAGCAATAAAGGTCGCGAATAAATATTTACAACAATCCAATCCCATCGAAGTGACAGCGATACGATTTTTGATCGGGCGACCGTGATCTTGCGCCCCCGGAGTCCTCGTGCAATTACTGCCGACACTGTGCGCCACGGCGCGCTCGCGCCGTTCCAACGATCAAAAGATAAAGCCTTTTCCATAAACGCAGGATTTTTCACGGCTGGCCTATTTCCCCGTGTCCCGGCTCTGCACGTTTCACTTGAGACTATTCCGAAAGGAGGTCCTCTCTCGTTCTTTGATAAAAAGTACTTATTCTAACCTCCTCTGGCCGGGTCATATTGAAGAGATTGCACACGCAGGCCGTATAATATGCCGGCGAGAGCTTCCCCGTGTGATTATTAAATTGTGCTCGGCCTTACCGAACCGGTCATGCAACCGCAGCTGTGACTTCACACGGTGAAATAAGAACAAACGTTTCTGGTCGGCAAACCTTCTAGATCGTGCAACTCGCGGGACACTTTTACCGAGAATTCGGAAAAAACAAGTACAATTTTAGTCGACTACAATGTTCAGTTTCAATGAGTCAGAAATCATGTGGAAAGTGAAAGAAAAATGGTAGAATGTGCACTAATACTATCTACACCCAGTGTATTTAACATTTCGACGGTCAGAGCAGCAACCTTCAATATTCCATAAAATCAAAATAATGCATTTAACAAAATAAAAATATAAATTTTTTGGTACTGAGCAGTCCATTAATATTCTCGCATTTTCTAGATCTTAACTGGGAAAATGAATATATTAGTGTACAAAATAATTTTTCAATGTCGACAAATAATATAATATTGGTTTCGATGAGTCAGAAATGACATGAAGAAAACAAAAGTACAAATACTTTGTACTCCCAGGATATTTAACACGTCGACTGCCAAAGCAGCGACCTCGAAAATTCATAAAATCAAAATAATGCTTTTAACAAAATAAAAATATAAATTTTTTGGTACTGAACGGTCCATTAATATTCTCTCATTTTCTAGATCTTAACTGGAAAAATGAATATATTAGTGTACAAAATAATTTTTCAATGTCGACAAATAATATAATATTGGTTTCGATGAGTCAGAAATGACATGAAGAAAACAAAAGTACAAATACTTTGTACACCCAGTATATTTAACACGTTGACTGCCAAAGCAGCGACCTCGAAAATTCATAAAATCAAAATAATGCATTTAATAAAATAAAAATATAAATTTTTTGGTACTGAACGGTCCATTAATATTCTCGCACTTTCTAGATCCTAACCGGAACAATGAATATACTAGTGTAAAAATTAATTTATCAATCTGGATAAATAATTTCGTCACCCATAATACGTGTGGCTGACATGGCAGTAAACGTATGAAAAATCCACAGCCTGCAGATTAATTGATAAGCAATGAAATATTTATTCATTGCTACTCATCGTTCATATTTTTCAGTTTGATAGAAGTTTCGCACCGAACTAATATTTACCGTGCAATTATTTTTGCGCAACACGCTTTAGAACGTTCCCTGTAGTATCGCTCGGCTAAGTGTCGCTCGGAGAAATTAAAACGCGTGTGGAGATTATTTAATTTTCTCCTTATGAAAAGTGTCGTGCAAAAAGCCAACGGAATGGAGCGATAACAGGAAAAGAAACGATTTTTCAACTAGGGCTGGTTTTTGCCGTGTGCGCTGGTACAACGAGCGACGAAAAGGCGTGGATTTATAATCGTTCTCTCGGACGATGTAAAACGTTGTCGTGTGATGTAATCCCGGCAGCGACGGGGATAAGGGTGCTTTCTATATCCTCGTATTTTCCCATTTACGGCTTTAAATTCGTCTCATTCTGTACCGGCTAAATCGGATTACAAACGGTGGTTGAGAATAAAGCGAGATTTCGCCCGTGAGCACGGCAAATAATAATTACAGATAATTATCCGTTTCAGGTGTTTTTCCTGCAGACGAGAGCCGTATCATTTTCCACGATACTAAACTTATGTATCACACGATCCTAGATAACTTCTCGAGGTAATTAAATACATAACGATTTTTATGTACTTAATATACAGGGTGAATTCGATAAAGCAGGACACCTAAATATCTCCGTTACTTTTCGTTGTACAATAAAACTTCGTAGGACAAAGTTACACTGTTTGAAGGGCCACATATAACGGTGTAAGTGGAAAAAAATTTCAAGGTCATTTTTATGAGATTTCAAGGTGATTGATGTTTTTTTTAAATGGAATGATATATTTTCGTTAACGTAATGTTGTAGCTGACAAAATAACGAATTCATGCATGTAACACAATATGACCTTCAAATGACGTTCAACCCAGAAAAATGGTGTAAATAAAATTCAACGTGTACGATTCATTTTATGTATTTCTGTTACGCCAAATGTCTCAATCCCCACTGGCAAAAGTTTACACGATTTACAAAGTCTCTACCATGAAGTTCTTGATGAATTGATAGGTGAAAGGGGTGAAATTTGTGTTCCTGGAGTATTTGCACTACACATTTTTGACTAATGCCACTTCCTCGTGCGATTTCCCTCGTATTAGCATGAGGGTTTGTATTCACTGCTGCCAGAACATTAATTGTGGTTGCTTCATTCCTTACAGTCCTCACCTTTGTACGTTTTTTATTTTCGACACTACCAGTTTCACGGAATTTATTTATCAAATTGAAGTAAACGGAAACTGATGGACAATTACGATTAGGAAATCGATCCTTGTACAACTGCACGGCTTCTCTTAAACATTGTCGACTTTCTCCATAAATGAAAATCATATCAATCTTATCTTCCTTCGAGTAACGCATTGTGAAACGTTCATCGATAAACTGATCGAGAAATCTTAGAAACTGTGGAAATCTGATAGCAAGAAGGTCTTCTGAGTAATTAGTAGTGGATAAACACGATTCTGTACGAACGTATAGATGAAGGTATATCATAATCGTCTTCCTGTCAACACCGAATCTGTTATTATGTTGTGTATTGCGATACATTTGAATGTATAGCAGCTCAAGGGATGTATTTTTGAACATTTGGCGTAACAGAAATACATCAAATGAATCTTACACGTTGAATTTTATTTATACCATTTTTCTGGGTTGGAAGTCATTTGAATTCGTTATTTTATTAGCTACAACATTACGTTAACGAAAATATATCATTCTATTTAAAAAAACATCGATAACCTTGAAATCTCATATAAATGACCTTGAAATTTTTTTTCCCTTACACCGTTATATTATGTGGCCCTTCAAACAGTGTAACTTTGTCCTACGAAGTTTTTTTGTACAACGAAAAGTGACGGAGATATTTAGGTGTCCTGCTTTATCGAATTCACCCTGTATACGCCGCGTAACCGCGCAACGATATCAAAAAGGAAGCCAATTGACTTATCCGCATTTATCTTTTATACTATTGTATTCATCCGCGATCGTTTCGAATATATCCGAGGATCAAAGTGAAACTTGAAAGCTTGATTTCGATTTTCATTAATGAAATATTATTGAAGAATTCAAATAAAAGGGGAATGTTATTTTTCCACGTGAAACGCAGGCGTGTGTTGGATTCATTTGCTGTCGTTGATTAACGGGAAGAGGTTCGCCACACAGTATGTTTTGCAATATTACAATTAAGCGCATCAGCTTCGAGTGCACTTGAATTTTCACCGGTCAACGAAATTATTAAGTAAAATGCCGACGGTAATTTCATTTCGGTAACGTCTGCCGAATTTTCAACGTTTTTGCAATTAACTTCGCAATCGCATTCAGCTTCCATTTGGGCAAAAGTTGATTTTAACTCGGCGCAACCGAGGTCATGATATGACAGGAAACGATTGAAAGTTAGTACGGATTTTTTAATTTTATTGTCTCTTCTACGATGAATAATGTAATGTGTAATTTCACCGAATATGCATTTGGTTAATTACAATTATTTCATAGTTAATTATTTTAACGCTTCACCAAAGTTGCCAAGAAACACGTTCTCCCGTTCGAACAAAATTGTGTTCTCCGGTTCGACGTATTTCTGTTAATAGCATAATCCCTTATCGTGGTATGCATTAAACACAAAAAAATTTTAATCTAAACGCAAGTTAAAAAGAAAAATTTAAATGCAAAATACGAAACGAAAAAGTAAAATAAAATGTTTCGTAGAAAGCTTCGTTTCCGAACAAATCGATACTGAAAATTTCCGGCCCACGTATTCGTGCTCATAATAAATACTCTAAAAGCTCTAGCGAACAATATGTGTCTCCGGCTAAAATTCGAATTTTTTTGACAAGAGAAATATGGTGCTGTTCAGGTGACTTTTCCCCAATAATTGATAACTCGTAAGAGTCACAAATTATCTTATACACCTAATAATTAAAAAAAACCAAATTTCAACTTTGAAGATCAATTTATGTTTACTGGAAAATCATATTTAGACACAAAAATCCGAAGTGTGCTGACAACTAGGCTGCGGATTTTTATGCATTTATAGGAAAAATTGAGTAGATGAAATTAAAAATTGTTGAAAAATTTCAAAAATGTGAACATGTCAATATTTCTCTATTAAAATCATTAAGGGAAGAAATAACATTCGATTTAGTTTCTATTTCTCGCGATCGATGCAGATAATTGTCATGTTGCATAAAGATCCGCAGTCCACTGGTAACAATAATTTTCAAGTACCGCGGTGGCGTGTGGCGTTCGGCGTGTTAATATTTCCGACATACGCCGTTGCAAAAAAAAAACAACCAAGAAAACAACAAAAGGCGAGAAATTCGAAAACCTGCGTGAAAAGTTCTAGCGGGAATCGATCGGTGCGCGACGCCCGCCGCGCGCGCAAAAAGGTAAAAATCATTCGGGGGCAAACAGTGGCGTCGACACGCCGTCAAGGAAAGGGATTTCGCCGATCGGGCGAGGAGAGTTTATGGAAGCGTCGCGGCCATAAAGCGGGGAACCGATAAATATTTACGAGACTTTCGAGGAATCGAACAACGGGCGGCGCGGTCGCAATATCGGTTTTAATTAATTAATCCTCACGGCGCGCGGATGGCGTGCCGTTCGATCAGCAGCCGCGTTCTTTGAATCGTGCCGATTTAATTTATTTCGTCCTCCTTCTCGAGGTCCCTCGCACCCTTTGCCGCTCCACGCGCCCTTCTACCATCATCCCCCCTTCACCCTTTCCACGGTTCCCCGCCCACGCCTCGATTCCCATTATGGGCCGCCGACGAGCCCGTAGACGACGACGACGACGACGACGTTCCTATCCGTCCGCTTTCTCGCTTCCCCATTGAAATTACGGTATTACACCTGGAAGTACTGTTGCTGTGCAATCGCTACCAATCTGAGAAAGGTAATTATGCATCACGGGTCGCGTATTATTCAGCTCCGGCAGTCTCGACACCGGGCGTTTCCCTCTCGCGCACCAGAACCAGCGTGATAATGAATGACCGATCGCCATGAATGTCAGCCCCGCGATTCCGGTTCGCCTGTTATTAGCTATCGAACCGCCGCGCCGCGCCGCACACCGTGCCGTTCAACGTCTGGAGGAACTTTTTCAATAGACATAATCGATACCGCCCTGGGTCGTTCGCCTATGCTCTTGTCCATTGTTCTTGTTGGGGTACGCTCGTGCTGCAACCGGGCATCGAAACTGTTGCGGAATTCTTCGGTAGGTTATCGCGGATCTTCAGGCTGAGTCGCGTTTTATGAATTAATTTCTACAGCGAGGAGCAATGAAACAATTTTTTGTTTTTTTTTTTTGTTGAAAATCGTTATCTCAGCTTGAGACATTTAGTTTGGCTTGAGAAACGATTAATATTCTAATTCTATTAGATTTCATTTACTGGTTAGAGTATTTCATTCTTAACTCGATCTTGCGCCAATCTGGAAATATTAACAAAAAGATATATTCAGTATTTTGTCCCAAAGATTTTTAAAAACATACCTACGATTTATTTTAGCTTGAGAAGCGATTAATATTTTAATTCTATTAGATTTCATTTACTGGTTAGAGTATTTTATTCTTGACTCCATCATACACCAGTAGAAAATATTAATAAAAAAATATATTCAATATTTTGTCCAAAACTGTTTGACACAAATAATAGTGCAAAAGAATGGTTTCGCTCGTATAATAAAATTGCTATTTCGTTGCTTACACTGAAGCCAAGTGAAACAAAAATTTGCACGGGTTGTGAAGAAATTCTAAGAAAATTAAACGAGGCAAGAGAACCACAATTTTCTTCGTTTAATAATTCAATATTCTCTATTCTTCGATTGATATTTCGTGTTTCATTAATACACCTCCAAAATTTGAAGTTAATCGGAAAAGTAGTTTTCTACGTAATTCAAAGAAATCACGAAAAAAGTACCGAGTATTCCCCCAAATGAATTACCGTCTGAGCCAATAGTTAATCCTAGCGATATTACCGGCTTAATGAAGTTGAAAGCAACGCTTCCAAATGGAAAGACGTGGATATTATTTATTTACTTTTTCCTCGGTGAAAATTGCGCCAGATTAAGCAAGTTTTAATGAGTTTCGCCGAGAATTCTTTTCTTTTTTTTTTCACCGATCCTATATTTCTAGACGCGATTGTCGCGATAACATAGGGCGAACTAGACGCGGCACTAGGAAGCTTCTTAACCGGAAATTTAGCCAGTTCATGAGTTTACAGAAAGCACTTCTAGAAAATAAGCGAGTGGATTGTTCTTGTTCGCCAGGCCGGGAATTTCACCAAGCTAAGCGAGGAGAAAAAAGGGGGACACGCGAGACTGAAAATACGAACACAGCCTTTGACTTTTGTCGTCTGTAGACCGGCTTCGCTCACACATGAAAACCTTTCATTAATTTCATAAAGCCGCCTGCTACTTGACCTGTTACCGCTAACTACGATCTACGTTTTTCCTTCTGCGACGGGCCAGAGCCCGCATAATCCGGTCACAAATTGGCACATGCCGTTCGTTCGACTCATTAGACGCAAACGAGGTGTAAAAGAATAATGTCGGCGACGCCGTTCGATTCCCGACGCGACGGACCTTTGAATTCGCCGATGCTCTCTTCGACTTTCCACGAAATTCTCCACGGATTTCGTCGTCGCAGGTATCGTGGTACACAGATCGTTCGGGAGAATAGGATGATCGTTGTTATTCCCAGTGACGTCAGTATTACGAATACCAACTTCAGAAACGTGAGTGCGAAGACCACCAGTACGAACTCAGTGCTGACAATACTAAGATCAAAATATTGTCTAAACTAATCATTTTTCACCATAAGCGATTTTGTATTTTTATCAAGGGAATAATATAAAATATACGATGACATTTAGAAACAGAGTTGACCTCCATATGACCTCTAGGCGCCCACATAGTAAAATGATATCTACATCGTGCCCCTAATACCGTTTAATTTTTGTCTGAAACATTTTTTAGTTATATATTTAGTTATTTTTCTCCCAGTTACAATGCTAAGAATTTCTTGTATTTATTGCATGTCTACATTCAAAACGTTCATAACAGAAGAATACAAATTTTATTTCGATTTGAAAGGAACGATTATACAATTTTACGTTCTCATTTTATGTTATAGAGAACGGCGTATATTAACACTTGATGAAATACTTTATTCCTGAGTTACGATGCGAAGAGTAAATAAAATAGAACTAAAAACATAAGAAAGTTATACATAAAATATAAACGTAGTACATACACGAAAAGATTTTTAATTAAGTGTATTGGATTTGAACGAAAGTCCGTAGTGTTTTCAAATTAAAATTCAAAGATAAAATTAAGACATTACATTTTGCTAGTGATTGCATTTATGAAAAAAATGAGTAGATGTAATTTAAAACGGTAAAAGAATTAGAAGAATTTAAAAATACTGTGTTATATTCTTATCAATGTATTAAACGTATTAAGAATGAAAATAAATTTCTAGTTCGCTCCAGTTTGGTGCAATTCAGGTAGAAAATTATTATTCAGCATAAAGATCCGCTGTCTAATGATTATAAATTTTCTTTTCTCTTCGGTGAAGGTATTAACCCTTTGCACTCGGAGCTATTTTCACCCGAAAATTAAACATTTCTTCCGTGCTAGAATAATTCCATTCTATAAAGATTTTTTAATTTTTATGAGTATGAAATTGTTACTAATACGATACTTACATGTTTAGTAATTGATTAGATAGCAACATATTTGTATAAAAATATTTAGTGGTGACTCTGAGTCACCAGTCGACTGCTAAGGGTGAAGGATAAAGAAGTTGTAATCAACGTCTGATAAGAAATCGATGCGTTCAGTCAATGGCACACTCGCAGCGCCACGTTAATGGTGAGAATTGTAGGCAAATCGGGCGCGCGCATAATTCCACGGATATTTTGCATACGGTCCTCCCGCGTTGTTATTTGTTATTTCGCTACGTCCAAGTAAAAATATCACCGTGAATTCGGGAACACGATTTTTCGCCGTGGCGTATCGCGGAGAACCAGCAAGCTCTCGCGGGGTGAAACAGGCAAACACGCAAGTATAAATATGTACATGTGTGATTTTCTACAGCGGGGCTGTGTTTCTACGGGTTCGTCGTAACCCAGATCGAGTCAACGTCGAGATTAGCCGATTTATGTTGTTCTAGCGTGATGCATCGTTACGCTTGATGTCAAAGTTGGACGCACACGTAACGAATCCAAATGCCTCGTAATAATTCCATAGCATGAACTGTCGCGTTGTGTGTTTTACGCCGGTCGCGAATTTTTTTCGGCTAGGGCTCTCTCGGTCGCCGGTGCCCCATTTTTTTTTTTTCGAAACCGGGAGATTTATAGCGAAAGCAGAAAAACATGAACTTTTACCAGGGAAAAAAAACAGAGAAACACTTTTGTGAAAATCAGTAGAACATATGACGCAAAATACTGCTCGGAAACTAGTCCGCGTAGAAATACATATTCGCCGCACAACTTCATTCGAACAATACGTATACAGCACGTCCACCAAATATTTAATCACTACATTTCCGATTCTCGAAACATTGTCGATATTTTTGTAAAAACCAATAGTACAACCATGAGCCTCGACTGATTTTGAAGCTCGAAGCTTCTACTTTCGCGAAGCAGTGACCATTTTCATTTAACATACGGTAGAGACTCCCGTATCCGAACTAATAGGGAGACAAAAGCGGCCGGATAGTGGAATTTCAGAACAATTACTTTGTTTTGCTTTGAACTTCATTTGTCCAAATAGAAATGAACAACAATTGACAGTTTTATTGTAAACAGCTACGTAGATCTGTGATTGTAGGTTTCCCAACGCCATGTATTCTTGCTAATTTCGTTGCACTTTCACCACTTTCAAGATCATTAATTATTTTGTATGTCTCTTCGATAGTTAAAGCCACACGTTTTCGTTTACTTGGAATTCTGATACTGTTCTCTGCTTCAGACTGAATTGATTAATACATTGTACGCTACGAAACGTTGTGTGGATAACAGAATATACGGATAATAGAACGTTCGTATATTCGAGTATTCGGATAATGGGATACAAGAGTCTCTACTGTATTTTTATATGACGTAGCAGGTGGGAAATCAAAGACCCATTTTTCCTGAAAAATGCTGCAAATTCAAACGTCTGCGAAAACTTTCAAAAACTTTTCACATGAATGACACTGCTACAGATTTGAAGAATGAAGCCTCCTATTGATGATGACTCCTTAAAAATTAATGTACGACTTTTTTCCACAACGAAAAATGAGAAACAAAGTACAATGAGGAGCATAACTGTACCAGTAACCACAGTTTTGGTATAAATAATTTTTTATTATTATTAATTAGAGCGTAATAGAAGTAACGTGCATAGTGTAAATGACTGAATGACTTTATAAAGTTGCAAGTGTTTCTTTGTTTCGCTGTAACGAGAAATATAACTGGATACAAAAAATACATTTATCAAAATAATTTGCGTGAAGAACCGCAGTCTATTCATGGAAATTGATCGAAAAATACGGTTCTAAATAAGACAAGAGAATTGAAGTTGGATGGTAAGGCGCTATTCAAGGCTTGAAAGGATTTATAGCTGGGACTTAGGTCGTGCGTAGTCTCGAAGGAGTGCGAGACTAACGAGGGGACTACAAGACTACCTACGGGTCACAAATTTAGTTAAGTCTTCGAATAATGCTAGATTTTGTCGTTGTGTTCGCGAAAATATATTCAGTTATTACTAATTAAAACTTCAGGAGTAGTACTATTTAAAGCGAAACGTTGAGAACAAGAATAGTATGATTTAGTGAAACACCAGGAGTCAAGATTCTCTGCGCGTTTCACAGATCTATTTTCTCAATTTTTGACACCTTTTTAAAGAATATCGTGTCACGTGATTGTTCTCTTTTAAACCGTGCCTTTTCTGCGACCTGATCAGAATCATTGACCTAATTTATTGTGAATTCTTAGAAAAAAATTGGCAACAGTATAACTTTCATTTATATCATTTATAAAGCGTATCTTGCAGAGAAAATTTGCTAAAATACTTAGAATCTAGCCATGGCTGACACCTTGTATAGTTCTTAAAAAAGATAACAAGTTTCCATGGGTATCCAAAATTCTTTTATTGGTGTAATATTAACAATTTTCCCCTAATCAGTCTCGCCAACGAAAGTTCGTAGAGTTTTTAAATGAAAGTACAAAGATAAAATGAAAATATTTATTCAATAGCATGAGAAGTTGCATAGAAAATGGCAAAAAGTTGTTACTCTTGACGAGAAGTTATTACAGAATGGAAAATATATTATTGAATAAATATCTCGATTTCATCTTTGAATTTTAATTTAAAAACGCTACGAACTTTCGTCCGAACCCAACGTTGTGGTTATATCGAACGCTTTTAGCGAGCAACGTGATTTCACATAGAGTCTATCGTCGATCTTTAAAAATAAGTTCGCAACAGTGCTGTTTACCGACTGCTATAGCTGGTTCTAAAGAACGAAGCGATATCGAACTCGGCGCGGCGCAGTCTCGGCGATAAATAACTGAACGCGTGTATGCCTGCTTGCCCGTGTGAATGCACCGTGCATCGGCCACGTTATATTTGCAGAAAAATCACTTTTCACGGTTTTATACATGCCGAACAACAGGCTGTATTTTTCGGGCGAAGTCGGGCTCTGCTTTTTCGCGTGGCCGAACTCTGTTTAAGGTCGATATTAAAGGAAACTGAGCGCGGCTCCTTTGTCGGAGGCAACCCATTAAATCTAACCAAACATCTTTATAACGCGCGCCACTCGGTGGACCAGTTTATTTATGAACTACGGCCCGCCTCGTATTTTGCGTGCAAAATGCAATAAATAAAAAAGGGGCGGCGAGACGATAAATACGAGAGGCACCTTTAATGCGTGCTCTAAAAGCAGCAAATACGAAAAAGATACAATTACTTGGCAGAACAGAAAATTAACGAGCGAAGTTCTGCTCTCGCTGGCACCTCGACGACCAGTGCACCAGGAAACTAGCGGAATATAGTTTTTAACGCTATTTCGGTGATTTTCTACGTCTCGATACCTTAGAGGTTGAACTTCTCATAATAAGAATAGACAACGTTGCGAGGAGTTATTTGAAATTTAAAAAGCTCTCATCGAGTTAATTGAAATACTTCTGCAGTTTTCATAAGTGCGCTACCGTGTCTAGTGCTCGTTAAAACTTTGCCAAGAATTAGGAATATTAAAATGATTCGTGCCGTTTAATTGGTACAAATTCCGATCGAGATTTGTTGACGCTCGTCGTGTAAGTCAGCGTTCATTTGGTATTTTATAAATTAATATTATTCAACGACGTACAAAACAAAATAATACAAGCAAAATGGCGGAAGTTTCACAAAGTTCAAGCTTTACTGAAGCACACACACACACACACAATGTTTAATGAACGCTTAGTTGACATTTTGCTTTCGCAAATCGGTTTATGAATATGAAAATTCCCACGAACTGTTGCTTTCGAAATTATCATTCAAATATAATTGGGTTCATTGAAATCATGAGGGTCCTTTGCGATTAGCGGTCGCACATGTTTTGATTAACTTATCAAAGTACTCTATTTATTAACAGTAGCCCAGTCACGAAGGTATCGCTAAACCGTTTGATTGTTCGAAACCAATGTGATAATATCACGATAAATAATTTTGTTAAATCAGAGGTATCGTAAACAATATAATTAATGCAATAAATTTCATGTTTAATGTGCTGATTTGAAATACGTGGGACTGTAACGTCGAAGATTCTAGTTATTGTATGACGTTATAGCGATTTTAATTGGCAGCGTTTGTTATCAATAGACTGCGAACTTTATGCATGTCAAGAATATTTTCGACTTTCTAAACTTATTGGATTAAGGCATTCATTATGATTGACTCAAAAGATTTTTATTTCGCATACAGATCCGCAAGTTTAGTTATCAAACATCGCAACTGATTTTAATAGAAATTAATAGAATTTAATTATATGGACAAATTGTAAACAGTTTCTTTGTTAAAAAAATTTTATTGATTATGGTCGGAAACTTTGGTGTACCTTGGGCTTATTACAGATTATTTTTATTTTTCATTATTGCGGCATCTTTTAGTTGAAAAATCGAGACTTTTGAATAATTAGTGGAACATCTATTTTATACGACTTCATATAATAATAATAATCGTTGTACTCACGGTTTTCTGATTGCACGAATATTTCCCTTCTCTTCTGCCTTCATATGTGGTGTCTCCAAATTGATCCTGTAAATAACAAATAAACCATGAATGTAGATAAAAATTACTGGAGAATATCCAAAACTTATAAAAAAAATTTAATAACATCTAATTTACCGTAATTGCTAAGAAGATTTTCCGCTAATTTTCTTTTATACAAAATGTACGCGCGATGATGTTGTTATTGTTTACTGTGCTTACATTACGTTAAGGATGCTACGCTACTTCACTATCGCTTAATACCGATGAGCAACTGATTTGCATACAGATTTTCTCTGTAATTGTTTCGAAAACTCATTACTGTACGAAGTAGACGGGGAGGAAATGCAAAGCAGAGTTCACACCACTGTAGGTGTAACATAACATTAACGCAAACGCCGCCAGGTGTACAGTTAAATTGTGTAGATGCAATACTATTTTACGGTTTGTGTGGCTGTATACTTGCTGTATCGTTCACACGAACGTTTTTGGTTACATGAAAATTAAGTTATTAATTATGTTGAAATAATATTAAGATTATATTAAATGGTTGCATACCTCTAGGACTATGGAAGAATGGAGAAACCTCTGGAACATTCATTTTTTATTTCATTTCAATTTTAAATTGTACATATGTATAATACTTCTCATGTTTCGAGATTTTTCAAAACATTTCCGAAAACATTTTATGAAACAAAACTCGATAAATTTTTAATGTCATAGTTTAGGAGTATATTGAAATTCAAATATTTCTGTAAAAGCGATTTTTATCCCACTAATTCTTAAATACTTTTTAATAAATTCGAATATTAAATACTTATTGATATTCAGACACTCTTAAAAAAACGGTAACTTTTCTGATATTCGGCCATACGATTTGAACGTTTTCAAGAAGTTAGAGCAATTAATTTACTACATGATGTGAAAAGAAATTTTTGAAAAAATTGCAATTTACAACTTTTTTATGAGTTTTTATTGAAAATTTAAAAAATACGCCAATAAAACGATTTATTGCGGTTAGAAGCAGACAATCGCGGAAAACTGCAATTTTTACCATCTTTAATTAGATTTTTATGAAATTTTCATGAATATGTCATACAGACCTACGAAGCGTATTTCCTAAATTTTTAGTATTTTCTCTACAATTCCGATCAGTTGCAATTTTTCCAAAAAAATTTTTTCCCTGTTACATAATAAACCAATTGTTCTAACTTCTCAAAAAAAAAATCCAAGTCATATGGTCCAATAATAAAAAAGTTATTGTTTTTTTTTAAGAGTGTCCGAATATTAGCGGGAGTCACTGTACGTATAAGTTCCTCTGAAGAAATTTCTTCTCGAGCTAAACAGAGACAAAACAAGCAAAGGTTCTCTCTCGATTCAAATAGATTGGAACAGCACACGAGAGACCATTTAGACCGAAGACGGGAAATAAAAGGCGTGAAAAAAGTAATTCGAAACTGCGCTGCCGGCACGGTGTGCTGCAGTAAAACAAGCGTGTGTTCGTTAAATAATGTGATCTGAAGCAATAATTTCCGCCATGACCCCGGAAAAAGAAACTACATTTGTCACGTATTCAACAACCCTTTAATTTCTGAATGATGAAACGTTGCACGTCTAGTTTACACGCGCGTACTATCAATTTCTGTTCCGCGGGACCAGTCGGCAATTTCGTACAACCGAATTCGCTGAAGTTTCGATCGAAAGTCAATAATTGCACAGGCGGAGGGTTTGAACACCGTGTAATTCGACGACGAATTGAGTGACCGCTTTCATACTACATTTTCGCTTTATCTTGGCATTACCATACGCCCCGAGTGGAGTCTTTGCAACAGAACGATCGAAACTGCTATTACCTAAATGTTGTATCAGTAAACGAAACTCTGTCATCGTAATTCCTATTCCATCCCCACCCCCACTCCTGTCTACACTATTTGTGCTTCGTTTACCGTCCCCCACGCTGACTAGACTGTTATGCAATATTTAGAATCCGTGATTCTCCAGTTCCATACAATATGTTTGAACTGCCGTCGCAAGGCAAACAACGGATTCACAAAGAAACAGTTCTCCGTTTGTGTACACCGCCGATCGTTTCCAGAACTATATTTACAATTAACCTTTCAACTCGGGACGACGAGTTCATTCGCCTCCCAGAAATTGTTTTTTCTCTTCTTAACTCTAAACCTGCAGAGTACCGAAAGCGATTAAAATGTGTTATCTTACGAAACTGACAAAGCTCTGTTTATTTAAATTTTGTGCTATTTTTAACACAATATGTGCTTGAATAAAGGACTTATCGAATCAATTTCCATATAAGTAACTCCATTATTTCAATAATTGCAAAATGAGAAATATAAAACCGGTTATTTTACCGTTTTGTTTTTCGTTGCATCTTCGTAAATGTTCATAAAATCACCCAGGTAAAAGGTTAAGATGGCATTCTTTTTACAGAACGATCGCAGTGTTCTCTTAATACTTCGTAAGTGCTACTTATAAGGGTTGCAGTGGACTACACTAGGACGAATTAATTGGTTCTCGAACTTTGTTCGTTATAGCATCTGCTCGTTCTAGCATACATTAAGATATTTGCATTTAGGGGTAATCCAAACCCAGACCAGAGCAAAGTTACCTTCCAATTCAACGATTTATACAGGAAAGGTTTAAAGCACAAATTATTGAACGGCGAATGTAAAAAATTCTGCAAGCGAGAAAGTGATGAAACATTTATTCATTGATTTATTCAAAACCATCATTTTTGTAGACTATTAACACAAATAATAATTGATTGAATGTTTTTTTCAGCGTCTCAGTTTTAGTAAAGAAAATTTTTATTTTATTATGATTATTTTTTATAATTGTATATTATTGAGTAATCATACTATATAATTGTGATATAAGTGTAATTATACGTTACTAAGTGATTATTTTAATTCACTTGACCCATTTTTAAAAAAATAAAATCGACCCCTCTAGGTTGTGTCAGAGTTACTACTACTTGTATGTAACATTTGCATGTAGGATACTTTCATACCGTTGGAATGGGTGATTTTGACTTCCTGCAGGAAGTGGAAGAGTTTTTATTTCACTGGAGTTTCAACAGCTTCTCATAAAATTTTTAGTTCGAATGTGCTTCCTTGGAAACGAAACATTAGCAGCACGGAAGCTTTCAATGTATTTTAGTTTTTACTCAGCTGCAATACATTCACGGATATTGAACAGTGAAACAGGGGAATATATCAAAAAAGGACTTTTGATATCACAGTTATAATTTTCAACGGAATACTGAAACTAATACCAGCGAATAAATTATGAATAAACCCGACAGATGTGTTCAAATGTAAACGACGACAAATAGAATGTTATACAAATAATACTTTTACAGTTCGTAAAAATTTAAAAGAGGGGAAGAAATTGATATGCAATTGTCAAAATCTCGTCAATATATGTATTTTTTATTTATTTCATCACTGTAATCACGCGTATAATGAACGAGAAGTTAAATTACTTATTATGTGAAATCAATCACAATTTTGTTTCTTCAAATGTCTAAAAATTTATGAATTTTGCTGAAACATATATAAAAGTGTATAAAAGTTCGATTAAGAAAGGTATCATCAGTTTAAGGTAAAACAAATTCTACAATGAGCCTAAAATATCACGTTTTAAAATATTCTTTTAACGTGTCTGACCATTGCATGTTATTACTACTTAATATGAAAGAGCACATTGTATGGAACACCACAATTTCTTAGTAACTAAATAACAAAAATATATTAATATATACCATTATTTTTCGGGCACTTCCGTTGTCAGATAAAAAAATGGTTGGAACAAAATTAATTAGTATTTAGTTGAAAAAAAATTGAAAATTGAAAAAAGAAATTTGAAGTTCACCTTCATATTTTTAAATGGTACTACATATTTTTTAGTACATAATATTATAGTTTATATCAAGACGAGTTCAACGACCCAGTATATTATGACCTTGGCATAACCTTAACAATAAGGCAGGGTTTGAGTTGTTGGTATTGGTCAAGATACTGATCTCTCGAAAGAAATATCAACAACTCGAGCCTGCCTTGCTGTTACAACCTCACTGTTAATGTAAATTAAGGTGACCTTCACTTATCATGAAGAAATATCTCTTTTGAATTTTTTTCCAATGCATTTTATGGCGGGTTAAAAACTAATTAATTTTGTTCTAAATATTTTTCTATCTGGCTCCGTGAAGTGCCCAAAAATCGTGGCGATAGTTACTCGGGATACCTTGCATACTTTTTTTTGTGAATGTGCTTGGCCTTTTTATTTCGCGAAGTAAGCAATATGACATAATCGAACAGTTTATATGCAACGACCCAACAGCAAAGAACATCCGTGTCGCGAACCTTGACTAAATCGAGCGCGCGTCTTCCTAACAATGGACTTGACCGGTTTCCGCAGCAAGATCTTCACACGCGGATGACATAGGTAATAATTAGCAATGAATTACCATTGACGCAGCGGCGGAGCGATCTTTTTTTCCTGTCAAATTATTCCGCTGTTGCGGGCGTGACACAGCACAATTGGAGGGAATAGTGCCGCGCGAATTGTTCCCCTTCCCCCGTCCACCCCCGAGGTCTTCGTTATCGAGGTCTTTCTTCGAGACGTTCTGATATATGCTTCCGAAGAGCTTCGAAGTCGGTCAAGCAAGAAAGGAGGGCCGTAAAAAGCGCCGGTTCATTTGCTCGGTTCATCCCCGTCCGTAATTTTTCCAGCGCGAAACCTGGCCGGGGTTGCTTCCGCCGACGTCCGCGCGCGCCCGACAGTTTTCCCCCGAAAGTTCTCGGTCGACGATACCGTCGCCGTTTTTTCGGTTCTTCCGTCGAGTTTTTTCTCGGACGAAAAAGGCCAGCCCCCGAAAACGCTTTTCGAAACTATTTCGCCCGCTATCAGCCGAGCCGGTCCGTATACTCCGCGCGGGAACCCGTCAAACTTTCGCCGCGAACGCGATCATCATCCCCGTTTTTATTCGAAAGAAGCAAGCAGAAATAAACGGCTCCGGTTGCCTGTGAATATTCGCCGTTGATTTATGAAAACGAAACGATACGGTTGCTCTCTCTCTCTCTCTCTTTCTTTCACACACGTCGTCGCCAGGATTTAATAAATGCTAGCCAGAAGATATTTACGTTTATCGCGCACCGGCAAATTAATGCACATTTCGCCTCCCCCGCGGGAAGATAAATCGAGAACGCAAGAAAATCGCTTGAATGGAAGCCGGGAATGAAGACACCGAGCAACAAGACATTCGGGAAATTAATGAATTTTACTTCCCGTTTCGTCCGCCCGTTTCACACGCTTTAACGTCCTCCCGAATAGGATTACTTTGCTCTCCGCGGAAAAAGCACGCTTTCGATGATTTAAACGGATCGGAGCTTCTTTTGGATTTCGATGTGATTGTGTCTTTAACAAGTTGAATACCGTGTGAATTATGTCCCGCTGACGACGCTCTGCTTGGTCAAGATATTTCCGCACTCTTTCGGAGAATTAAATGAACTTTTTCCGAATTTCGGTGCGATCTTGGACGCGGTCGATATCGTGCGAATTACGTTCCACGCGCGCTGCGTATGATCAAGATATTGATCACTCTTTCGTAGAATGAAATCACTGATCAATAAATTCACGCTACTAACAAACGTTTCTCTTGAAAATAGTAAACGTTAGAAAAAAATGAAAGAGGAAAATGTATTGTTTTTTTGCGAGCAATGTCATGGTGTCTGTCATATTTTTTTGACTTTCAATTTTTTAATGGATTCCTACATATTTTTTATATCATATGAAATGCCAGAACGAATTTATGCATATACGATATAATGACCTTCAAGGTCACACAAGATCCGACATGGAACATCTTCCTCTTTCATTTTTTCAGTTTGAACACCCAGTATATCTGACTTTAATTGAAACATCAAATAGCGTAAATGAAAGATTTAAAAAAAGTTCAACAAACGTACTAAGATATAGTTCAATCGTGGGTTGGATTCGCTGTATAATAAAAATACGTAGCCTTGCGGCTAACAGCAAGTGTGTCGAAGTTTCGCATGTATTGGCGGCTATTCAATTCATCCCATCACCTAATTTTGTTGCATTTTCAGCTTTAAAAATGTCTCGTGCTTCAGCTGTAAAGGCTATACAAACGGTTCTTGCTGAAAACGATTCTATAGATCAGGAAAGCGTTCTCTGCCTCGGGAAGCGCCCTGGCTTTACCCTCAGAATGATGCTCCAGGACAAATGACGTCAGAAAAAGAGATAAAAGACTGTCTATCTTGCTCCCTCTCTCGGTGTTTGTGTGTAGAGCGCGCTGTGTAGGCGTGGTTCCGTTGCTCTCGATTTCGACGGAATCGGGACAGTGTCCCACAGGGCAGACTTTGCCCACGTCGTCTTTAGACTCTTCTAAATAGAATAGTTTAAATATAAACGATTCGACATATTTAAGATGTTAATCGTGTGATTTCTCAATTTTGAACACTAAAAAGACAAATCAAATAAATGTAACAAAAATTGTGTCTTAATCAATGCAAGTAGAAAACAGATTTTATGCATTTAAAACCATTGGATAAATTAAAAAATACTATTATATAATTTTCAACCTATTAACACTAGAACTAGTCTGTCAAAATGACGGTTTTCAGATTTTTTTCTTTTTACAACTCGCAAAGATACAGAAATATTTTATACTTCTTCATTCAAGTGTATATTACCATATAAAATCTATGAAATCTGAATAAATTCAATCGTGTCACTATCATAAAGGTATATACATATGCAAAACACATATTTTAAATTTTCATTAAGGGCTCGAATAAAAATCTTTTAACCCTCGTTCGGTCCTCAGACATAGAAGACAAAAAAAAAAGGAAACATAAATTGCATAAAAGATCTTAGAATAATATTTCAGCCCTTCTTGCTTCACATTTTAAATCAACGCGTTACGCTTCAGCGTTACATTTCAAATAAATACATTTTGCAACACAGACTAAAAGAAATTAATGCTTTTACAATACGTAAAGAAGGTAAATAGGCAAATTTTCACCCTGAGGACCTTTTTAATTTTTTCACGTAATTCTACGAATTACAATCTTTTCAAAATCTTTCTTGCCCGCCATGTCGAGTCGTTTGTCCATTTTCGGAAAAAGTTGCTCCGAGTTTAAGGCTGCAGAGTGGAGTACTTGCGTCGAAAAGTTGGTCAAAATACAATTTTTTTGAAAATGCCCAATAGTCACCACGATTCTTCAGGAACAGCCGCTAATCTGGCAAAAAGATGTTTCGGACGAAAGTTAATCGGTATACATATTCGGTCATCTATAAATCTCAATACAAGCAAATTATAAAACATTGTTCTTAAATAAAAAATTATGGTCAACTCACTTTTTTAAATGCCATTACGGATTTTTTATTACGTACTGTTGACTGACGTCGAGACGAATCGAATGACTCACTGCGCTATCCATGCGAGTCTTAAAATAATATTAAAATAGTTTTGGCCAACTTTTCGGGCAAATGAATGAAAGAAGGGTTGGTTGTAACACCATTCACGTTTTACTCGCGAGCGGTTTCGCGTGAAACAATCTTTAGCGGAGCGCGGCGAAATTGAAGGAGAAGAAAAAGTCGCATCTCACGGCGGAGATCAGCGGACCGCGGGCGATGAATTTCGCAAACGTGAGAGCTCGCGATGCGCCCGGTGTCCGCGTAGCTGAAATAGATCTCCCGCGGACCCAGTTCTCCTCTCCTATTGCTGATAATTCAGTAGACGTACGCGAGTCTCTGTGCTCGGCATTTGCGTTTGCGCTCTCGGCGACACGCAAGAAGTACACATCTTAAGCGGCTTACCATTCATCATTGAGATCGTATTATGCTCGCCTTAAATATTGGCGGAGCAGGCTCGATATATCGCGCTACTTCATCATTCATAAACGGCCAACAAGATTAGCCTCGATAAAACGTACTCAACACGAGTTTTCATCAGGATCGGAGGATTAAGCTCCAGGGGAGGCGAAACCCGCGTTATATGGAAAGGAGGGAAGGAAGCGTGTTCCCGCGACGTAAAACCGCATCGATTATAATCAACGCGCCGCGCCGCGCCTCGCCGCCGGTGTACGGAGCGACGAGCTGATAAAATTATCGAGAGGCATTTATCATCCTTTCTGATCGACGCCGAGTTTAATAATCGCCGGAGATTAATTTCGTTCGTTTCGCGTGTCGGATAAGGAAACGTGGAAGTCGCGATCCGACAACGACGATCTTTGTAACAAGCTTAATTATATTTTCTAGTTAGCGATATAGTTAAGCGGGATAAATTATTCTCCCGGGTGTGTAGGACGTTCGTCGATCATCCTAACCCGAATTCGTGTCAAAACGTCCCGTTAATCAGATTTCGCCGCGTGAACGCGAGCAAGTAATCTTGCCCCGCGACAATCAAATTAATATACTGCGGATCTTTGTTCAATATAAACATTGGTTGCGTTCATTGCAAGAGACAGAAGTTAAATAGATATTCCTCATAATAAGTTCAACTAACTAAACATTTCGATATTTTACAGTCTTCACTTCCTTTGATTTCTCTACTGTTTAAAATTGTAATTTTAATACAAAATAATATTCATTACAATTCGTTGTGATGTAATAATTGTAATAATTATGCAAGAGGTAGAAGGTAAATAAATACTCTTCATAATAAGTTCAACGACCTAAAAATTTCGATATTTTATAGTCTTAACTTCCTTTTATTTTTCTACTGTTTAAAATTGTAATTTTAATACAAAATAATATTTATTACAATTCGTTGTTATGTAATAATTATGCAAGAACTAAAGAACTAAAAATTTTGATATTTGACAGACTTAATTTCCTTTAATTTTTCTACTGTGTAAAATCATAATTATAATTAAAAATAATATTCATTGCAATTCGTTGTGATGTAGAATGCGAATCTGTATACAAAATAAAAATTGTGTCAATTGGAAGCAATAGGAACCAATTAAAAATTTTCGTCTCTCTTGAATAACTTCCACAACTTAGGGACAATATATTCGTATTTTGAAATTCTTTTAATCATCCTATTCTTCCGAATTGCGCCTACTCATTTTTGTCATAAATGCATAAAATCCGATGGATAGTAATAATCCTCTAATCATATTTACTAAATACATACATTGATGCAAATACATAGTATACATACAGCATTAGAAATATTTACTGTATCACTTTCTTCGATAAATTGATTCATCTTACTTTGTCCAGAATAATAAAATCCCCAATTTTGTAATGAAGACCCAGTTTAATTCTAGAGTACCAACACCAGCAGAAGTGTCACCATAAAAATATCAAAAATATACAGAAAATATTAATATTAGCCTACTGACAATTTAAATAATGTATGCATTATTTTTCTCAAGAATTAGATTTCCACTAACAAGAATTAATGTTACCGATTCGGTTTCCTGCGAGTCGGAGAGTAACCTTCACCCCATTTGTATCACTATTTCCAGCCCACCCTATACATATATTTATGTCCCGGGACAGAACAATAAGGGGCGAAACATTCGTTTAATATGTGCCTCCATAAATTAATATATGCATTATGAACACGCATACATATAATTGTCTAATATAAATCATACGGTCTATGGACCATTAAATAGAAATGTGATGAACACTGTCGCGCATCTCGATACACGAAAAAATCAATATGAACGTAATAAAGTCAAATCCAAAACACAAGTATCAGAATTTCTAGAAGCAGGTGTTTAGAAACTGCAGATTTCTGCACAACGTCTTTTACATTGTCATAAGTGGACAAATGACACGACAAATATCTCAAGTAATAGTTTTGAGCGCGATTTATCAGAATCATTAATCAGGATCGAGTTAACACGATACAAACTGTCGTGATACTTAAGATTACTCGAGATGCGATAATAAAGTATTGCGTGTAAGTTGCCGGGATTTGCGTACACTTCTCTGACCATTGTAATTAAGTTAATTGCGATTTAATCTCAGTAGCTCGCGGTTCAGTACACTCGTGTATAGTTCCGTAAATTTGCAGTTACCTTACGGCGGGTAACGTGATAACGTATTTTTTATTATTGAAATTAAGTAGGTCCGAATGAATGGGTTATAAGAATTAGTTACTGAGAAGCCTGGTACAAGAACAGCGAAGTTAAACGAGCTCGAATAAAAATGATTTCTACACAGGATAAACGGTCAAAATATGAATCGATAGAAACAATGCCACGAGTGTTAGGCTAACCCATTACTAGACTATAAATTTTCAAAATTGCATCGCGAACTGCAAGACAATTATTTTTCTTCGTCCAATAAAACTGTTCGATGACGTCAGAAGCGGCCATTTTATCCCCACGTTCTTTAATTGTAAAAGAAACTTGACTAATCTATGTTCTTCTATTAAAAAATGCCTCGTGTAAACATTTTTAAAGTTTCAAGAATCTGGTGTACAGTGTTTTATAAAAATTACAAGACTACATTTATTTAGATTTGTCGCAGGGAGCGTTTGTAACAATATATGCTTACACGAAGAAATTTCTTTAATTCGTAATTTCAATAATTATGAAATCAGTCGTGGTACGATTATAGTTAAGCAAGTAAATTTCTGAAATAAGAGGCCAGTGATTCAATTTAAAATTTTTTCAACCGAATTGCTTGAAATTTTTCACCGAAATATAAACGATGTGTGTATTTTTTGAAAATCGTAGGGGCCATTCGAGTAACATTCCTCGCATGTTAATCCACAATAAACCGATTTGCATAAACATTCCGCAGCAATCCATCACAAAGGACAGAAACAATCTCGGCGAAATCGTGTGCGGCGCGCTTCATCATTCCGCTGGAAAATGATACCGGGTGATTGGTGACAGTTGTCGCCTCTGTGTCGCCTATCTCCACGTCGAATCAGCTCGAAAAATGTAACAGCGCGTCGCGAATCGTCCCACCGATGAAAAGTCTGCAGCCGAATTACGGACAGCTCCTAAACACGCGGCTAAAAGCGTGCGCAATCACAGGAACGCTGTTTCAAACTGTTCAAAAGTCGTCGAAACGACTCGAAACCTCACAGGGCTACGTGGCCCGATGAAAAGACTGAAAAATCGATCGATAGCCGTAAAAACTGGTCCGAACCGAGTCGACTTCATCACGCTCGCCTAAACATCTATGAACGCAGCACGTTAGGAAAGTACTTGCATACTTGAACTACATTTGACGGTTCATAACAGCTGAATGACATTGTAGGTCATTTATGCGGCCGCCGCTTTTTCGAACGAAATTTCCTGCAAAATTGCAAGTTCGATATTTGTAATTGGTAAAAAAGAAGTACTCCTGTGGATAGCTCCTAGAATATTTTCACCCGCGTCGGCCGAGAATCGGCGTGAAAGATCTGCGGGGTTTGAACTTTCAACAGCTTCCTGAATTCCTAATTGATCTTCTGCGCACCGCTAATTAAGGCAATCTAACTGTGCAATATTTCGAATTTATTTCACATTTTTTTAAGTGCACTTCCAATGCTTTTTCGTAGCTTCTGTACTCCTTTTAGAAAACCAAGGAAGAAAATTTGATTACTTTTAAACCAATGTTTCTGAATTTCGTAGTTTTAATACTTCATTGTAAAACTGTGAATTTCCATAAAAATCTGCAGCGAATTATGTCCTAATATTTACAGGGGAGGGGGAATACAAAATATGTGTCCTGATTGGTATTTTGGTATCGGTGAAATTAGAGTAACTAATTATCGAATTGCACATTTATCAACTAAAAGAACTCTAATTGATTTAGATGCGAGGTAAGAAAATTGTATTTCGCAGATAGCTGGGACCCATCTAATGCGTACAGCCAACAATGAAAATGTCAGAATCACAGAAATATATGCTCGAAATTCAGAATTCAATTTAGTTGAAGAATCCTTTCGAGCACTTTATACTATATATTTTCGGTCGACGGTGAGCACGCATAAAGTGCCCGTACGCAAATAGGTACGATCGCAAGCAATGAAAGCAGCGGTTCGCCGTAATCGGACTGCAGTTCCAGTAAAATGGTTTATCGACCAGGGGAAACGGAAAGAAAAGTTCGATTTCGAGCGGACGATTCCCTAGTGGCGTTTCAAAGTTTACGATTGCGATACACGTGTCCAGTAAAACTATAAGCGTACGTGGTTACCTTCGCGTTTCTCGAGTGTTTCTCAATATCTACGGGTTTTTTCCGTCTCTGCACGATGATGCACTGAAATTGCGTTACACCATTTGTTGCGCTGTATCTGTCCGCGAATCGTGGACGCGGATAACGACGGATATCGGCGAAGAAAGTATACTCTGTCTACGGAAACTCCGGAGTACAAGTTTCTCGAAAAGAATGGACAAAATTACGGATATCGACTTGTATTTTCTAGAACATTTTCAGAACTCATTCTAAAAGGATTAGGCATTCTAAGGCATTTAATTGTGTATTTGATAAATTTATTGCCATTTACAACAAAAATTGTAGCTGCAGCTGAAAAAATATTTAGAATATATCAGCTAGAAAAAGCTGGTTAAAGTCATCAAAAAAAGAAGGGAATTTAGCACATCTTTCTTGCAATTGACGCAAACAATTTTTGTTTCTCATAAGGGTCTACTCGTAAATTAATTTTGGTTACTCACTTTTGCAACATGGAATGTTGACTCGGTCTTTTTTACCGAAATTATTGTCAAAATTCAAATTCATTTATTAATAAAAGGTTATTCATCCATTTTTGTAATTGACTAGAATTGTAAAAATGGTTCAGCAATTTACAATCTCCTTATAACATTCAAATTTTTAAAATTCATTAAAAACCTGGAATTGTTCCATTTCCCATGATGCCATATTGTTTTCCGCTGTGCAAATGGGTGTAGCAGAAATTAACAAAACAATACTATTGATAATAGAATTAACTCTGTTTTTATATCGAAAATTATTTTAGTGGAGGCAACAAATAAAATATTTTTGGGTATGGAAACAATCGAATTTTTCGTTTTTCATTCATATTCTGCATGCATATTTAAGAGTTAACAATAACACGTATCCATGTTAAAAAAAAATGTTTGCAGAAACTATGTATATTTCGAAGTTGAACTTCATCAAAGATTGATCCCGAATAATTCCATTGTAAAAGTTTCGGGTTAAATGGCTTCTTCAGAATTTGTATAATATCGGGATCCAGATAAAAATTTGGTTATACATTAATTAGACTGTCGCTCCGATTTTATATTAATGATTTATTCCGCGTGGATCAAGGCGGTGATCCACGGAACGAATATCGGAACGCACATGCTCCGTAATTATGTGCGCACGCACGATGTCATAAAATGTTTCATGATTATTTATCTCTTTTGTAGCTAAAATACCGAATGACCCGAACAGAAAATCGATGTAGGCCACCGGTGAATGACCGCACAGGATAATATTAGACTGGAGGTATAGTAAATATGCAAACGAGGAAATATAAACGATAATCCTTGGAAACATAAATCTTTCGGCCGGGATAATGTACTTTTCACGACGAACTCTCGGGAACGAATGCATTCCCACTAACGTTGATCGATGAAGAGTCCTCAAGCACTTTCCTCGCTGGTGACTTGTCTTTTGTGATTCCAGTAAATGGACTTCGGTCGCTTTAGTGGCGGTTAGTTCATAAAATAATAGCTTCGCATCAATTATTAAACATCTATTTAATCCTTCGTCTTAATACATGAATATTTTTCATGCTCTCCAGCCAAGACGTGACAAAAATATAAACCAAACTTGGTAATTCTTCGCACATTAATTTGTATCTGGAGATTCGTAATTACTGGTTTCAAACATTTTGTATACAAGCGTGTAACAAACTGGTCGAAAATTAGTACTGAAAAATTTTATTTATGCAATACATACTTATTTATGCAAACTACAACAAATTGCATCTTCCTTTAATTACAATTTCAATAAGTGTTTCGAGAATAATTTGACTTATTTTTCTATTGGCAATCAGAGTACAATATGAGCTAATTCGGTGACTTAAGTACCGTCCA
This sequence comes from Lasioglossum leucozonium, assembly GCA_028454225.1. Classification (NCBI taxonomy): domain Eukaryota; kingdom Metazoa; phylum Arthropoda; class Insecta; order Hymenoptera; family Halictidae; genus Lasioglossum; species Lasioglossum leucozonium. The sequence continues at coordinate 4,343,652 of CM052210.1, read as the reverse complement.
CAGTACCAATTGATCTTTCGTCGATTAAACATTCATTTAACCATCTATTATTACTTGTATCAGTGATAGAAAGTCTTCGATTATGCAATAAATAATAGAAAATATAGGGAGCCGATTAACCAGTAAATATAACACGTACAGGGTACAAAAGTTGTTCAGTTGACCTTGCTAACATGTTTCAAGGTCATTGAAATCAGGATTCTGCTATTCCGAACAATTACGAAATTAACTTTCGTATTTCTTTAGAGTATTATTATTCTTACAAAAGAAAATACTCTAAAGAAATATATGTTCACAGTGTTGTTGTTACTGCAAAAGTACAGATTAAATTATAATAAAAAATGTAATCATTTCATGATTAATAATTGACAAAGCAATCACGGAGATTGACTACAACTTCCGATTCCTTTTTCTACTTCATTAATCAATAATTACTGATTATTTACTAAATCAGTAGCCACGATTAATAATTAGATTTTATAATAATCGTAATCTTCAATCATTAATCGAATTACGGTTTCATCCAACTTTGTGTTGTAAATATCGGCCGCAATCGAGCAGAGCTTGCTAACACGAGCGCAAGCAAACAGGGAAAAAATGTCGAGCAACAATCTGAACGTTGCGAATGTCGGGCGTGTCGGCGATTTCAATTTGCATTCACGATGGTCACCGTGGAACTGTTTCTCCTCTCGAGAACACTTTCGCCGAGAAAGTTCCGCGAAACAGAAGACCGCAGTCTCCGAGTGACACTTTGGCGTCGGGCAGTGCATCCTGCGGAACGAGCGGCCGGATCCTCGTGGAAAGAACCAAGTCTGGCCTGGCCGGGAGGAAAAAGCGAGTCGCAACGAGGACGGAGACAACGAGTGGCCAGAGTCGAGTAGCGGCGTCTACGGTTTTTACGGGGATCTCCTTCGGCGCTGGCGTCGAGACGTATTTTTCTCGACGGACCTATCACGGGATCCGGTAATTCGTAATAACGATCGAAGAACGTGACCTCTTCGCGAGAACGACACACGTCCGTGCTTCTAATGTAGATCACCGATCGCCGATCTTCGGTGCCCCAGCTATTTCAATGTCTGTCGAAGCAGATCGTCGAATGGGACATGTCGCTGCAGCTTGTTTTTGAAAGACTAGCCCCGAGGTTACCGATCGGAATAATGCTGGATCAATACTGTCGATTCCAATCTGCAGAATATGCTACTGTATCAAGTAGTATCAACTATATAGGTCAGGCATGAACAACGAATGTCTCCATACTCCTGGAGCGCTCCGGATTGCCCCCGAGGGCAACGCTGCGGGCCAAATAACGGCAAAGAAAAGATCCGCGCGCTCTACAGGGCGAATTCGACGCATGCATGATGAATATATACCAGGGAATCGAATCCTGTTTCGATACTGTTTTCACGCCTTTCGTAATAACGGTACTGGTTAATTGTTTAAATAATTGTAATTTATAAAACATATTTTTTTAAAATTTTCATTGCAGATAGAAAGTTGCTTTTTACCATTCTTAGTCGCGATTCCGACTGAATGCAGTTTTTGTAAAATTCTTTTGCAGGTTATGTACTGAACTAATTTTCGCAGCTTTGAGAAGAAACTGAATTTTATTCAATTTTTTATCGATCGTAAAATGTTAAAATTTGTATTAATGTTTTCGGCGCTCGGGTTCGATCAATTGTTACTATTTAATAGCTTGTTTGCAATATATTTATCGACGTTTCGATCTTATTTTAGACCATTTTCAAGAAAAATAATTACGTCTGGGAAGTAATAACGTTTTCGACGAAACGTCGATAAATATATTGCAAACATGCTATTAAATAGTAACAATTGATCGAACCCGAGCGCCGAAAACATGAATACAAAACAGAAACTGAAATTCTTTGATTTGAAAATACAATCATTTTCTTAGAGGTTTATTATAACTTCTAAGTTTGGTATAAATAAATAAATTGCTTATGAATTAGCAGATACTTTATACTTCACGTTTTTCAAATATCGACGAAACATTTTTATAGAATGACTAGCGACAATTTCATAAAATATTTAATGAATATCGATCACTTCGTTATGCGTCAAACGGGTATTGATAGCTTCATGAAGTGTCGCTTGGCTATCGATCATTTCATTAGGTACCAAACGGGTGTCAACAGCTTCGTAAAGTATCGAACTAGCATAATTCTATAAAATTGACAGTGAGTTCCTAAAATTTGATTACCATTCAACGCTTCTCATAGAATATGTTAATAGCCTTCTTTGTGGCTTCAAGAGACTCGAACTCGACTATTACTTATTTAACAAATCAAATCAGATATAAGTCCTTCCCAGTGTACAGTAAAAGCTCGTTCGTTGTCCAAAATCTTCTCTACGTTCGTTGTCCAGTGCCTACCCACTCCACCGCCTGTCAACGCAGAGTCGCTCCGCAGGGCGGCGGCGATTGATCTCGGCTCGGGTATATCGGTGTGAACACCACTACATTGACTCGAGGAAAGGATTTTACAAATCTCTTAATTTTCATTATTTCTTTATGGAACTTTCACTACCATATTTCTGGCATTTTTCTGATTAAAATGACACCAAACACGATATAATTTGAACTGTATTAAGTGGTTTTATCGACGTTGAAAGTTTCGAAGACAACGCCGAACAGCGTATTGGAAAGAAAGAGACGCGAACAGTGGCCGTCGCCGGCACAGTTCACATGTAGAGTAAATATGGGCCAAATTATATCGTGTTTGGTCTTGTTCTAATCAGAAAAATGCCAGAAACAAGCCAGTGAAAGTCCGATTAAAAAATAATGAAAAATAAAGCATTTTTAATTGGCATTACATTGTGAGAACACGCGGGCCTTTAAACTGTGCCGGCGACGGCGACACGCTTCGGTAATGCGATCCGTATTTCTTCTGTCCTTCTCTATGTTCGGCTCTCTATTGAAGTTTCGCTCGACGCGGTCGGCGCGGTGTAGATAAAACGCAATCATACATAAATCAAAAAGCGTGTCCCTCCACGTTCGTTGTCCATTTCTCAGACCCAGCCTTTGGACAACGAACGAGCTTTTACTGTATCTCAATCAATTATTAGCTTGCAAAAAGACCAAGTTTAACCTTGTACAGGGGTATCATTAGCAAGTAAAGCAAAAATTTGTATTATTGATTTCTCAAAGATAAATATACATATAATACTTAAAAATTTTGAAACATACCGCAGATAGCATTCGTCAACTTTTTATTTCCGTTTCTATCAGTCTGGAGTGCACCTCGTACACAGAGGTTAAACCTATTTCATGACATGGGAATTTGTAAATTAATTTCTAATTAAAAATATGGTCCACTGCGCGACGCGACAGTTGATGCTAATGAACAGTATCGTACAAGGTGCGCTAGGTGTAAACGTGTTGAGATGTTCCAGTAGGACTCGGACGAAGCGCGAGACCCTTCGCGACCAATAGGTCTGAGGACTCTCGCGCCCCGGTAAAAGAGACACGGGTGCTTTAGCTCCTGGTCCACTTTATAACCGCGATGTATCTGTTCCAGCGGGGGCACGCGGCAATTTAGTTGCCATGGGAGACCAGGGGCAAGGCGAACGCGCATGAGATAGAGCCGAAAAGGCGACGTGACGCTGGGACCCTGGGCATATCCTATCCTCTCTGTTCCGTCACTGACAGACTTTGAATTTGCGCGGAGACGCGGATGGAAAGTGACTGCTGCAGGCGCGACTCCAAAGGCCCGTTACTGTTACACTTGGGGAAGCCCGACCACCGAGGGAATAACACGTTATAGCTTCGTAGGAAGTCAAGCGGAAGTACAACAAAAGTACCCGGGAAGAGAGGCTGGGTTTGACTTTCCAAGAGTCACTCTGCCGGCCGGGGGATATCTCTTCAAGAACGAAGCGATTCCACGGTTTGCCGAGTGCATCTAATTGTCGGCATTATCAATACTCTGTCGGATGTTTATGCACGGGAAATATGCGAGAAGCGTGCGAGCGGGAAGTACGGGCAAGAATACGCGTAAAATGGGCTAATATGCACGGTAAATATGCCCGTAACGTCGCGTCTGTGCCGTGTATGATACAGGCTTAACATTGTATAGGATATTATCTAAGAGACGATACCGACTGGTATTGTCACTTTCATTAAACACGTGTGTTTTAAATTTTCATTACAGGCATAGATCAAGAAATTGAAAAAATAAAAATTTTTCAAAATTTCGTCTACCCGTGCTTGGTAAACTTCTAACATGTCAAGAATTTTCAACTCATTTGATTGGTCTGGCTAAGGAAATTATGCGATTTTTAACACTAGACCTGCCACCACCGGTCAAATAACCGGTTCCAGATTATTTATTTCACAAATTATTGAAATTCTCCAGAAAGACGTCTTTAAGACGTCTATTCAGGATGTAAAACGTTCAGACCTAAAATGGACGTAAAAAAGGCTACGTTTTTAAGACTACTATCTGAGACTACTATCTGAGAAAACTAGGGAGTACGAGGCAAAGATTTTTTTAAATAATGATTTGAACGTATAGAAGAAAGAAAAAGTCACCTAGTCAAATAATATGTTAAAAACTTTTTATGCACAATTTCTGGGCTTAAGTTAATGTTAAGCATTGCTAGGCATAACATTTGTACAATGCAATAACGACAAGAGTTCAGAAATTTCAGTGAAGTCGACGGATACCTATCCGACAGACAGAAGAAGGAACTTCTGATAAACGCCCGTCGAAATATTGATATTTCCAAAGTTAGATGCAATTTGTTATTCGTATTGTTTGCTGTTTATGTTATAAAAGCCCGAAGTAGTGCACATCGGCGATAATAGGTACCATTCAGTATTGAATTCTGTTGCTCGGTTACCATGTACACACTCACCTCAAATGTATACAGCTCTGTGTTTATTGATATTTTCAATAGACATTATTATACAATTTAATAATTAATCGCGAAGCTGACCTGTTTGATTTCCGAAATTTGTTTCTACACTGGAAAACTAATATTGAGTTTTGATCGATAATATTTAAAAAAACAAAATGAAGATGTACATGAATGATGCATTGGCCTTTGCAATACTCTGCTGGATTCCCAATATGTTACAATGCCGCGTATAACGTACAATTTATTATCGTGTTTTAACATTTTGCATAAATGTTTATAAAATTTTCATTTCGAATAATGAAATTTGAATTGTTGCCATGAAATTTTGTAACTCCACGATGAATAATGGGGTGCATAAAAACGGTGGCGGTTATGAAAATATGCAGCTGTCCATAAATACATTATGTGATTTTATAATTTACTTTTTATACGTCGTGAGTTTTCGATATACACATTTGCGTGATTCATAAAAGATCGCAGTTGTGCACCACAGCGACACTGAAAAAATATTTTTCCTGTTAAAATAAATCGTATAATATTCTTCAGTATCAGATTTCATTTTCCGAAGAATCGATTTTGAATGTTCCACGGGTGCCCGCGAGATTCGGTTTTGCTACCAGATATTTCTGCTTGGAATAATATTTGCACTTCAGAATTGCCATTGGCAATATAAAACTGTGAGATTTGTTTAAAACAGATCTTCACACAAACTGCTGCCAAATGGCTTAGCTCGTTATTTTTTATACATGTGTTTAGTTGAATTTTATAACATTTTTGTTTTAAATAACAGACGTTTGTATATAAAAATATATCACAACCAAAGATAGATAATATAATGGGCATACATCGGTAAGAATAAGGTATAGTTAATTTGATACATTGAAAATATTGTGGAAGTAGAAACGACAGGCAATAGTCAGACACGTTGTGTAGTGCATGTACAGTGGACTCATGGAAAAATTGTCTATATTTAAACTGTGATAATTTCGTAAAAAACGATCGCACGACACTAAATTTGGACTAATTTTAAAGCTTGAAGGTTCTATTTTTGCCATTCATTGTTCATTTTTGTCTATGACATTTTTTCCTAATTTAACGGCTGGGAAACTTAAGACACTTTTTTGGCCCAAAATTTTACAAATCTAGACACCAGAAAAACATTAAAAAATTTGTTTCGTCACTGAAACTACCATCGATTTGAAGATTGAAACTTCTTCTTTACAGCGGCACCTTAAAAATTGGTGTCAGAATTTTTTTAACAGTTTTGTCGAGCTTCGAACGAGTGTAATACCGATAACTTTACAATTGTATAAGTTACACCAAGAGGGTTTTACAAAATCGAACTAGTTCCCCATTTTTATGTAATAAAACTTTGAAAAAAAATCGTACATCGTGGTGAAGTCTATGACCATACCGTTAAAACTGTTTTACACAAAAATTCTCTATTTAGTCAATGGAAACAATGTCAATGATAGGACTTATCCTAGATTTTTTAGTATAAAAAATCCTTTCATTTTTTCCAGCAACGCTGGTTATAAACTAGTTTTATATGAATTAAAACAAAATCAAGTTGCTAATAGCACACGATGGCTTACTGTTAAACCGGGATTGAACTTTTGTGCGCGATGGATCCGCTGCTCGGTTTTGTATTTCCAAATTAAAAATATTGCTCCGATTGGTCTCGTAATAGCATCCGCTATCCAATCCGGTAACAGATCAGTTTCGAATGTATGGAAAACCGAAGTTATGGTTTCCTCGTTGAAATTGAAGCTCAACCGAAACAGCATGATCTCCTGTACACGGAAAAGTTAAGAAGCGCGCTCTATTCAAGAGTAAAGTCCAAAGTGTTGCAATGCAAATACGGGTCTTATAGAAATTTTTATACAGCGAAGTTTACGATACAAAGCCACTGAAGTCTGTTATTCTTTGGACGACACGAATAAGTGGTACTTCCATCTGTCGTTAAATTAATGTTTGAGTAATAACTGATTGAAATCATTGAATTCCGACATTTTATTTTATAACAATAACTGATTGACATTATTGAATTCAGACTTTCTATGTTATAATAACAACTAGACATTTTATGCATTTGTGAAGAAATTAACTGTGCGAAATATAAAACAGTAAAAGATGAGAAAAATTTAAGAATAGTTTTCAGTACAACAAAATTTTTATTTTACTACTGCTTCCCACAATCAATGCGAAACATTTTTATTTTGCATAAAGGTCCACAGTTTAATAATAACTGATTGAAATTATTGAATTCAGATTTTCTATCTAATTCAAGCACAAATTGTTTTTGTAACGCAATACGAACTATTTAGGTAGTTACTTTTTGTATGAAAATATGAAAATTTCATTTAGATTTTTAGTGAATTATAATATGATTAATTTGCATGCTAATTAAATTTAGTGAAGAATATATTTAATTGTGTTGAAATTTTAGTTTTTGTTAAGTCGAAAATTAATTTTCTCCAGCTAATTGTGGCACTCGAATCACAGTGCCGAAACTGTTGACACACATTCAGAGCTCGCTGTAGCAGTATGAGTTTTCTTCGGATAGAAGCATTGATAGCGTAGCAACAATTCGAACGGCGCGCAACGAGGAGCTCGCGCGCGACCAACGTCATAGAATATACGTTTCAATTTTCTCCTCGAGCGGCGCCGGGTAACCTTTGTTCGTCCCGAAGAAAATTAACTTCGTTAAAACACCGACGCTCGGAGAAACAACGGTTCCAGAACGGAGCGGCGGCGCGGCGCGAGATTAATTGAGAATACAGCTTTGAGACTACAAGATTGACTCGGTGATCCGCGCGCGAGCTGCAGGTAATGCCGAAAGCAGACTGTAAGCAGACTTTGAAGGACCGCTAGGCTTATAGGATCCCGAGGGAAATAGAATCTCAAGGTATCGCGGAACCGACGTAACTCGGCTAAGTCGAATATAAATACATGTACGCCCCCGCTCTGCTCGATGTGTCTCTGCGACGCCGTTACTTCCGGAAGTGAAAAAAAGGAAGACCCCGAAGTAAGGAAAATTGGACCCGGATCCCAATCTTGTTAAGAATTTCGTGTTATTCGCCGGAATTCGTACGTGAATCCTTTTCTTTAAAAGTTAAAAGCGCTATTGTTGCACTCGCATCAAGGGATGATAGGTTCTTGCATGTTAAATGGTCCGATTTTAGCATGGGAATGTTGTGAAACATTACGACCAAGAAATACAGGCTCTTCCATTAAGGAATATTATTTTAAATGATAAAAGACGCTGTTTTTTTTACAGTTAATCATTCTGTTATAATTTACCATTTTCTTACAATTAACCATTCAGTTACAATTTACAAATTTTTTTACAATTAACCATTCTGTTACAATTTACAATTTCTTTGTACAATTAATCATCCTGTTACAATTTTTTATAGTTTTTCTTTACAGTTTCACAATTTTTTACAAGTTTACTAACCATGTGTCGAAGAGTGACCACTCTTCACTCTTATCTTCACAAATAAAAATAGTGCGAAATTTAGAATGGCACCTCTTAAATGGAGGACCTTGTACTATTACAATCTACAGGTTTATTCTACATCATTTAAGAGTAGCTACAAATCTGATCTTTAAAGTTCTGTGTTTCTATTTAGACATCTGATTTCACTTTTAAATAAAGGTTTTATCTCAATTTGAATCATTGCAATTGTGGTGTATTCTTATTATAAGAATGAGAAAATAATATATTAACGATAGTGTTTAGTCGAGAGTAAAAGAAACTTCAACATAGAGATAACAATCTTGTAAATGATGAACGCGAACGACCACAAAATTCCATTTCTACCATAATACGATTGAGAAACATGTTATTTGTTAACAGAATACGTTGATTTTAATGGTGCTTACTTATATTTATTTTATATTTGCTTGACATTATTGCTACAAAACGGTAAATGTTTCTGCGATGATTTATGTCTTTATTAAAATATGCGATGATTTGATATTTGCGAATGTCGTAATTTTGATAATCATACCAACTGTTTTTTTCTGACTGCCTTCTCTGATTTGTCTAATTCATCTTAGGGTCAGTGCAAAGTGACATAAAACATTTTGTAATCGTTTCAAAGACAATACTGGACTTGCGAAATTACCCGGCAGTCGCTAATTCCAAAATATTAGACAAAACAATTTTTCAACGTTCGATAGGAACGAGGCACACAAATTTATCTGACAGTTTCAAGTCGCGGATTTCTGCCCGTCAATTTTCAAACTTCAATCGAAATTCTGAAGGGTATACAAACACCGTATAAATATTAATTTTCGGTCGGCCGTTTATTTGAACACGTTATGTGCATTATTACCAGTTTCACCTGGTAACGACGGTTGAAAGAGGTTTATTGATATGTTGATTGTCAATGTTCCACACGATACACATTTATCGGACAAATTATCGAATCCTTACTTTGATTGTTGAAATAGATATAATTATTGGTTACCACGAACGAAAACCATCGTTGATTTCGAAACATTTTACCATTAAAAGTGGTAAAATAAACTAATTGGAGGTTACTCTCGAAGTAATACTGTGACATAATTATATATTGTACAATTTTGTATTGTAAATGCTATATAAACCTTTTAAGGCAATAAAATAAATAATAATAATAATATTTCTATTTGTGAAGGTTAGTGTTGTCACTCTTCGACACATAGTTGGTAAAATTGTAAGAAATTGTTAATTGTAAAAAGAACAGCGTTTTTTTATCGTTTAAAATAAGACTTCTTAATAGAAGACCCTGTGGTATGTGGAAATAATAACTGCGTGAATTTTCTCGCTGGGGACCGTATGGGGGTTGAGAAATAAAACCGAACGAATGTAAAGGAAAAAGAAAAAAATTCAATATTTCGAAGTAAAAAAGCGATCCGTTGAGAACATGCCAAGCGTAAATAGTGAAGCGTGGATTCGGCGAAGGCTGGAAAAAATCCGCGAGAAGCGTCATCGATTTAACGAGTATTCCTCGGAACGTCGATAAATGGCGAGCGTGCAGAGCGCCCGGGTCCCCAGAGGCGGCCGCTTTTCCTTAAAGGGCATCGAATCGGAATGATTAAAAAGTGGTCGCGATTTTTCTTCTTTTTCATAACAGCGAGAAGAAAAACGAAACGGCTACGGTGTGACTCCCTGCGCGCGTTCCCGATAGTACGTAATTTTAATAAATTACCCCCGGAGGATGTACGTTGGAAATTACATCGCGTACCATCACCCTCGGATTTACGAGGCGAATTTAATTTACAAATTTAATTGCGGAATACGGAGAGGATACTTTGAAAAAAAAAATAATAAAAAATACCGGGGCACAGAAAAAGAACGTTACGCGCGGACGAGATATTGCTGACGATGAAGTAGCATTCCAGCAATAAATCTATCGTCTCCGTCCACGGTGGAAATTAAAATCTCGAAAGACGAGAAGAGCGTTTCAATTATTTCGAATCTTCTTAAAAGGACAGTTTAGGACCGTAGCGATTACTGTTTTGGACGAGGTTAAGTATAAATTATTGGGTCATGGTATAATCTGAATAGAACTGAAAGCGGCTCGCGCAAAAGTGAATTAAATGCAGGAATTAAACTCGCTCTACTTTTTTTTGACAGATTTAACATACATTTCTCATATTTCGTATCTGCAATTGTGTCCACGCTTAGCTTATTTAATCGTATCCAAATAACTTCGCGAAATAAAAAGGTAAGCACATTCATAAAAAACTGTACATTTTTAATATTTTTCCTACAGTATACATATATTCCAAAAAATATTGTTATTTTATTGTTAATGAGATAATAACGTTTAAAAATTAATTTTACTCAAGGGATTAATCGATTTGACAAATGCAAAATAAAATTAAAGAAACAATTTGGATTATTGTAAAATTTGTTATAGATTACTGTTACTGTTATTACCATTTCTATTAATGTGATTAGATCTCATCATTGTTACCGTTATTATCAATGTTAACTATTATTTTTTAATATTTATGTTAACGAACAAATTACTTCTGTAACATCGGAACGCAAAATTTAAAATGTTTGTAAGCTTTGTGATATTTTTCTATTTTTCTAATTTAAATTATATTATTGTAATCTCAGCTGTTCAATGTAATATCAGCTGTTCAATTGACGGCAAAATTTTGACATTTATCGATGCGAAATACAGTTACCGAGGGAATATATATTAAAAGTAAACAGATTAGCATCAACACGTGCATCGGCACTAAAATTTCATTAAATAGAAGAAGCGGAGCTAGTTACTTTCTTTTATACAGGTACCAGTGATACGATGCGATACACGTATTTCTTACAATGATTGAATACGAATTGTTAGAACAGAATCAATTCTATTGATACCAGTGTAGCGCGTACAGTCAGCGAAAACAGACCATAGTAAACACTTCGAAAAAGAAGCAAAAAGTCTGTGATAACATTTACAACCACTGTTGTTACTATCAATGTATACATCGCAACAAAAGGTTCTATCTCTGTACCAGAATTTATGATTCGAAGGAACAAAGTGAAGATCGGCATGCTTCAATTCTAAAATTAAAATTTCGTGCAACGCCATCTTTTTAAAAGCAACTTCTTGTTCTGTATCTGAATTCTAATACGATCAATTATTAAATTGTATTAAATATAAAATATAAAATATTTTATAAAGTAGTAAACATTTTCAGTGCTAATTGTTCTGTCAATTCATATCAATTCATCACAAATTTTCTACAAATTACTTATTCTAGAAACACATGTCTTGTGTTTCTCGCTTTAAAATATTTATAGTCCATTCTCAGCAAAGAAAAATATAATTTCCGTGACAAAGAGTCTCACTTTTTCTCCATAATCCACGTTTCTAAGCTTTCAAACATGTCGGTTATTTTCTTCAATTTTATATATCTAACAGTTTCGAGAACGAACGTAGGCAAATAGTTTGTTGTGTTCATGTTAGAACTGATTGTTCGATTAGTAGCTTCCATTTCGCGCAAGACGTGCAGGAAAGCAAGATTTATCTTGTTTAAATCAACCGCGGAAAAAACTGCCATTTCAATGATCTCTAAGCCCGTTCTCCATCTCTCTCTTCTCTCTCTCTCCCTCTCTCTCTCTCTCTCTCTCTTGATCATTACACGCACGAGTTTTCACCGCACAGACGCAACTCGGGACGATTAATTAGAAATTCAAGTCTTTCATATTACGTTCCCGGTAGTCTAGCGGCATTATTGAATCACGGCGAGTAGTCTTTGAAGCACTTACAAGAGAATACATTCCCAAGAGGAATGGGTACCACGCCCTAGCCGTGGGGTAACTTGGACCAGAATAAACGAGAGAGATTCTGCGTGGATTACGGGAACACTTCATACTCGTATATTAGAATCCACGATAAAATTGCGGAAAGAAGTACATTACGCACAATCCAGTCTATAACAGCATTTTCTGAATTTTTAAGCGGTTCGAGATGGAAACTCGCCCGATGAAAAACGTTCGCATAACAGAGCGACGATGTATTTGTTACAGCAACGTCTTGTTTGTTTTAAAGGTTGTTCATTTTTGCAACCTAGGATTACCTCAAGGTCATTTCACAGCTGCACTTGCTTTATTATTTGTTGTACATGCTTTCATAATATCAAAACAAAAATATGCCATTCCAGCTGAAGAGCATGAAATGCCTTGAAATAATCTGGAGAAGTTATCCTCTGTCTGCCAATACTGAATTGGTCACGTGACAGAGACGCGTCACGTGACCGGGCCGTGGCGGAAGAGTGGGGAGACGAGCCTTAATCTGACGACTCTGGTTCGGATAATCGAGGGTCTACTAAATCCTCAATTAAAGAGGCAAATGTACTCCTAATTACGGCATGTTTGGTCTTGTTTCAATCAGCAAAATGTGACAAATATGTTGGTAAAAGGTTTATAAGAACGATTCAAAACAGAGAAATGTTTTGTCATTAAATTAATATTGCCTCAGCAATTATATACAGTATCACGTTAGATAAGCCATTACTGTACATCGTATTGGAACAGGTATGAGTATTAAAACAGATTTCATTGAACCAGCAAGACCAAAATAAAATATGATTTGTGTTTAGTATACAACTCAAAATACAAATACCATGGAAAATAATAACGATAATAAAAGATTGATTGCTTCATTCATTGAAAATGATTCTCTTCTTATGTTCTGAAAAAGTGATAGAATATTCATTTATTACTATAGAATTTGACTCAATATTTGTCTAAACATAATAAGGTTAAGCAAATTATCGTTCGATGATTCTTTTTCTTTATCCAGGATGTGCGCAGCATTTCAACGATGCGATGCTCATTGTTGCAATTTAAAACAATCAAACTTTTGTAGTTACCAACGAAAACGCGGCACAGTTGGTTTTAGTCTCATGTTGCTTTCTGCTGATTCCAGTAGAAAATAAGTTCGGAAACTGTAAGTGGAAACAATCAACGTACATTTAAAGTTCCCGGTCGACTGATAAATAATGCGTTAATAGCTGCCATTCTCGGAATCGCCGGGAATATCGTGCCACGTCAGTAAACACATTTCCTGGGCTAGCCGCGTTGTATTGCTCTTAATATTAGTCACGTTTCACTGGTTCATAGTTTTCCAATCATTTTTGGCTCACAGGCCCCTTTCAAAGAAGCTTTCTGTAAAGAGCGAGTCAGGATATGAAGCACTACAACAAACTAAAACGCTTGGACCTTGTTCACATACATTCACAAGTTATTAAATTACATAAAACAAGGCAGTAGATTTTTTGCAATTTTTGGAACGTTGATATTTATGAATTCAAACTATGGTTTCATAATTACATGATCTTTAATATGAAAATACATTAAAAAATTTTTACTGATAAAGTGGATTTAATAAACTGTATATTTTCATACAGAAAACTAATATACTTACAGTTTTTGTTATAATTATCGACTTCTAAAAGTAACTACAGTGAGTGTAAAAAAACTTTTTTAAACTTGGACTAAACGGTTTGAGTTTTTTTGGAGATGTTAGAAGGATTCGTTTACTAGCTAATGTGTAGATAATTGTTTTTAAAAATTATTATTGGTCACATTTGCAAATCAAAAAGTAAAGGTCGCGATTTTTTAATTTTTACAATCCACCGAATGAAATTTGTTAACAAAAATGATGTCATAATTTATTTTCACACCAATAAAATTTATAAAATCCATAAATGTTCCAACAAAATTACACGAATTAAATTAAGGATGCACGCGAGAGCCGGGTGTTTAATTTCTATTATAATAAATAAATAACTAATAATTTAACCAAATAAATCTATAAATTAAAATTAATTTCTCATGAATTAATTGATAATTTATCATGAATGTTCTTAAGTTCAACTCCGCTTTTAAGTATTGTTTTACTACGGAGCAATTGGAACTGAGATCCATAGTTTTCTGTGTCGCAAAACATTACGTGAGTTTATCGAGCAACATACGAAAATCCTTGCCTCGCCTAAACAGTTAATACGGTCCGCTATTCAGCGTCGATTGTCCTTGAGAAGTGCACCAGTATACATACGTTATTAAATTCTCACGCTCCGCCAGGATAAACTCCGTCGACGGCATTTACGTTGGTTCGGCCGGTTCGGCCAGAAAAGAATTTAATTGACAAACTTAGAGCCTTGTAAGCTGCAAGATATTATTATTGGATCACGGTGAGTTGTGTACCCGGAGAAGGACCTACAACCGACAATTCCCTCGGGGTAATCGGGACTAGAGGAGTAACGTGCCTGAGTAGTTGAACTGAAATAAACGAGGGAGATTCGTCGTGGGTTACGGGAATAAGGTTTAGTTTCTAGGTATCCATGACGCAACGGCGATGCACAAAACGGAGTATACTATAGGAGTACCTAGTCACCTCTGTTATCACGTAACTATGGAGTTGGTCCATAAGTTTGTGCGGTTTCTTATTTCGCATTGTATACACACTGGCTAAAAGAGAGTTTAAAGCAGCAATAATTTTTTTATAAATATCAACAACTTATAATTGAAATTTCCATGTTTATCAACAACTTATAATTGAAACAAGAAAACTATAGAAACGGATACGCAATTAATAATTCATTTAAAATAATGAAATCAGTGCAACGAGTGAACGAAATATTTTGAAATATTTTATTAGCTTCAATACTGTGCAGGACCTCTAGAAAATATTTTAGTATATTTACCGATTTTTAAAAATGTAATATACAAATAATATTTTATAAAAATTCCTGCAAAATCTTTCATACATTTGACCTATTGTTATGAATTTTCAGAAACCGTCGTCACCAACATTGCAGTAATTATTCCCAGAGGAGAGCCAAGCAATTCCTCTCGGATAACTTGCATATTTCATGAATGATTGCATCAATCAAATTTAAATTTCTCGGGTATATGTCGTCAACTCCGGAACTGTGGAAAATGCATACATGTATGAATGTTTATAATTTTCAAAATGGTTTAGGGATGGACAATAACGAAGCATCTTGTTTCGGTTTTTGTGGTTTAAAAGGTAATTATGATTATGTTGATTAAAAATTATTGTTAGTCCATTTTAGATGACTTTAGCAGTAGCTGTCCTGCGAATGATCTCTATCCCCACTCTTTCGTCTCTATGTCACGTGACTAATCCGGTACTGGCAGAGAGAGGGAGAGGGAGGGGGGATATTATTTCCCCTCAGTTCGAGTAAAGTCCCCTGATCTGGCGACCTGGCCCAGGACAATGATTTGTCTTCTTGGCAAATAATTCTTACAGTGTTTATGCTAACTGACTGCGGATCTTTATGTAAAATAATAATTTCTTACTTGAATTGCAACAAACTGGAATGAAATAGAAATTGATTTTCTTTCGTATTATACATATTTAGTAGGTTGGAAATAATAGAATAGTATGTTTGAATTTTTTAAATATTTTTGCTATTTTAAATTACACGGTCTAACGATACCAAAAGTATACAATCCAAACAATACATTAATTAACGATACACTGGCAGTTATGTTTAAAACTATGAAAAGCTTTACAAAGATATTTAATTCAGTTCGTTGAGAAGGAACACAATATAAACCACCAATGGCACCGAAGAAAAAATCATAATCCGCTAAAAAATTTTGCCATAAGCCTCGAATATCTCTTATCAATTCCTGCTCGCGTATCGGAGCTGTTGAATTCTTTCAGGAAGGCCGGGCACTGGCGGCGATGAGTGATGATCTTCACTTTTTAAATATCGGAATTCTTCGATAATTCTGATCGTTGAGATTTTCGATACCCACACCCCGCAGCACGGATCCCGATACCGATACAATATTAGTGCGCATTAAAACTTGGTTGAAGCATTGTTAGCGAATTGTTGGAATAATTTTTGCCGAAGAATTCTTACACCCGAAAACCCCAACAAGAACAATATATAACAAAGTTTTGCGCCACGAGTAACCACCTGAACTTCTACTAGCATGTCGGTGAATGCATCAACTTGTTTCAGTATGCAGATGAAAATTAATTGGTAGCTGTAAATACGCGTACACGCTCGTGCGCTACTTCGTGATGGATTTGAAACACTGGCAGACAGTAACAATTTCTTGGTAATGAAAATATATACCTTGAGAATACAGTTTTAATTTTCTTTTTTAAATACATTAATGAATTTTCTCTTGTAACACAACCAAACAACTATTTAAGGAGACTGTATTATATGTACGCGTTTTATGTAGCAGTGAATTTACTGTAAATGTATAAAAAGTTGTTCAAAAAGACTTCTTACTGTCTACTTGCTGCTGTCGAAGATACACACATTCATATAGTTTTTTAAAATAATTTTTTGATCATGTTATACGGGATTGTCCACTGTATACAAAATCGAAATAAATCTTTGTCAATGTAGAAAATATCACTCCTAATCCACTTAAAGAAATTAATCTTGAAATCTACTTTAAAATTTTATAATACTAAAAATCTATTTGCACTACACAAATATCTATTGACAAACAATAATTTATAGTAATAGCACAAATAAAAGAAAATTTGAAAAAGTACTAAAACTTTTGCACATACCTAATACATAAAGTTTCTTTAGCAGCATGATAGAATTATATGTATAGCATTTCCATTTGTTTTGTGGAATTCATGGACTTGAATTCTTTGCTCCTATTAACACCAAACCTATCATTGGTGGTCAAATGACCGGTTTTATATTTTCCATTTTACATAAGACGAATGTAGAATAACTATATTGTTACATTTATAATTGGACTGCGCATGAAAAATATAAGTACATCAAATACAAAGCAGTGAGGACATTGAAAGAATTAGAACATACTGAATAAAAATTTTACATAAAAATACGCAGTCTACTTGCAATATATTTATTATTTCTATTTCTCTAGGATGCATCTTGTTCCATTAATTTCTGCTGCTAAACCTACCATTGTCGGTCAAATGACCGGTTTTATATTTTTCATTTTACAATTATTGACATTACGCACCTGCTTACGTAGAAATTGATTCGATAAATTTCTTTATCCAACCGCGTATTGTGCTAAAAATTGCACAAAATCTAAATAAATAGAGGCTTATCATTTTTACAGGTTAAATCTGTCGTTACGTACGTACCAATTACACAATAAAACACCCACCACCGTCTATCATTAAGTGCTGTTCGATGTTAGGTCACTTCCGCTTACACGAACTTATCAGCGAAGCATTCTTGCTTCATTCGAGAGCTTAAAAGCACCGGAACAGCCGCGATGGAAACGTTCTCCGCAATCAATCTCGGTCCAGGTGGAAAGCTTTCGTGCCCCTCCCCCATCTCCCTCCGGGGAACATATTTAGATTGTAGAACGACAACAATTAATTTGATTCCCGATGACGATCGATATTAGAGCGTTAATTAAAAGTGCTAATGAGAGACGGGAAATTCGACTGACAGGGGCGACACGGTTATCGCGTTATCATGGTTTATCACGGGTCGAGAGGAGGGAATTTAAGATGGCCCAAAAAGTAATTATCGGTTCCCGTTAATGTTAGATCTCGCGGCGCTGTGCGGCGGCGACTTTATTTTCATCCGTGCCACCGTTATTGGAAAGATAATGGCGACGGAACGGAAAGAGATAAAAAGGAACGGAGATGGTAAAAAGTAAGAGAGAGAGAGAGAAGAGAGAAAGGGGAAAAAATGGCGTGACAAGAAAATTCGGTATTTTCAGTGCGCGCGATAGCCGGGGAACGTCTCGGCGCCGCCGCTACGCTGGTCGGAAGGTATTATTGACTTCCGTGTTATCGTAAGCGGACCGTGATGTAGCATGTTGGCGCAGTATAACAGCCTTCGCCGGATGTAATGCAGAATTCGAGATTTCCGTTATGCAGTGGCCGAAAAGCACGGAAACTCGAGTACATCCGCGGATTAGCATAAACACTGTTGTCTTTCGAGGATCGAGAAGCAGCCGCGGAAGATTTGATCTATCCTGTAGAAACAAGGTTAAGCAAAGGGCCAAGGGGTGTCTGCCGCTTCGAAAAGACGGTGGAATGGTCGCTGGGATACGGGGGCTGTCTAACCCCGGCGGTATTTTATTGTTGTCGCGTTTTCACTGCTTCGAAGCGAGATGTGGACATCTGACGCATTTGCTATGAGTAGACAGCGGACGTTTATGCATTTATGGCAAAAATTACTAGGTATAATTTACAACAGTAAAAACATTGGACCTATTAAACATATTAAGAAAGGAAATCAATTTCTATTTCACTGCAATTTGTTGTAATTGACATAAACAAATTTTATTTTGCATAAAGATCCGCTGTCTAGCTATGAGTCTTTGCTAGATCTCAATCCAGGCGTATTAGGTGTTGGTTAATTTGAAGAGTTTTCTGTTGAACAAAGAAGAATGGAAGTAGGTTTTGGAAATTGATGACTAGACTGCGGATTTTTTTGTTTGAGCTGCAGATTTTGAACTTACGAAGAAATTAACTGGCTGAAATAGAAAACAGTGAAAGATATAAAAAATCTAAAACTGCTGTTACGTTGTTCTCAACGTAAAAAGACCACTAAGTGAAATGAATTTTTATTTAACTATTGCTTGCTACAATCGATGGGGAATTTTTATTTTGCATAAAAATTCACAGTAATGACTGGAATGTGGATCTTTATGCAAAATAAACATTTCTTACCGGAATTGTAACAAACTGGAATGAAATAGAAATTTATTTTCCTTCCTGTTGTGTTTAGTAGGTTGAAAATAATATAGTAGTATGTTCAAATTTTTCATGCATAAAATTAGTCTAGTGATGACGAACTAGAATGACTAATTAGCGCGCCATCTTCAGTTACCATCATACCCAAAATTCCAACATTCTTCAGGTAATGTCTCTCACACCTACTAGATGTATAAATTAATTCCTAGCTCCAAGAGTTAATCAATTGCAACTTTATTATTGGAGATTCACTAATTATTGTATACATACTTGCAAGATGGAGAAATTGCATAGAAAGTAATGCAAATTGTTGTGGAGACTAGAATGTATTTTAATGGTTTGCAAATAAATTCCAAAGAAAGAACTACAACACATTCTTTGGAGAATAACTTTACTAGAATTTTTTAAATGTAATTTTATACTGCAAAATTAAACTATAGCTTCTATTTTATTTTCAAATCGGGCAGGAACTTTTGCGATCATCTAATAATATTTTTCGGACGAAACTGTTTTAACCATTGAAATTCAAATTTTTACGAACCAAAATTTCCGTCGGAATTCATGTTTGATCCCTTTCGAATCTCCCGGAGTGTTGTTGTATCGTATTGGTCCATGAATCGGACCTGGATCACGGACATCGAAAAAGAAAATACAAAGAATCTAGCGAGACTTCGAGGTACAAGTTTCGAAAAGAATGGGTATAAAATTATCAGTCCCGGTTTGTATTTTCCGGGACAGCTTCCCTTGATCCCGTAGGAACGTTTGCTTCTAACTGTGTCGTGTTCGAAATAAGATTCTTTTACTTGTTTTAGCGGATCGCTTCGGAAAGAACGTAAGTAGATGCGGTGGATACTATGCTAAACTAGTTTCGTATGATTCGTCACAGAGCGATTCTAACTTTATAATGGAAATGGTAAAAGTTAGATATGACTAGACTGCGGATGTTATGCATTTATGACAAAAATTGGTAGCTCCAATTTAAAATAATCGAAAGTTTATTTATACAGTGACTCTCACTAATATTCGGACACTCTGAGAAAGACGATAACTCTTTTAATTTTGACCATCTGATTTGGATTTTTTTTGGGAAGTTAGAAAAATTGGTTTGTTACGTAACGTGAAAAGAATTTTTGAGAAAAATTACAATTGTTTGGAAGTGCTGAGAAAATACTAAAAGTTGTATTTTCCAACTTTTTTATGTGGGCTTATATTAAAAATTTAGAAAACACGTTTCGTAGATCTATGTCGATTATACATATTCTAGAAATTTTATAAAAATCGCTCAACGTTGCAACCAGCTACAAACGCTTAAAGATGGTAAAAATTGTAGTTTTTCACAATTTTCAGCCTCTAACTGCAATAAATCTAAGGATTCTTATATCTTTTAATGCCTTTTTCCCGTATCAACCGATTGCAATGAAAATTTCACAATGCAGTGACACAGAGCTGCGAAACATATATTTTAAATTTTCAACATAAAAAGTTTAAAAATGCAACTTTTAGTGTTTTCTCTACAATTCCTATTAATTTCAATTTCTGAAAATATTTCTATGTCACATCATGTAGTAAACTAATGGCTCCAACTTCTCGAAAAAGTTCAAATCGTGTGGATCAATATCAAAAAAGTTATCGGTTTTTAAGAGCGTCCAAATATTAATGGGAGTCACTGTAATAATTTTAACTCAGTAAAATTGTTTAAAAAAAGAATTTTTATTTTGTATGAAGATCCACAGTATAACTATGCATGCACGCATCGGAAGAATCATACATTTTTGAAAGTGAGATTATTTTATTTAGAATATAAATGTTTTGTCGAGAGCCGGTTATTGAAGCCATTTTCAATTTGAATGTTCTTGCGCATTATCTATTATTTAATTAACTTGGCATTCTCTCGTTGCTCACTATCGCGTCATCAATTGTTCAGTACTATTGTCTAGAACCACATTTGTAACCTGGCCGATGATCCTCGAGTATCTATGGCCAGCTATTTGTACAGATTGAATTATTTAACGGCACATTGTAACGGTCAATTATAAGGTTTCGTTTTATATCAATTTTTAACTCACTGCTGAAGCTGCCACAATAACAATTAAAATAATTAACGTGCACAGTAATGTCGATTACGGTAGCACGTTGCGAAAAGTGAAGCGTGCAAATGAAATGTACGAAATTTATAGTGCAGTAATTTTCTGTTGAATGCTTCTACGGAAAACTATTGCGCCTCAAAACTGATTTTAAAGTAGAAAACGAAATATCAATGAAAAAATAATTATAACGTAAAAATATATACGTAAAAACTTCAGAAAAAATATAAATGTGAAAATTAAATCGAAATGCAAACTTACCAGGCGGGCGTTCCCTTGCTCCTAAAAAAGAAAAACGCATACTTTAATATCATATCACTTACAGTGTCATTGAAAATTTCAATACATAAATTTTATTATCAGTTTTGGATCGATTATGTTTCTTGAGAAAAACATTTCAGTATTTTACGTAAATATTACTATTTGCCATGTTTGCCGGTTCCTAAAGGAGTTCAACTTACTTTTAACATTGTAAATTGTAATTTCAATCTTTTTAAATGCCTTAAGAAGAAACAAAAATAGTCCGCCAATAATTCAATTGACATCTGATATTCACTAATAAAATAAATAATAATCTTATGTACATAATTTGGCAATAAGTACAATTTTCTAGTACCAATAAAAATCTATTAAAATCTTTCTCTAATATTACCGTGAGCTTTGTTTTAAACCTTTGTAATAATAAAATCAAATTAAACATACGTCGTTATGATAAACAATTTTCTGATATCTCGTGAATTGTGCCATTACATTTAATTCCGTCGATATAGAATTTTTGTGATTTGCGGGCAATCGATTAAAAGCAATTAAAAATTTGTCCCGATAACTCATTAATTGTACGTACAGATAGAAGCGATAGGTAAAATATTATTGGAAGGTTTTAATTGGCATATTTATCGAAATATTTTTCATATTTTTCGGCGACCTCTCCAAAAACTTCCAGACAGAAATGTACGATGATACAGATAAATATACGCCACGTTACCATAAAAATATGAAATTCTAAAAGGATTCTTCAAGGAAAAAAACAAAAACTGCGAGTCTGGTGAAACACGGATGTATCTAGAGTGCTTCTTTCGAGGATATACTGTCTGTTCTGACGTCCATACAGATGTTCCTTGTTGTAATCCAATAGTTCGAATCCTGTGTGACATATACGTACAGTAAAACCCATGATGCGAAGGGAATATGGGCTGGGGACACACATCGTGAGATCCTTAGGAATTCCAGGATTTATATCCAGTATCTACTCTTTTACGTCGGGAATCGAATCAAGTCTCGAGAAATACTAGACCAAACACAAACTGTCGAGTCGATTTATAAATAGAGAAATATTTATTTTATTAAACTGCAAATCGAATTATAGAAACTGACGAATCCTTCGTCTTAGTAGACTTTGACGATGTTTAAAGATCATTTGTAAAATTGGAAAATCCAATTTCAAGTTGGAAAAGCTGATTTCGAATATTTACTATGTAGAAATTAATTTATTATTCGATTAAAAATTAAAAATTGCTGTCTTATTATAACAGTCCAGACAGTTGTTGGGTAAATGCTTGTGCTTAAATGTTTTAGTACTTTGAACTCTGAAAAATTTAGTATCGGCATACAATAATCTTTGCAATTATAGAGAATAAAATTAAATCGTTTTCACATGTGCATTAACCGGATTTTAAAACAGTTCGTTTAATTATTGTCGGAATAATAAAAATAGTACAAATCCATACTGGACCTACAAAAACTGTATTGAACTGTTTGATTTTCAAAAACTGTCTATATCATACATGTAGATATGGAGATGCGGTATTTGTTTTTAATAAAATTGTATGTGAAATACGTGGAAACAGTAATTGCGTAAGAAATTTAACAATTAAATACCACCTCCCGTAAGCAAGTACTCGACAGCGGATCTCTATGCAAAATGAAAATTTTCTACAACTGCAACAACTGAAATGTGAATTTGCAACAACTGGAGTGAAATAAAAATTTTTCTTTCTTAATGTTTGATAGATTGAAAATAATTCAACAGTTTTTTAAAATTCTTCTAATCTCTAAAATCCAAGTTTAACTTTTCTTTTAATAATTCTCCAAAGAGAAAATTGAAAATAATTGGTAATTAAAACTGATTCGATCGGTAGCGCTCTTAGCAAGGGAAAGGATTAATTAACTTATTGTTAGATTCGCAAACCGATGAAATACAGAAAATATTCTGTTCGTTACATTACGAAATCTAGAATTATATAAATATCTGCAATATCCGGTGCTTCAACAGTTCGAAATAACATGTTTCTATAAATTAATGATTAAAACTCCGCCGAAATTACCTGTAAGTTGAGCAGTCTGCGAACTGCGGAGACAGTAACAATTTTATGGGATGCATAAACATTAGAACATAGATGCTAATGCAATAGCCGTGTTTACGACCTAATTTATGGAACAACGAATGATGTAAAAACTCCTTACATCAACGAATAGTTTTACTACGCGATAAAGTAAATAAAGTCCGCGGTCATTTACTGGGTACTCAAGTTTTTGTTTCGCGCTGTTCTAGGCGGTTGCATCTGTCACGATACGGCACGGTAATTATGCGTATAAGTGACGTTCAGCTCCAGTAGCATTTCGTTCATTATTATGTGAGTAATTAAAATTTTTAATCAATGGCTACTGATATACATATTTATACGCGAACGTAGTATATATATTTATTAGTAAATATAAAAAATAATTGTTGACTTTCATAGTTCACCGAATATCACAGATTGTCATTTTATTATTTTTTTTAAAGAATTCAGAAAATGATAATTTCTTTAACTCCCAAGGCCTCTCATTTAAGGATCACTCCAATGGCCATATGTGAAAACGTTTGAATTACTTGCTACTGTAGTACAAAGAAAAAAAGGTTGTGTGCTTGGAGGAAAATAGGAGGAAACGTTTGTCAGCAAATAATATTTGGTAACGAAACAAAGAAATGATCGTGAATAGCTCGCGATAAAGGACCTTTGAGAGCCAACAAACAGCTTTCGGTCCCAGGAGTCCGTGGGATGCCGCGGGATCCCGCGTGTCTGGAAAGTCGAACGAAAATAAACGAGAGTGCTTCGATGTAGGTTGAGGGAATGAGGTTAAGTTCTAGGATACTGGGGGATCCTCGGTGGTGGAACAGGGCGAATACAGACTTCGGCGAAATTTATGCCTCAGACTTCACCTCGGTCAAATTTATGCGTCAGACCTCGATGAAATTTACCCTTCAAACGAAATAACCCCAGATATCGTCGAAGGGACGATTGGAAAGTAGTCCGCCTTTCGAGGACCTTTAATCTTTCACCGACTAACTATTTATTATGGAATATGATTACTTTGCATTCGCGGCGGGCCATCCGCGAATGATCGAAAAATGTATCTGGGCTCGGTCATAAATATTACCTATCGGGAAAAGTTTTGCGCGGCTTTGTACCATCCACTTTAGACAAGCATAACTTTTTTAAAATAGAACTGTACCGAACAGCGTAGCACCATTTAACTTTATACACTCTTTTAAAGGCTATCGTCGAGAAATTTATTATACGTAGCTTGCACTTTGTCTTCAAAACTTTCAATTTTATTCTTCGACTAATATACCGTGAATCGGGAAAAGTATTCGAACACTAAATGATAATTTCTTAAAAAGTAACCGTACGACGATAAATTTTCACTAATTTCGAAGCTTGAAGCCTCTAATTTTGGCCATTCATCGTTCATTTTTGTCTATGATACTTTTTCATAATTCAGCGACTGCGAAGTTGAAGACACTTTTCTGGGCCAAAATGTTACAATTTGAAACATCTCTAAAAAATTACAAAAATCTTTCTCGTCACTGAAATTACGATAGATTTAAATATTGAAGCATTCTCTTTACAACGTCACCTTAAAAACCCATGTACGATGTTTTCTAGTCGTTTTATCGAGCTTTGAATTATGGGTGTGCCGCCAACTTTACAGTAAGTATAAATTACACCAGGGTTTCACCCGACCAAACTGGTTCCTCGTTTTTGTACCATAAAACGGTGAAAACAAATCGTACTTCAATTTTTAAGGTGTCGTTGTAGAGGGGAGACTTCAAGCTTCAAATCTATGGCGGTTTCATTCACCAGTAAAAATTTTTTAATGTCTGGAGACGTTTAAATTTGCAGCATTTTTTATGTTATGTAAAAGTATCTCGTAACTTGATGAATAGGATCTTTTAAAAACTGCGTATTTAAATTACTGCTTCTTTCAAAAACAAATTTTCTTCTTTCAATTACAATTTACTTTTAACTAGTTTTCTGATAAATTGCTTAGTACTGAAATAAAAGTCCGAAATTTGGTCACGATCGATCGATCACATTGCATGTGCTATTTTTTATAAATCGCTAAAATAACTATTCTTCACGCTCGGCACGAGAACGTTTTAAATTCAGGCCAATTCGCTTCGTTTCCGAAATATCCGGGTGTTTCTTTTTACCGACACGGAAAATTAACCAGCGTGTTTCACATCGACGCAGACAAATTTTCGTTGACAACGTTCTTCGAAGAGAGACTAGCAAAATACAGCAGCGATTCTATTCCCTCTGGAATATGCGAGTTTATTTTGTTTTCTGGTAAAGCGATGCGAACCGTTTCTACATCCGAATTGAAATCGATGCGAATCGAAGATAATTCACTTCTAAACAACGAAAATTATATAACTCGGAGATGAGATATAAAATTGAGAAAATTTGTTAAAACAGCGCAACGTGCACAGCAGCGAAGGAGAAGCGTTTAACGCAGGAAAACACCACTAAAAATGAAACGGCGAGGGCACAGTCCCAGAACGAAGCGGCAGCGTTCCGCAAACAAAAGTCAACAAATTTCGGGATACTTAGAAACAACAATTTCTTCTAAAAGTTCCGCGAGCTAGGAGGTAAACCAATAAATAATTATTCGCGCGCGAATTTTCACTGCGTTCCTCGTTAAAAAGTTCCGAGGAATTTTAACTGGGATAACAACCTATTTCCTCGGTTTTATGTACTTTTATTTTGACAAACAGATTCCACCCTCGCAAGAAACATAAATCTCGGTACACGTACATAGGAGTGGGATGATCGCCTCTCTCTCTCTCTCTCTCTCTCTCTCTCTCTTTCACTCTCGCCTTTTCTCTTCCTCTCAAACATTAGAGAAAGTGGAGCAATCATTGATTACTGGTTAATCCGAATTTTCCTGGACGAACTAAGAAGTTCCAATCGAATCGGATTGAAAGTTTTTTCGAAAATATATACCGAGGCAAAGGACGTGTATTCCGCGGAGTTCATAATTGGACCGTCACTTGCCCCGAAGTAATCATCCAGGTAATAAAAATTTCTAGAAATTTCAACCCTTTAGGGTACGCAGGCACTTCGAGTCTACATTTCCATTAAAACGCTGCCGCCAATCAGGGATACTATTAGTTTTCGAAAAGTTCCTTTTTATTAATATTATCACGGTCGACTAGCCTATAGAAAATAAATAAAAAAGTACATAGTTTTTACGAATAACAAGAATTACTTAACGTTCAGCATGAATCCATTCTTCTATCCAATTTAGATTTTATTTACAATATATTTTTAAACAATACAAACCCAAAATAAAATTTTTCTTTTAAACCTTGCAAACCACTGTGCGACATGCTGAATGGAAGATATTATAACTTCTTTATAAACAGTACGCTTTGACTGAAAGAAATATTTTTATCTACTTGAACGATGTGATAAAATAGTCAAAGAATTTCAAAAACATTAGCTTCACCCATAACAATAAGTTACATTGTAACATATAGTATAATTTGTAAAGCAATAAATAAATAAACAATAATAAATTTCCAAAAATCGTTCGTTATCGACGGTTCACGCCAGGCTTCCTCCGATCGAAGTGTGTAGAATATCAATAAAAACTCAGAACGACATAATCCAGAGCGTAAAGGGTGAGCGCACGTGGGGATCGGACGGAGCCTAGACGCTCGGTAGGTGGCTGGCTAATTTTCCACCAAACCTTCGCCCTCGGAGAGAGTTTCAGGGGCTGATGCGCGTTATCGGATTAAAGGGTGAGGCAAAGCGCGTCGCGCCGCGCCGCGCCTCGCCGATATGGACTTGTCACGCCGTGCTATATACGTATTATCTGGGAAAAGCGCAGCGGTCGAGTCGCCAGGCTGGAAACTGGACAAGAATAAACTGGATAGCCGTGAAATGGATCGCGGCAACAGGGTTAAGTTTTCGGTTGTACTGGGATTTCAGCTGCAGTAGACGCCAAACGAAAAATGACGTTTATGGAAGGGAATGCCCCTGCTCGGAATGGAATTCCGCGGCGGAGATAGGCACAGTTTTGCTGGTACAACGTGCGACCATGTCAGATGGCATCAGAATGTTTCGTTCCGCAGCGTTTGCGCGATTAATTCGACGAAAATCTTGCTCGAACATGTTCACTTATTATTAATTCACTTGTTAAACCCCGCACACTCGTCAAAAGCAGTTGCATGAAAGAGACTGGGATAATAATTCAACCACTGTTAACTTTAAATTATAAAATCATGTTTCATTTATAACGTCACATTTTAACGAAGCACGTATGAAAACGCACACAGAAAAATATTAACATTAAACCTATCGACCATCACAGGTGACTGATATGTATTTTATCGTAAAAATAACAGGGTTAAGTTTATTTATATTTTGTGCGATTTTAATTATAATATATACTGGAACTAAAAAATCTATTCAATAAGTTTCCATTGAAATGCCTTTATGATTTCACTAATTGTGTAATAAAAAATCTAAAACCGGCCATTTGACCGGCGGTGGTAGATTTAGTAATTAGAGTGAAAACATGGAAAAGGCTTGGAAGTGCAAGTCCACTTGGAAAATGATATACGTAATTCGATAAATTCTTTATTGTGAATATTTTCTAATATTGACAACTACCCACTGCTATTTGAATTCGTAACAGGCCAATGTAAACTCGTAAGTTATTAAAAATTACACATGGTCTCTTGTAAATAATTATTGAATCGCTAGAACGAAACTTCTGCATGTTTGAAATTCATGAGCACGCATCGAACTCGATCCCATTGCTGTTAGTTATACGAGAGAAGAAACAGCAACGAAGTAAAGTATACGTTATGCTAACATTGCTCGGAACAAACGAGTATAAACTACAAGAAGGAACAAGGGTGCCATGGAAAAGGTGATCGAAAATGGGGTTGCGAGCGCAAGGTTAAGAGATATCGAAAATGTTGCAGTCGTGGAGAAGGGACTCGCTTTGAATACCAGATTGAACGAACGGAGCGAAAAAATCGAACGGAACGAAAATCGCGAGGTTCGTCGAAACGCTCGAGCGCCGGTGAATTTAACATTCAAATCTCGAGGCCACGGTATGTACGTGATAAATCTGGACACTGTATATTTCAAATCCGAATAGGAAATATCGATCCGTTAAATACTTGTTGTGTTTTGTTGAACGGGTCTGGCGAGGAATTAATAATGCATTCTCTAATGATCAATTTACTCAGCGATATAAATATGCAGTACGAGTGCTGCATAAGGAAAACATAAAGTGAAAATTACTGATTTATGTAACCGCGTTTGACGATTTTAGAACATTAAAAATGTGGGCCAAGTTATTTTTATTCAGTTCATGTCGGAGGGGTGCTATCAGAAACATATTTTTAATTTAAAAAATCGTTACGAACTGCAATATTGTGCTTTTTAATTGTGGTTTATATGACTGCTATATATTTTGCAATTATTCATTTACTGGAAAGTATATACTCGTATAGAAAATACAGATAAAGTTAGATTTTACGCAATTCGAAATTATATTACAGCGTCAATAATTCTATTATTTTTATTATCAACAATATTCGATATTTTTCATTCGTTACGTAACCAAATATAGCGAACTTAAATTAATAATTGAAAGTGATATACATCAAACGTAAAAAATGGAAAAGCTTAATAAAGATGTAATAATCCGTGTTTATTTTTATCTGATACCAACTAAATAATAAGTAAAAAAGTTTGACCAACTAGAATTATTACTGAAAGTAATAAACTTGCAATAAATGCAGATCATTTTTGTTTTGCATAAATATCTGCAAGTAATCAATAATCTGTATTCATAGTTGTAGCTTATATTCCCTGTATACATTAATCCTTACGTCAATAACCAAAATTCTACGGTATGCAACGATGTTCTACTATATAATTTCAATGTATATTTTGTATTTCTCAAATGTACGTTAATCTAATGATTTGGATATTTATCAACAAAAATGTTAAAGAAGTTTTAAAGAGAAATTGAAAGTGGACACCCGAGTACACGGTTATTGGCATAATGGTAATGCAAAAGAAAAATTGCAGATAAAGATGAATTTTATTTTACCGAAACCCTGTTTCGAGAAAGTGGTTCTCACGCTCGAAATGATGTTGTCCGACAGAAACTTCACCCCACCAGCAGTTCCCTGGGAAGACTACCGAAGAATACTATTGGCTACGCGGAAGTTCAGATGGCATAAAAAATGTAGGGTAATTAGTTGAGAAAAGTGGGAGACTCGGGCAATGGGACAAGGTTTCGGTGGCTGTTGTGCAAGATTTATGACGGTCTAAGTCCAGGAAGCTATTACAGGGTCCGTTCAGCTCGTGTGTCCACTTTTCAACTTTCCCTGTTATCAGTTTCTTCTTAAAGATCATCTGACAGCGTTCGGTCTGTAATTTAGTAGCTGCAATAACTGTAAGAACAGACGTGCCGTTCGCAATTTGAGTCTTTCCCAGCCATAAATCTTTCACGTGAGTGTTATACGCTTCTAGAGAATAACGGAAGCGTGTTACTGGATCAACATGTTTAACATTCTTCTGAAACTTGTTTCATCTAGTCAACATATTCAGGTTTCACCTTCTATTCTCTGGTTCTGTTAGCGAAATTGAACGAATTCTTTACAGATTTCAGTTTATCATAACAAATTCTACATGTAAACAGAAATTGGAAAATTCTACTTTTTAATAGATTTTTATTAAATAGTACTTTTAATTTTTTCTAATAGTTTTACTGTTTTAAATCACACCCAGATACTCATTTTGATCATAATTGCATTTATGTAGTAAATAGAAGTCGATTAACTTAATAAACCTTATATAAATTGAAACTGAAAATGTTCTACTTCTTCACAGATTTGAATTTAGTACGATGCTTAATGAATCCTGTGTGAATAGAAATTTGAATTGATCATGGTTCTTAATAAATCTTATGTACAAATAGCAATTGAAAAAGTTCTGCTCCTTTGAAAATTCCTTAAAAATTATACGTAAATAGAAATTTCGGAAGAATAGATGTAAATAGATGGTTTAATTCAGATTTTCAATCTAATCTGTTACGCCATTTTCGTCGAAGTAAAGAGTAGGCTATAATACTGAAAAATGGAAATGAAACGATTTGTATTTAATTATGCAGATTGCGTCGAGCGAACCCTCCATCTTGGTCCACACCCTTCGATAACGAATTTTTCTATTCAACGAGGGCAGATAAAAGAAGCATTGCAACTTGTTAGCTCGCAATGAAACGAACGTTTCCGCGGCGATGATTTTGTAGGGGCGAGACGGCATAAAGCCTCCATGCAAATGATCATGGTCCTATTCAACTTTATCCGAGATGGTGTCCCTCCTACGAATTCCAATACTTTTGCAAAAACGAGTTCTCGTTACACGGTAATCGGCATGACGTTGGGAGTACCGGCGAAATTAAAAGGAAGCTTAATTGCAGGAATTAACATTCGAATATAAAAAGTGAAACTCTCAGAACTTAGATGGCGAAGTTGTAGAGACTCTGAAACGCAAACGAAAGTCTTCCAAAAGGCAGCGGCAGAACCATTGGGAGACAGTGAACGTTGCGAAAGTCTGTCAACAATTTAATTAACAATCTTTGAATCATTGATTTTATCCATTCTGATAAAGCAAGATACTGATAATATTTTTAGTTGAAATTTCGGAGATGATTTTAGTCTTCTCAAAGTCTGAAAATCTAAATAAAGTATCACAATCTAAATAACACAATTCACAGTGGATCTGAACACTAAATTTTCAATTCTCGAGATCTTGATGAGAAATTTTCAATTTTCGGACTATGATAATATTATTAAAAAATATATAGTGTTTTAATACTCTTTGAATCCAGTGTACAATGTATATTTTTTCAATAATTATGGTTTTCGTAAACAATATATATACATATAATATAATACTTAACATTTTTTTTATTTTCACCTCATTATCTGATTTTTTTAGTAGAGTTAACGGCGAAAAAAAGTTTTATCACGCTTTCGCAATAAATACATAAAATTTTCAGTCTATTTATGAAACAATAAAAAACAATTTATTATAGAAGCTTACCGTTCCATTAAAGAAATGCAATACTATAATTTTCCTGCTTTCATTGAATATTTCAGATATTCTATCTCGTAATTATGATTAAACTGTGATTTATAATTGAGAACCCAACTGAACTCTAAATGATGAAACTGTGGAACAGCTTCTTAGGTAAACGTATTCTTACTAAGAAACCGTAAATACCGGATAAAATGTTTAGCTTGATTTGCAAATTTATTCGCGGACGTTGACTGAATTTGTTTGCTGAAATTACATGTTGCGAGAAGGGGATCAAGGCACGCACCAGAGACAATAACGAAATGTGCGCGTTCTGACCAAGTTTGCAACATTATTTCCAAGAGAGCGCTCTTTCGTTTCACAGTGTGCTGCGTCGCGTCGTGTTACACAAAGCGGTCTGGCATTCAGCATTTTTTTGATTTTAATATCACTATCCGTCGTGACTGTAAATTTTAAATATTATTACCAGCTGTGGATTTTTCCGTAAACATATTTATTCTGCTATTTTGTAGAAACAGGTACAAAAGAGGATCGTTATTTTTATTAATAACGATATTGAAAAGTTAAAAATGCTGCACTAATTATTGGTAAAAGAATAAAAATGATTGCAGTTCCTCATATGCATCACTGTTTAAAAGCATATTGCAATAATTGTGCGATATAACACAGAGTGAAGTATTGCTAATCCTCTTAACAAATAAATGAATTGCAGACGTTTATGGAAATTAACATTGCATAAAACTTTATTTCTTCCACGAATAATTTCTGCGAATAAAGCTAGTTTGAAATCGGGTCAAATGTTCAAGCTTATTTCTTATTATGTTTTATACCATTCGTAAATGAGAAACTCAATGTTCAGATTTCGGAGAGAATTCCAGAATGCGATTTGCCAGTTCGCGTTGCACTTTTTCCTGCACTGCAGGCACTGCTGTAAGAGAATTCTGGTGACTGAGCATACTATCCTAATAACACGGTCTCTGGAATGAATGCCAACCGAATTGCTGTTTGGTAGTCGAAAAGATGCGACAGTAATTAATGCATACGCGCGCTCCAGGCAGTGCCCATATTTTGACACATTCTCGCCATGTTTGGTGCCATCTTTTCGTCGCTTTGCCTTCGAAGGCATTCCAGTTAAATAACTGGAATATTAACATGACATGTAGTTGCGTTCCTTGGTCGACAAATTGTTTCTGTAACTGTTAACGAAAACCTTTATCACGAGAGGAAAATGGAAAATTCAATATTTCTAAAACCTAATTACGGTAAATACAGGTTCAAAATTTGTTTACTGTGCGTTCATTTAAACAACTGTTTCAGTTTTGACATATTATGCTCACGTTTGTGCTCAAATACTTCTTAAACAGAAATCTTACTTGAGAATTTATGCGATTATATGTATGCCTAATTACAGTAATTTTAGATTTCAAATAGTAGGTGTAAGAACAGGAATTTCGAAATGATATGATTTTTTTATTAAATAGACACTCATGACCAGGCAAGAGAGAGAGAGAGAGAGAGAGAGAGAGAGAGCACGAATTAAAGGGAAAAAGTAACCAGCTCTCTGTCAGTACTGTATTAGTCACGTGACCGGGTCGCGGCAGAAGCAGAAGACTCTGACTGTATCCAAATTATTATTTTCATACGTAATGGTATTGGTATCAAATTAAGGGAAACATTTCTGCCATAGACCACAAGATCCCTTGTAGCAAAGATAAAATAAAATTCAATTTTTATTAATATATTATGATTATTAATATTATTAATGTACCTGTTTTATTACCCGAAGTATCAAGTGACACCAATTCTAACAATCTAGACTTTAAACCATTCTGAAATTAAGTATATTATGATTATTAATATTATTAATGTACCTGTTTTACTACCCAAAGTATCAAGTGACACCAATTCTAACAATCTAGACTTTAGACCATTCTGAAATTAAATATATTATGATTATTAATATTATTAATGTACCTGTTTTATTACCCGAAGTATCAAGTGACACCAATTCTAACAATTCAGACTTTAGACCATTCTGAAATTAAATTATACAAAGTCCGCTTCGCGTAAAATTATGCCATTCTGTGTTAAATTAAAAAATATTACGCACATTTGCAGCTAGAATACCTTCTACATTTTCTAAGTGTTGAGAAACCTATCGATGACAACGCAAACCGCGGAATACGCAACTGTTACTGTCACACAAATGACAGTAAAATGTTTGGCAACAGTAGCTGTGCTTCTGTCCGCTGCAAGACGCCGAGAACCGTGGAAACGAAGAGAACCATAAAACGCCGTGTAAACAAGCAAATAGATAGACAGACAGACGGATCAATAGATCGGCCAACGATCTAAGGAATTTTCGGCGAAGATTTTTGGTTAAGTTCATACTCGGAGCAAATACGTTTTCAGAGGATAGAGGGCTGCGGTCGCGAATATCGGAATTCACAATACATGTATAGCTGGGTGAACCAAAGTAACCACAAGAGTGCTTTGAAATGGGTTGCGGGGAACAAGGTTGAGTTCTAGGATATCAGAATATACGACCGAGTAACGGCGTAAAGTATGTGCCACGGTAAAAGAAGTTCTATGCATTTGGACCCAGTTCTACGCTCGATATTTTTTTCCTTAAATTATTCGCGGTAGAAAAGTCCTCGTGGTGGACGAGCGATTTTTCGCTCCTGCCTTCTCATTGAACAGTATACAACAACGGGGTACGATCGTTTACCGTAAGAATTCGAATATTTACATTTGTTTTATATTTTTTAATTTTTTTAGAAAATAGATTTTATACTTTTCGTTTTACAATTATTGAAGTTATTTACATGGAAATTGATTCGATAAAATTTTTTGTCCGAGCAAATTTTCTGTAATTGATTATTTAATGTAAGCATAGCAACTGTAATCATTAATCAGTAGATCATCGTTGAAATAAATCAGTAATCATGATTACCTTCAGGAATTTGTAATCATTAATCAGTAATTTTTAAATCATTCAATGATTAATTATATTTTATTCAGATCTGTAATGTATATTTATACGTTGAAAATTGTATTAAAAGCAACCCGGACTAAAAATAAATAAATAACTTGTTCTGTTCCGTCCCGGAACGAACCTTTTTCAGTTTTTTATTATAGGCAAATAGCAATGCGAAACCCTCCGTGCAAAGCAGGTATCTGAGCCAAAACAGATGCTAAGGAAGGCAATAAACCTTTTTAACATCGCGCTCCCACGAACACCCTACAAATGTACCACCTCTACACCAATAGCATGCGACCACCAGCAAAGACGTATTGTGACTGGTGCGCTAGGTGCACCCAAAATAGCTATAAGTACAGCGATTTTTTACTATCGAACCAGTGACGAAAAAAACTATTGCCCGAGCGCATTAGCATTCAAAATCTGTACACTGCCCGAGAGCAGAGAATCGTCACTCGCCTATTAACATTGTCATACAAGACATTCGGTATATATTTTAATAAAGTTATTTGTTTTAAAGTTAAAAACAGTAGCCTAATAATATATTCCATCGAAATCCATTACATTCCATTACATCAAGTAATCCGCGGCATTAACGTTAGCGGACTTGACGCAACATGTTCTAAGGATTTTCTATGTAAAAATTATATAAAATAAAATTATGTAAAATTATATTAAATAAAAATGAATTTTTCCCATTAATAATTTTATAAAGTTAGAAATATTCTTAAATTCTTTAAATGTCTTCACTTTATTATAAATTCAGAAAATTCGTAGTCCAATGATAATAATAATATAAGCAATATAAGTTTAAATAATGTGAATTTATTTTCACATAAAATTAACAATTTTCCTAAAATTTTCTCTCGTAAGATTTACAATTCCTTTCTTCCCTTTCAATCAGTTTTTAAAATACTGAAACTATAATTTCGGAAATTTCTCGAATTGTAGAAAATTTATGTGTATCACACGACAGATTATTCCATTCCTTTTCTTGGGATATTGAGGAAGTAAGATAAAAATCTTGTTTTCGAACTTCGAGGAATATTTTATTCATGTCGAAAAAGCTATTTTAATTCAGCACAGAGATTTGTGACGAACAATTGCGAAAATTTACATTCGATTTTCGCACGGTGGTAGAACCACTTAGCATCGCCATGGTAGTCATCGCAGACTGGAGGAAGCTGCATTGTGAGTCATCGAAGCAGAATAATCGAGAGAATCAATAAATTAAGTGTCTTCATCAAAACTGTAGAGTTTCTACCAATATAGTCGCATAGTATTAGCATTGATTGTCGCGTAAGTCTTTAAAATAAGAATCGGAGATTTATTTTTAACAATCGTTAAAATTATCTATCATTCTAATAATTAAATTATCATTAAACCTACCATCATAGTCAAATAGCTAGATGTTTTATTTTACAATTATTTACAATTATTCAATCATGTCATTTTTATAATGCATCCAGTCACTTGTAGTCCTCGGTAGGTACAATTAATCCGTCTTTTAATGTAAAACTAACACAATGGACATTCCTTCTTTGCGAAATAAACCTAAGATAACTTTCTCCACGTCATTCACAACTATTAAAATGATGTATAGATTACACTGTATATTTAGTATCAGTGAAAATGGTGTGAAATTGACACGAGGGATGGATGAGGGTTAAGAAAAGCATGTGCAAATAATTTTCTCAAATCTAAGATCTGGTTTCCCAAGTAGGGGGAACTGCTGTGAGGATCGACACATAGGGAGGCTTGATACATTTGTGTATTTCTCACATAAAAATGAAAAGGGGAGCGTATACATCAACATAGGGAGCATTACTATGGTGCCAAGACAGAAAATTTATCAACCTAAAATTAATGAAAGAAATGGAAATAATAGAAATAAAATTCTACATTATTGTTTCGTCAATAGTCATTAGAAAACATTTAGGAATACAGTAGATATAAGTAAATTTTGTTTAGGAAATTTTAAATGCCAATGGAAATTCTAATTATTAAAACCAGGAAATAAATTGTACGCGTTAAAGAAATGGAAATAATAGAAATAAAATTCTATTTTATTGGTCCGTCAATAGTCATGGGAAAACATTTAGGAATAATAATTTTTCTTCTAGGAAATTAAGAATGGAAACCCTAATTACTATAATCACTAAATAAATAATAGATTAACCATAAAATAAATTGCAAATCCACCCTAGTCTCTCCTATAAACTGCTGCGACAATGTGAAAAACTAACTCGTCGTACCAGTCTCTGCGTATTGTTTACACGAGCAATGCAAACAGGTGCCATTTTCCGCAAATGAACAGAAAGTCACGGTAACGTACCGAATCTTTCTCCCATTTTCAGAAAGTCCAGGTCTAGGTTCAGTTATTACTTATTCGCTCGGCGACATACTATCGAATGAATGAACGTCGGGAACAATGGGCCAAGTTGGGCGAGATAGGTTTTCGGAAGTTCCCCTATAACAGCCAAGTATTCGGTATAAATATTTGACGAACGTTCGTTATACCGGGTAAGTTCTATTTAAACTCGAACGCGACACGTTTCATCTTCCGCCATGGGACGACGGCTGTACGGTAGAACGAAGGCCTTCCTTGGCAACGGAAATTTCCATTTGAGAATATCATGGTTCTTGCTACATATTTGAGTATTTGAGCAGACGGAGACTGTTCGAGACTTTTGGGTAATGTTTGATCGCTGCACCGGCAACGGAATATTTTCCGGCGCCGCGCCGCCACTGTGATTTTAAGTGGGAAAAATCGTCTTATCGCTGAAAGCCGAGTGTCCGGGGGCTAATAAAATCATTGCGTTGATTCAGAAAAATGATTCTTAGAATTTTCTAATAAATCTCGAAAGCTCTAATACTCGAATTTTTTTATTATCCATACGGGATATCTCACGATTTTACAAACAATATTACCGTAGTAATAGTATGCAAAAATATTTTGCATACTTGGTACAGTAATTCATCCATAATTGTCTATACCACGGGTCTGGCCAAAGACAATTATCGTGAAGGGATACTATTCTTTGACTTTTGCCGAACGTAGAACAGGACACCGAAGCTCGAGAGGCCTCCGCCGTCGAGCAGTGAAATCCGATACAGGGTCGGGTGTATCGGTGTGAATCACTACTAATCCAATGACAAAACTTCTTTATTTTTTATTATTTTTTTATGGAACTTTCACCAATATATTCGTGGCATTTTTCTAATGAAAATGATACCAAATATGATATAATTCCGATGATATTTACTCATGTAAGATTCGCGAATTGTCCCTGTCAAGAGAACTGACTTGTATTATAAATGACCATATACATATCTATATATGATTCGAATTATATCGTGTTTGGTATAATTTTAATCAGAAAAATGCCACAAATATATTGGTGAAAGTCTCGTAAAAAAATAAGTAATAATAAAAAAGTTTTTTTATTGGCATTACTTTGTGAGGACACGCGGGGGCCTTTGAACTATGCCAGCGACTGCGACTATCCGCGTCTCTTTCTTTCCCATACGCTGTCCTTCCTTGCATCCGGAACTTTCATCGTCCATTACACGGGTAAATATCATCGGAATTATTTCATATTTGGCCACGAATATATTGGTGAAAGTTCCATAAAAAAATGCCCCTCAGTGGAATGGGTAGGCGACTAGACAATTATCGTTTAGATATTTTAGACAATTATGGATGAATTACTGTATTACAAGTAGAGTAACAACCATTGCGAAATTCAATATCTTCAATTTTTTAAATTTTGTATTCGTATATGAGATTTACTCGAGTTTATCAATTATTAAAAATAGATAATTGCAGATTTAATTTCAACAAAATTGTTATGAATATGCATTCTTTTTTGTTTAAAAAGTAATTGCGTGAAAAAATCTGCAACAATATCAACATTGTTTAATTCTTTCAACAATTTCGTAATTGATTATAGGTTAATTAATTTTGAAAAACGGGAAATAATCAAAATTAGAATACGGTTTTTCAATGAACAATCCCGTTAACGTTAACGGCAATCGATTCATTTTATTAAACGTTAGCATAGCCTTTACTTTAATCGGCTCGAGTGCGGTAAATTTCGTTCTACACTATATCTATTGTTAGAGCAAATAGTTCTGTGTAGAACTCAGCGACCTCGTTTCAATAGAATTCTCGCAACTACCTAAAAGTATCGATCAACGTTGATTAATGGTATGGGGAGACCCATCTATTCGAATCCTCGATTATTCGGATTCAAAGCTACTGTATTAAAATCACTAACTACGTTTGATATTGTTCCTCGGAAATGGGAAGAGAAGCTATTATTCTGATCCACTTTAGCCGAAAATCTTCAACTCGTGCAGATAACCATTTTATTAAAAAAACACCAATCAATCTATAAAACTGTAATTCCCGTCGAAGCCTGTTCGACTTCGGGGAAATCAATAATCATTTCGGCTGAGTTTAGTCGAAACGCAAGCCACAATTTTTACGGAAGATGTTCCATCGAGCATTATTTCTGCGAAATCTACAATAACGTAGTGGGGAAACGTGATCGGATCGAACGATACGAAATTACAGGTTGGGATCGAAACGATTGGTTTCGGAATAGAGAGAAAAACTCAGTTGTACACCATTTCTGAAACTAGTCGACAAAACATCTTGTATGAAATTTTAGATTTTAACGAGAAAATAGCTAACAATCACGCAAGTGCATTTACGAATAGTGTGACTACTACATTGCCAATAAACCCACCAAAAAATGGTATATGGACTCCAGAAATTTATGGCAAATTCAGTTATTAAATGACTTTCCTAATTTAATTAAAAACGTTTCAGCCTGTAGCATTTTCGAGGAAAAACATACCTCCAGTTTCCCACCTTGTACATTGTATATCATGCAAAAGTATCTTGGAAAAAAATTAACGATGTATTACGAAATTAGAGGCTTTTAGAAATAAGTATGTATATTGTTGTACGATTCTTTTTTAATCATAACAGTTTAAAAAATTCTGTCTCCACATATTATACAGTTCCAAGCTGTTGCAACAAATTTTTATGCCGCTAGTACAAACAGAGTTCAACAAATACTCCAAAATTCATTGTAAAACTGCATAAAATTCTTCAATGTTTTCGCAGACGTTTTAATTTGTATCATTTTCACGAAAAACTTTTACAGTTGTCCAGAATTAAAAATTTGTGACAAAAATATTCCAGATTTTCGGAGGAATAAAAAAATGTACACTTTTACGATTCCGGACCACCGACTGGTTAATGTATGCAACTAGCGAAATTTTTGTAGCCGAACGTGTAAAACAGGGATGCGAATCCTAACCCGAACCCGGTTCGGGTTTCGTAACCCGAGTAACCCGCCTAACCGGGTTACAGAAGAATTCTGTAACCCGCCTAACCCGGTTCGAATTCTTCTGTAACCCGGTTAGACGGGTTACTTGGGTTACGAGAACCGAACCGAATTCGGGTTAGGGTTAACCCGGTTACACAAGACTACAGTAGGATCATGGATACCATAGTTGTAACTTTTTAATGTAAATTTTCGATGAAAATTGGAAAAAAAAGTTAAAGAACTATATCTCGCATAAGTCTCATAAAAATCGGCTTGTA
The DNA here is from genome assembly GCA_028454225.1 of Lasioglossum leucozonium. Lineage (NCBI taxonomy): Eukaryota > Metazoa > Arthropoda > Insecta > Hymenoptera > Halictidae > Lasioglossum > Lasioglossum leucozonium. Next base: position 4,303,492 of record CM052210.1, on the reverse strand, counting down.
CCGACTGAATATGTTCCCTTGTCAGTATGCTTTATTAGATCTGAAGAACTTTATTATTTTATTGCCTGCTACGGTCACCATCCAAAATTCAAGGACTGTCCGCTCGACAGTATGCTGTTTCGAAACAAGAAATAATGCTGAAATGGGAAAGTCCGAAATAGTCACCTACATTAGTTAAGCGTACCCAATATAAATACGTTCAGTCGTGTCGTAAAATAATCCTAATGCAGCGACAACAAGAGTAGGAACAACTCTTGATGCAGTATGTGCAAGACATTTAGACAAAATTGAATCAAGAATATTCATATCGTAAGAGAAATTGCAAAAAATATCGAATTTTTAATATATTGTTTAAACAAAAAACTTTTGTTAAAATTTTCTTGCACGACTACATTTCCCATTGAAAAACACACAATTTACAAAATTCATAACAATAAAAATACAAAAACATCCAAAACTAAATAATAAAGGAAAATTGCAATACAAGAGGGATCTCTTTTTATCCATAATATATGTACATATATTCGTATATCTCTGAATTCTGAAGTGAACTGCTAGAAGTATCTATCTTATCTCACTAGTAACCCATTCGGGAGCGGGCTAACCCGCTGTCTCTGGACTCTGAAACCCGCTCCGTGCGGGTTAACCCGCTTCCAAGAGGGGTTAACCGGCTCTCTCTAGGCTCCAAAACCCGCTCTCTCCGGGTTAGTATGGGTTACAGAAACCTCGCTCGGTTAACCGGGTTTGGGTTAGGGTTAGTCCGCGATACGCATCCCTGGTGTAAAACGAGCAGACCGTTTCAACTTTGTACGCGAAAACAGCGGCATAAGAATTCGATCGTAAATTGCCATAACGATCGCCCTTATGGCGGCAGGATGATTCGTCGCTTCGCGTGGGCGAAGGAAGCATCGCGAATTGGCTTCGGTTCAAGCTGAAACTCGAAACCGACGCGGCGAAAAATGCACGTGATACCGACGCCGAAATCGTTGGTAAACGTGTTACCCCGTTTGGAAGAACGAGCACGACTCTCGAGATGAAAATCGGGCTTTTCTTTTTCTTCTGTCTGGGTCGTCTCTCAGCCAGGCAAATGATTACACGACCGAGTCTCCCTCGACGTTCGCTAAAAATTTCCCCTAATTTCGACTGGTTAATAATCTTGAACCAGAGGCAACCATTTTTAGCAAAATTATTTAGGCTACGTACTTGACCTCTTCAAAGATCCGGCTTGCTCGACGTACTCTGAAAGTGATGCAATTTCTGCGCATTTCATAAGAGCAGGATTAATAATCTAATAAATATTAATTTGAATTTTTCTGGCTGCATTTATCGATCTTTAGAGATGCTAAAATTTTGTGTTTGAAAATATTTATTTAAAAATAGTGATTGTACCCAACACCGTTTTCCTTAATTGCAGCGAACTAGAGCGAAATAGAAATTCATTTTCTTTTTCAACCGTTAACTATACTGCGGTCTCTCATGACACAAAAGAAATTTCTATAATTGACGCTACTGTAAGATAATTGATAATACTATCAAATTACATACTTGAAGATATTTAAGAAAATTTATACAGAATTTTAGAAAGATCTTAGTACTCTGTAATCTGAGTAAACACTGTGTCATTTAAGGATTGATAAGTTTAATAAATCGAAATTAGTATGAAAACATTTAAAAATTTATGTTTTTACTATCGTGTGTTCCTTGGATTTCTGATATATGTAAATGCATAATTTTGAGGCCCTGGCCTAACAATGTTTGGGGGTCTATCCCTTTTAACACGAGAACCAAAAATTTATTTATTAAATTTATTAAAATTTGTTAATTAAATGGCTTTTATTTTTTTGACCGCGAAGAGGACTCTGTCCGAATGAAAATTTCCACTTTCGAAAAATATTCGGCCATAATAGATTGCCGTGAAAGATTTGATCCCGTCAGCGGAAAAACTTCAGTGATTAACGGGGAAAAATCGCGTTTTCTGGACAAACCGAAGTATGTCTTAATGGACTCGTAAATCGCTCCGTTTCGCGGAACAATAAAAAGGGGAACAGCGAACTTATGTTTGCTCTAGAACAAACAACTTGGCGGTTTAGGGGGAAAGTTTTTCATCGTAGACCTATAATTTCGACTTTATCGGTATCCGGAAGTGGCGAACTCCGAGTGGAATCAAAACCTAACCTTTTTTCCTGCGATGAGTTCGACCTCGTAATTGTGAACTTCGCCGAGAGACTGGGGAAACCACTTTGCAATGTCAAACTTCGAGCTTAACCGCACGCATATTCGTAGTACACGACGGGATAACGTGCTCGTAAATAGTCGATGTCCTCGTTGATCTATCAAGGATCCCCCTCGGACAGAAAGGAAACGAAAGTTGATCGCTTGACTCTGTAATGTTTCTGCAAGCTCGTATTCTGACGCTTCGTAATTGGACTGAGGAACTTTATCTGGAATGTTATCTGTGTAGGAATGTCTAGATATGCACGTGGGAAGGGGATGTGCACGATATTTGTGAAGGATTTATTACCATTACCGTGTGACGTATACCTTGAAGGGTTCGGAAGCTCGACGGCCAATAAGTGCAACACGACCAGATTAAATGTACAACAGCGAAATAATACTAACAACTAGACTGCGGATCTTTATGCAAAATGAAAATATTCTGCGTCGACTGTGAGAACCAGTAGTTAAATAAAAATTTATTTCACCCCTTAACAGTGTTTTCACCTTGAAAACAAAATAACAATATTCTTAGATTTTTTATATTTTTCACGATTTTATATTTCATCCAGTTAATTTCTTCATAAATGCATGAAAATCCGCAGTCTTCTAAAATTTCCTTGTCTTTAATTATTGTTTCACGAATGTTTTACCCAGATATTTCTGACAGTTTCCTGATTAAATTGAAACCAAACAAGATACAATTTTGATTACTTTGACTCGTTTAATTCACGATTTAGTAGTACCTCGATTATCCGAACTGACATCTGAATTTAATTAAACATGGTGGTCTGATTAAAATTTTCCATCTCTACTGAATCGTACTGTAAATCCTGATGTATCTGGTTCGCTTTAGATTGAACTATATTTATAAATAATGTAGATATCATCAAACTTTTCTCAAAGTTTTCACATACATATATGTATAACAAGACATTACTGTGCGTATAAAAATCATTAAAAGTCGCGTAATATAAAACTTAATGGAATAGTTTCACTTTATTTTCAATTTACAGAGGATGGCAGGAGATTTCACTGAACTCAATATCTGGAAATTTATCTCCGTAAATGTAAATTTACACGAACTCCCGTAGCTAGGTTATTATTGACTCGAGACTAAATAAAATATGTTTGGGCCCATGAAAGTTGGCAACGTTAAATGGTAAATACTGGAAGAAATTTCCCATCTTGGAAAGCGTGAGAATGAAACTCAGACTTATTTGATCTGGCTGGAAATTTTATAAAAATGAATATTGAAATACGGAATTTTTATTCCATTATCAACCTATTCGTCGACCAAGTTATTGGTTCTGTCAGCATATTGCATATTATTCATCGGTGCCAAAACTGTTCGGCCGAACTGAAAAATTATTTTCCCTAAATTTTCCCAAAACATGGAAAGCCTAAAATCACCAATCAATGTCCTCTATTTGCAATACGGAATCCCTCGAAATAACCAGAAATTCGTGGAAAGTGTTACGACACGATGAACGAATGATTCCGCACAACGTACGAGGGAGAATTGTCCATAATGTGGACACGATCGTATTACACTGGGAAGTAGCCGAATGTTACTTTACTATAACATTCGGCAAATTGAACCAGATTTCCTTTTTTGCTGCGCGTGTTCAATTTCCGCTCGGATTGAAAATATACACACACATCGACTCTGGTCGCGGAATTTTCAATCTTCCCGGAAAAACGGTAATTGACTATGACGCGAGGAATTGGATCAGCGATACGAATTGATTGACAGGCTAATGATATTCTTGTGTTGCCGAAAAATTAGTTTCGCGCTTCGGAATTTTATCCTCGCGGAACGGAATAGTCCTTCTACTATCAATCGCACGACTGTGAGAAATCTATTAAAATTTATCGTCTTCCCATAGAACGCCATATAATGCAAGCGCGATTTCTTGTTCTGTTTTTGCATTTTGAGCAGAATTTATTCATTTTTGCCACTGTTAAATGCTCGTGTTTATCCTTAGGATGTTCGAGCCTTGTAGGCGTTTGCACGTGTGTGCCGACAAATTTCCAATTTAGGCTTTCGAAGGACCACCCGAAGAATCGAGAAATAATTATAACGTTTTTCTGGTTTCCACTGTTTTTAATTTACTTCAAAACGAACTATGACTACTGTACTATGTAATGTCTATATCGCTCTGTGGCGATGTATAACTATGATGTTCCCGGAATGTCTCGCGACGTTCTACCGGCTATGTACTGATCGATGTGCTACTCTAGGGATCTATCGACTATCTGAGGAAAAAAAGGTTCGACGCTGCTTCGGCTTCGTCGTCTTGTCGGGGGGTGAAACATTCTGGTTGGTTGCAAAAATGTACAAAAATTAGGGAAGGGAGGTGGAAGATCCCGCCCTTCTTGGGTTTTCCGTTAATAAAACTAATTTCGGGCGTTTTCGACCCTTGACCGTTGTTATGACACTTAAGGTCAAGATTTTTTAATCTTCGAGACACCGTTATACGCGCTGTTATTTTATGGAGGCTGTTAGGGGCTGTTGGGGCATGCGCGTGATTGCCGACGTGTGGCACATGAGGGTCCGAGTGTCAAGGACGCCCTTGGGCCATCGGGTTCGGGACTTAAAGATTGTAGCGCTTTTCAACCAAGGCATTGTTCCCGAGCTCGATGGTCGTCGTCCGCTTGGGACAGGAGGTCGTAAAGACATTAATATTGTGTTGGACACTTGGGTTTTTTGCCACGTTATTTTATTTCGCCGCTCTGCTCTGGGTCCGTTTCTCGGTCCCCACCCGCATATTCTACACATCTTGCTCGAGGGTGGACTTTCTCCTCCACCGACGGGGAATGTCTCGAAAGACTCCTCCCTCGAGTAAGGACAGCGAATGGGGATGGTTTTTCCCCCAAGAGGGTACTATCCCCACTGCCATTCTTACCATTTTGAGGAGGACGCGAGCGGACCCCGGGCCAGCCGGAACAGATACAAATTGCGACTCGTGAGAAAAGGTCACTAAGATTTTTCAATTCATAAGCAAGGTGTTAATAAAGCATTTTTATCTTGAATCTATATACGTAGAGTTTCTCTTAAATAGTAATAGAACCTACGACGTAACAACCGTGGCAGGTAATAAAATCAGGAGCCACATTGACTTTGGTAAAGCATGCAGTTCCGTCGCGCAGGAACAGTTTCACGTGTTTTTCCTTCGGAGATTATTTGTGGCACATTCGTGACTGAGAACAATCGGGCTATTGGCACTCGGCGACCAGTCGAGACATCTGCTAGATGTTTGGTTTTCTACGGTTTCGAGTGTCATGGATTTCGTCCCTCCGAAGGACCGCCGCGACCGTTGAGAAGAGTCAAATTTCCGAGACCCGTCGTCAACCGAGTTATCTATGTATCTTACTCTTCCTTCCCAAGGCCTCATTCAGAGCCACAGGAAGGAGGCCTAAACAGTCAAGAGTGCGCTGATTGGGAAATGCAACTTCGGCAGGAACCAATCAGTGCATTTTTCTTTCTCATCGCGATAGGACTGGAAGTCGAGTTCACTCAGTTGAGCTCTACGCTCCAACGCCGTGACACTTTACAGTCCTCGGGTAGACATGTACAACGCACGAGCCGTTGTCTTGTCTAATATTCATAATAACTGTGACGTTTTGTTTCGTTGTTTAACAATTCGAATAACCGCGGTAAATTCCGCGTCGTACTTTTTATATTCTCTCGCGTGCGGTAGCGTCTAAGGCAGGACCTGCTAGATCAGTCTTACTGATGAGTCCCCTAGCAGGTCCGGGACGAAACGCATTCGTTAACGTAATTCATTGTCTTGCGAATCTATCATTGTCTTTTGCGTCCTTTGTATCACACTATCGTTCAGAACTCCTTGCCCAATATTAATTTGGCGGGCATAGATCCGGAACAATCGCGACAAAACACATGCTAAAAATAACGGACTAGAAAAAATGAGAAGTGCCGGAACCTAGCAACCAGATGTATACAATAAACCAAAAAACTAGAGTGAAAATCGCGGGTCTTTATGGCCTCATGGGTTTTACAGCTACCACGGTCGCGCTCGAAGGGACGGTTATACGTTAATGACGGGGCGAAGGTCTTATCGGTAACTACAATCTAAATTTGTACAAATATCAAAAACTAAATCTATGTTGGGCCTTAACAGCCACCTAAGTAACAATTATTCAGTTTCATGGACATTTAGATACCATGCACGGTATCGTTCCTGTCAATTAATATTAATATTTCTAGTTTATCAATTTTCTGACGGAGAGGATAATTAAATTAACGATCGCATTTACTACTTTCGCTGCTGTTGCTGGCACACCGGCGCCGGTCATCTCAAATTCGCTCGGTAAAGATCTATACAGTGTTCTCCGCTTATAACCACACCGCTCGGGACTGACAACGTAATTATGGAGAGTAGTGGACATGATTCTGCGATCACTCCATTGGTCGGCGGTTCGCGTTCATTTTCTACTCTCTACTATAATCGTCGCTGCGTCTAGACTAAGCAGAGCTAATGTGGATAACGCTATTCGGAAGAATAATTCGCGACAAAGTAACTGTAAAAAGTGTATGTTTATACAAAATTACTCGTAAAGTTGGTTCCTTGAGAAATGGTATCATACATCAGCAAATTTAACTAACCTTTATAATGATCGTAACGATACATTAGAGATTTTTAAACATTTGATTGAATTTATATTTATTCATGGAAATTTTGTAATACTTTTACAATTTTACACTTTCTTTGACTTCATAACGTCAAATAACATTGTTATTAAATTTTAACACTGTGGCTATTGAAATTACGCGTGTGTGACAGCAACTATTAAAGCGTTAACGTTACAAATAGTAGTAGCATGAAAATAAGATAATCTGTTTCACTAAATATAAAATTATAATTATTAGTAATAAAATTTGAAATTAGATATTTCTCGTTGTGCTGAACCAGTTTCGAGATCTTCAAATTACTCGAATCTATGAAAGATTCTTGCGGTCACCGAATGCAATTTTAGCGATTGCTATACCACGGTCCTTGAACCGTGCGTGTATCCTTCTCTCTCTAATTATGGAACAGTGACTTTACAGCTCTGATGATCATCCGTGCCCACGGCACAATTGGTTAACCCGCCGCCTATAATTAAGCTTACATCATATACTATGAACACTTCTTCAAGGAACAGAGTTCGGTTAGCTATCAGTCCAAAGTTTCGAACATTGTGATATGCTCGACCGATTTTGTCTCGCCGTCTAGAACTATAGCACAGTCTCCTACTATTATAATTACGCTTTGACATTGTGAGAATTACTATGAGACCATACGAACATTGTCATGATACGTTTCCTTTCTCTACAACATTTATTAACATAGTGCTCAATCATATTCATAAAATATCCACAATGTTAGCATTCCTTGTAATTAAATTATTATATAATAATTCTTTTATTGAACATTTGAACAAACGCTGATATTTAATATAGTAACATTTTTAACGGCAATTGAACTTTAGATTTTTGTAAATGTAATAAGTAATGACAATATTGACAAGTTACATGATTTTTATGTAACTGATATATTGAGAATTATTATTACAAAAACGCTTGGTCGATACTAATATATAAAAATTTATTATGTTTTATAAAAATATTTATTATAATTTATAAAAATTTATTATTATTTATTTATTATTCATCTTGAAGTATATGTTTTTACTTTTTGAACGTTGTAAAGCACTTAAGAAATCAGAACAAATAATGATTATTATTCTGTAGTGCAACATCAAAAGCTCCAACCTAACAAATGCATTCTGATGTGAATACTGAGATTAATACTTCCTTTTATCTTTAATGCAAAGCATTTGCATACTAATCCAACAGATTTATTACTTGGAGTTTTACTACCGTCCACATAAATTGTATAAGTGATTGGACAGAATTTTATTGAGCACATATTTAAACGAATTGATTTACTTATGACAAACCTCATAGCGTATAAAACTAAAGTTATTGCATATCGTACAAACGTATCCATTATATTTTTAATACATTTCCTTCGAAACCTCTATTACACTTACATTTATTCTCTGTTACAATTTATGATAATTTTGTATTGTATATGTTTTTCTAGTAGATATGCCCAAGGTAATACTATAGTGTTCGATCATACTTTTAAATTACATTTGATTTAATAAAATATTATTTCTAGACAGCGGATCTTCATGCAAAATAAAAATTTTACACCTGAATTGCAACAAACTGGAGTGAAATAGAAATTCATTTTCTCAATATTCTTTAATTTTTTCAATATTAATAATGTTTCAAATTACATATAAATGCATAAAATTTCATTGTAGCTTTTTCTTTCGCCACACGATCATCGCGTGAATTTTTGAAAAATTGTAAATTTTCAAAAGAAGGTTCTTCATCTTCTGCAACAAGTATTACTTGCTCCTTTATATGCAAACAATATTATTAGTATCATTACATCGATTTATTTCGCGAATAGGTCTTATATTGGCCACGGTTTACGATATCATTCAACAGGAAACGAGACGGTGCATAAATATTATGGTAAATTCATTTACCATAAATAAAATAAATAAATTTTATGGTAAAATGTTCGCTCTCATTGCGGTGTAGAGATTTTCTAAAGATAGATACGGTTCGTGTGATGAATGTCCTGTGCGTACAGTGACGTAATCAGTGACACATGTTCCACAAATATCACTTTAGAAAACACTACATTTTTTTTTATTTTTTTAAGTAAACCCGAGAAGAGTGACTGCGAACGTCACGCGCGTGCCTCTTTTTTACGTTGTACAACGGCGACGGAACGATAGCGAATTTTCGGGAAGCGAAAGGTAAATTTCGATTAGTGAACGTGTTTAACGCGATGGGAAAAAGTAGGGAAATGATAACAGTGAAACGTCATGGCGGAAATTGCAAAGAAAAAATATTTGCCCCGCGAGTGTTCTTCGGGAATGCCTCCATCTTGTCATTTCCTGTTAACTCTTCGAGGGAATCGTGTGACAAAGATATACACATACACTCAATATGCTATACTTTCAAACGTATACAGTCCAAGTTACAATATTGGAAAGAATATATCTGTGTAAAAAAATTTTTTAAATATTTTTTTACACCTTTTTTTTATACTATTTGTAGTTCTTGAGATATTTGATGGAAAATATTTATTTATTTATTTATTACTTTAAACCTTATAAAGTTTATATATATATACATGATACATTATACAATATATGATTATGGCACGACATGATTTTGTGTCTAACTTACAATTAGTTTACATTAATTTTGATTTAGTACGAACTATTAACCATTGCGAAATTCGAAATCTTCAATTTTTAAAATTTTGTATTCGTTTGTGATATTTACTCGAGTTTATCAACTATTAAAAATTATATGCTAAAATGCAATACTTCTCAATTACTTTTTAAACAAAAAGGAATTGATATTCACAACAAATTTTGAAATTTTGTCAAGGGCTACTTTCACCCCTTTAATGCGAGAAGTAGCACGACAAAATAGGGTTGTATTAGGCATAAATTACTCTACTTGTGTGTGAAGTTTCACAATTTTTTGAATTTACGGGTTCGATAACATCCCTGGTGAATTGAGATATTAGTTTTAATTTGCACAATTTGGCGAGCATCGATGTTCACGGCGGCAGTGAACGTGTTACTCGTGATAACTGCACGGCGTCATCTTCTAAGTGATCCTCTTTTAATCTTATGCACTGTCGGAAATCTTTCTTTTCAATTTCCGAAAGTGGCGTAGTAAGCAGAGACGGCGGAATCAAGTTTAACTCCTCCTGCGATTTCTCGATTATCGCCTCTCACGGTGCAAAACGTCGTGCTTTTAGAGTCCGTTTCAGACGGGAGAACGAGGGGAAGTTTGCAAGCATGAGATCAGTTGAATACGACGGTGGCGAGACTACCTCGTGTCAAAAATTCCTCCATAATTGCAGCATACTTTGCGTAATGCAAAAAACTTTTTATCCTTATTAAAATTACCCGTTGTTCGACTGAATGAAGAAAAATTGCCAGCGTTAATTTTAACACTTGGTCGGTATCGGGTCTCTGACGACCCATATCAGTTTCCTCGGCAATTAGAAAATTTGCTATACTTTTTTCTTTGCATAAAATGTAGCTCATTGTGCCAAATAATAATTTTGTTGCAAATTCTGAGCGTTAGTTAACTTAATTTTTGTCGCAAAACCGCAGCCTGCTCATCACAGAGCACGTCGTTACATTTTATAAATAAATTTAACAACAACCGAAGCGCAGGGTCCATGTAACGTTTCAGAATAATGAAATATTATTGTAGAAGGAATAGCGTGGTACAGACCAGCTTTTCCAAAAACTCGGCGGTGAGTAGTTGCGTGTCACTTTGATAGTCCGGTCTGGTAACGAAGCATAAATTAAAAGATGCAGTTAGTGCTACCTTAGTTCATTAGAGAAGGATAAAAGGTAGCTGGACGCGACTTGGATAATTATTAGATGAAAGAATTGAGGGGTTACATACACCCAGAAGCGATACAATAAGGTCTAAGAAAATTATTCATGTGCCGTATTATATTTCATCGAATAATTGTTAATATCGTTCGAAAACCTCCATTGAAAAATTTTAAAGCACACTGCTCCTGCTTCTCAGGTCTAATGGTGTAGGTAAATGAAATTTAGTTACCCGTTATCAACGAGTTTCATTTCTTATTAAATGATACTTGTTTAAAACAGCGTATTGAGTGGTAACTTTGCTCCTGAACTGTGCATCTGGAACAGATTACTCCTAAACACATGTATTTCAATATACGCTAGAACGAACAGATGCTCTAACGAACGAGCTTCTAGAACCAATTAGTCCGCTCTAGCATACCCCGCCGTATAAATTAGATCATGTTTACGTGCATCACAGCTCGAATCACTGCAAAACATTTTTACGCGTTTATAACTACGTCTATGTCACTAAGCATAATTAAGAGATCGTCTGATTAGCCTGCTGAAAGTGATCATAACGCTAAATATAATTTTTAGAATATTTTAAGAAATTTTAACTGTTCCAATCAATATTTATAATAAATCAGACAGATTTGTACAGTCTATAAAAAATTTATAATAAATCAGACAGATTTGTACAGTCTATAAAAAAATGAAAAAACAACTTTCTTGTTGGTAGTCAGCGAGAGTCAATAATTTCAAAATAATTAAAATTATTAAAAGGAGAAATCAATTTCTATTTAACTCCCTTTCATAAAGGCAATTTTTTTCAATTTTACAATTTTAACAAAAATTAAGATTAAGCAAGCCTTAGTTAATATCATATTTCGTACAGCGTAATAGAAAAATGATTCTGATGTTGTTTTCTAATAGTAGAGAATTGGAAATTTGGCGATATTTGAACTATGCGAATTTCATTTAAAAAAAGTGTAGCAACAATTCTAGATCATGTTTACTATTGTACTGTCTTTTTTTACGAAATTACCACAGTTTAAATGTCGACAATTTTTCGAGAATTGGACATTTAGTTTTGAAATAATTTTTGTATTCGCTGTACGTTCGTGAAAATTATAAATACGTGAAATGCGAGCTTCGTTTACTAATCCCATTGGCTTGTGGCGCTGTGCGTCGCAGGGTTCGCGCTTGATCTATTAGAATAAACTTTGGAAGGATCAATCAGTTTACTCATATCGCACAGCGACCACAGTTCTGACCATTATCATCTGTTAATCGATCGATTTCGAATTAGTGGTTAGGACTTTTCCGGATATGTTGTAGTTACGTTATTAGTCAATACGGCGCTATTACGGTCGAATCGACGTGGTTCATTTGCCTCATAAAGGAGAAACTAGCGGCTGACAGGCAGTTATATACCGCAAATTGGCCCGCGTTCAAGTTGGGACCGAAACAATATGCCGGAAACACGCACGCGAGATCATCCAACGACACGATGAACATCCCCGCCGCACGTTTCGCCGTTGATCCTACGCAGAATCGAAAGCAGGACAGTTTCTCTCTATTCAGCAAATCTTTTTCCCCTATATTCGCAATTTCATGACGATCACCCGTTTCCGGATCAGACCAATTTCTCCTCTCCTTTTCCATCCATCAACTTTCCCCCCTTCTGTTCCTTCCGTATCGGTTCCAGGCACGCGGAAAATCTCATTTTTTTTTTCGGTAACAATACAGCTATTTATCGTCGAATTTTGCATGGCGCTGCGCGATCCTGGAACCTATGCATCCTAAAGAGGTGTTCCCCAGGATTTCTCTATCGTGAGGAATACATAGTCTCCACCGACAAGGATTACAGTACGATTTTCGTAAGACAAAAACGAAAAAAATTCAGGTACGTAAGGTTGGCGTATTTGTTTAAAACATAGATGGTCAAACAATAAAACACCATCGACTGTCCATTTTTGTAACAATAGTGGATTAAAATTTCAAGATTAAAAAGAAAGATAAATACTTTATAGAAAACAATTTCATTATTAACTGTAATTGCAAATTTATGAAGAAATGCACGTACACATTCTTCAAGTATTTTTATTCAGCATGCACGAATATTGAAATTTTTTAAAAGCTATTTAAAAAAAATCAAAATACAGATATAGAAGTTAGGATACTTGCTAAATGTATGGATGATAAAGCAATAACATTTAGTGAATAGAATAATTTCAATAGCAATATTGGGCTAAAATCAGAAGATTCAGAATTAGTCCAGATAGTTAGTCTAGAGTTAGTTCAGATTTTTAATTACGAAAGTTAACCAAAGCTAGGGTACTTGCTAAAAATATAGATGCTAAAGCAATAAACTATACTGAATAGAATAATTTTAACAGCGATATTGAACTAAAATCAAAAGATTCAAAATAAAATCTATTTTCTGCACAGAATCTGGTGTAAATTTTTAACGTACATCTTGTAATGTACATCTTCATCCTTTGATCAAGTTTCATTTAGCACAAAAATTTATATTGTTTAATATTCTTAACACATCACGAGGATTTTTGTGAATTTCCGGACAATCGCAAGAAGTAGGTTATAGTTTTTTTTTTGTTGGTACGTATACGTGGCTAGGGCATTAGCGGTTGAGCATAATTAGGTCAGAAGGGTGTTTCCTTTTACATCTTCGAGGAAGATTTACATAACAGTTTCAAACAAGATGGCTTACGTCGTTATTTATTCTGTTTTTTTTTTGTTTTGCATTAGCGTGTTATGCATTCTTCTCTTATGTTGCAGATATTCTTAACGTCTTTACATCTTTATATGCAAAATAAAACTTTCCCAAGTGTAATACCTTGAATGAAAATTAATTTTTTCTTGTAATAATATTATTAATTTAACTATTCCATTATTAATGTTTGTCATAAATCTTTAAAATCTTCCTGACTTCGATTTTAAACGGTGTCACATGCAATATTTCATAACAATATCGTAGGGTTCAAGCCTGTGTTTTGTTAGCTAAAGAGATAGTTGCGGGACATAATAAACTTAGAGTGTCGCACTTGAGATTATTCTGTTTCGTGGTCCGTGTGTGTTGGAAATGTTCACGTTGCTCGTAGCTACACTCGAGCAAGTTTCGAATTTCAGACGGGCAGAAAGTTTCTTGCCCGGTCTAAACGAGAAAACGTTTACGAAAATTCGAGTCAATTAATTTTTTCGCGATACCGGCGATAATTCGTCTGAAATGCAGCTGCGCGGACGCGGCGCACCAAATTAAATATTTTCCTCTCGCTTCATCGGACCGTCCTCATTATTCCCCGAAACCATTAAAATATGGTAATCGTCAAATTAATATTTAACGAGAAATTTCAAAGTAAAATTTTAGATCGGAATGCATACAATTATGATAAATTCACTCGTTAATTTTTCCATGGAAAAGTGTCAAAGGAGGGTATCCTCCCGGCGAGAGTATACAGTATACATAGAACCGAAATCAAATCCGTGATATTGGAGTCGCGTTGCAACAAATTCTCGCTAGCTAATTGGCTCAGTTGTTGCGGAATTGTTGCTACGCGACCGAAACTCGCGAGATCCGAGGAAACGTTTACCATTTCTTTCGGACGAATTTTCACGAATCGGCGAAAGGACTCGCCGTTAATTAAACCCGCCGCCGAAAATACAATTATCTGCACAACAATCGTGAAAATTAATTAAGAACCGCTTGGTCGATAGCGACAGTACGCCTGTCAAAATGTCCAAGTCCTTTAATGTTAATTAACTTAATTGGGCTGCCGGGCCACTTTCGTAACGCCGCATCTTCCTTTATTGCAAATCAGCTCGCAGCGTAAATTGGATCGACTTCCTGACGGTACAACGTGGACACGAGCTTTCGTTAATTTCCAATTAAACGCGATCTTATCTCTGACCTCCTATAGAATCGGTCGATGTCAGAAACGGCTACAGGAAAGCAAACTGTTTGCAGGCCCAGGAGATTACATGTGTGACAAGTTTATTGTCGTTGCTACGATAAAAGACAAACGCCAAATTACAACGTTCTGTAGAATATTTTTGCAAACATGCATTTTGTAAAATTACATTGGTATTATGCATGTATGTACATACAATGACAAAGCTGGTCAGGTGGCTAAAATCGCTGCAACCACATCTCTGAAAACATTTTTATTTCAGACTTAGACATTTCATTTCAGTAAACCACGTATTCCCAAAAATATCTACCATGAGAAACAATGTTTACAAAGTTGTACCAAGAAAATGCAATTGTAAGTATACGATTAATGAAAATCTGTTTTAATTACCAGCGATTTCGATGATACCATAAACCGAAGAAAAATAATTAAAACACGTGAAAGAAACGTAAGTTACTGATCCTGCATCAGCATTCAATTGAATTGTCTTTCATTGAAAAGTTTTTGCAACCTACGTAGTGTTGAATTATTTTTTATTAATCATTACTCGATACTATATTGTTTTTACTGTTTAATGTAAACGTCATATTTTTACGATCCGCTGCGTATAAACCGACGATATTAAATCAGTGTCTCATACATACATATAATAAGCAGTAATACGTATAAGAACAGGAAATAAATGTACGCTTTTCGGTCGAATCGAGCCAAAATAATGGGCAAGAGTGAAAGAATAGGAAATGGTGCTTTTGTTGGTTGGTAAAATTCGTCTGTGGAGCGCGCGATTCGTTTGAAAAGAGGTTAACGGAAACGATTATAATATTTCTGTATTTTCTATCTTGTGTTTCGCGCGCAATCCCTTCCAGATTCGATAAAACGACGTAAAGGACTGTTTGGAAGCACGATACAACATTCTGAGCTCGCCTTACCCTTTCCCGACACAGCCGAAGAAATCCTTTCATCCCTGTTGCCTCGGTTCGACTCGCTGTGTTTATTCTGCAGGATGCAGGCACCTGAAACAAAAAGAAAGAACAACGTCAACCTCCGAATAAGGGCGCGACACACAACAAAAAAAACAGAACAAAAGAAACAGAACTAACAAAATTCCTATCGTTTACCGGTTTCGCGAGGAGCGACGAACAAAAGACCGTCATATTCAAAGTTCATATTTATTTTGATCCAAGGCTCCTCTAAACCGGAAACAATGAAACAAATCTGCTTATCCCCCCGGCATTTCGTATTCCACCCGCTATTCTTATATTCATCCTTCGAGATGCTCTCACTAAAGAGCAAAGGCGATACTAAGTCTTATTTTATTTAAATCATGAGGGAACGTGCTCCGTGACCTTTGTTGCTGAACGATTTTCGCAGACCCCTTTTATCTGTATTTCATCCCCTTGCTCTATTCCCGCTGAATAACTTACGATCGAAGCTGTAGGCGCACACGTACAACGGATCCGAAAAGTATTTAAACATTACGTTCCGGTAAACAAATAGCAGCGCCACAAGCCTGGACTCATTTAAACTCAATTTAAACATTCCCAAAAACTGCGAAAAATTTTTCTCCGATACGAAACTGCTATAGATTTGAAGACCGAAGTCTCCCCTTTACAAAGACTCCTTCAAAATTGATGTATGATTTTTTTTTCACTGTTTTATGGAACAAAAACGAGGAACAAGTTTGTGACGCTCGCATGGCGAAATTAATGCTACTGTAAAGTGGGCGATCATTCAAAGCTTGATAAAACGATTAAAAAAAAAATCGTATTACGATTGTTAAGGTTGTAAAGAGGAATCTTCAAATGTATGGTAATTTCAGTGACGAAACATATTTACTAATTTTCCTATAGACGTTTCAATTTGTAAGATTTTGGACCCAAAAAAGTGTTTTCAGTTTCCCAGTCGCTGAATTATGAAAAAATAATAGACAAAAATGAACGATGAATGACAAAAATAGACTTCAAGATTTAAAATTACTGCGAATTTATCGTCGTACGGTTATTTTTTAAGAATTGGACCCAGTTTAAATATAGGTAATTTGTCGAGAAACAGGTATTTAGTATTCTAACATTGATTTTCAATTGATTGTTACTTATTTTTTATATTACCGGTTATATTCATTCCAAACTCCACATATTTACAATAAATTACATTAAATCTTCATCAGAATTTCAGATCATCTTTACACATAGTAGGTCTACATATTATAGTCTACCGACTACATACATAGACAGTTCGAAACTTCGTAGATTGTAGAAATTCGAGCGAAGTCTAATTCCGAAGCCATTCGTTACTTACACTAGACATATCTAAAATTGTGCACCGGTTAAACAGGTATACCAAGATTTTGTTCGGATGGTTATGTACATAGAACGTAAATTCTGCATATATTATGTATACGCAGTTCGAAATTTCACTGCATGTTCATTGAAACTCTGACAAAGTTTAATCCTGAACTCGTTTATTCATTGAACACATTTATTTAAAGTCTGTTGATGTTTTATATTTGCATCGTAAGATGTTAAATAATTAGTACATATATTTCAGTAAAAATAAATTGTCAAGTTCGCTAAATAAAAATTTTAATCGGTCATGCACACCGACGTGACACTGAAAGTGTTAAATAATAAATGGTATCTTCAGTCAGATCGAATTTTATCTAACACGATTATGAAAATCAATAATGAAAATAAAATTCCCTTTAGGCCGAATTTAATATACATCAGTTTTCGCTTTAACGATCCTAGAATTCGCCTATAAAAATCGCATTTAATAATAAAGTGGAGTACCGATCCCGGCAACGAAGACCGTTAGCAAACGAAACAACGTCGGCGAGAGCGCGATAAACTTTCTTTCGGGTGGCGAGCAAGCGCTCGCCAGGCGTACATCATTAAAATTAAAAAGCGAGAGGCGAATTTATCCGCGTGTCTGTACACTATTCCAAAATAATTAACTGCTAATTTTCCGCAGGACTGGTAGTCCCAGTTAGGATTAAATTGCGTTCCGCGCCCGAGAGCAACGGCCCGCGTACTTCCGCGCAATATTTAGCCCAACGTCTAATGACTATTTATACAACGATTAAGGTACAAAGTATTCCCTAACCCAACCGCTATCACAACGCTCTCGACCCGCGGAACTCCGGTGCGGCAACAACGACGATATTCAAATTTCATTCGGCTCCTCTACCTCGCCTCACACGCCCCTTTCCCGCCAGGAAAGCTCCAGAACAAATCCTTTTATCCTCCGCGCTTCCCTCGGCCCTCTGTGTCTAACCGCCCTGGAGGATGTGTTCGCGCAAAAGGAAGCGCCGTGCAATTCCCCGCCAAGAGAACACTTCATCAACCGCCAGGAGGAAACGTATGTACGTTGCGCAACAACCGTAGCGGATCCACATCCACGCTGCAGGCGGAGCCCGTGCTCTGCTCGCATTCGATGCGTCGCAGGATGCGTCGGTCAGGGTCGCGGACGAACGGTGTTAGAGTCAACGAGGTGTCGGACTTCATCGCATCTTTTTTTCTGAGGACTTCGGCGACTGAGTTCGGTCGAACTTTTCAATTGCAAAAGCAAAGCTTTTGGCACCTGTTGTAGAGTAAGTTAAATGGAAATGAAAAGGAGAGCAGTAACTTAAGCAGGTCCTAATTCTCTCTTGCAACGTTACGTTGTCGAACATATTTCTTCGACATTCGTGGGGAGACGTCACGTGTAAAAAAATACATCAGAAATGCATAAACATGCGCCAAAAGCTTGAGGAGGTAACACGAAAGTCTTATCCTGTAGCGCATCGCCATTTATCCCCAAAATCATCTGATTAGCGCGCGCACTTCCAGAGACAATAGGCCATTGTCAGGCGCTCAAGGACGTTGGGGTCCTCTACCCTAGGCCTAACGGTACCTCCTGATGACGGACACTCTGCGCCATCATACAGGGTGCATTACCTTTCGAAGGACACTGCTCTCCGAGCAACCAAAATTTAATAACACGCAACTAATTACAGTTGACACACAATTAGAGATTTATGACCTTAGTCCGGGTTTATGATCTTAGTCCCTTTAACCGGCAACGGGTCGAACGGCGCATAAACAACTCGTCATTATTTCATCGAACCCGGTCGCTCAACAGGTACACTCCAGTGAAACGATACAGAGTTCGAAGTGAAATAGGGTGAGTGCCGGATAGGGGTAAGTCGCGGGAATTAGCGGGTGAAAAAAGGAGGGACAAAGGATGAAGTGGCGGTAGCAGGGGGAAACCGGCGAATGGAGTTACTTTATAAGGTGAGCGTGCACTCGGAGGACTCGTCATCTTTTTCCATGGCGAAACAACGGTTAGGCGGCGGCCGGGGGAGAGGGTCGAACATCGAAAGCCTTCAGCGAAACTGGCCCCAGGCCAAGGCATTATTTTCGAGAGAAGGAAAGTGAGGGCGTACAGCCGCACCGCGCCGCGCCGCCCTGTGACAGACCGAGAGGAGGCGAGCGAGAGAATGGAGCCGGCGGAAGGCGAAGGAGACCTAGGGTTGCTAGCTCAAATGAATATTTAATTTCTGCATATCTCACCCCGGCTAAAGTTCAGCTCGACGGAGCAGTCGCCTTTCCCAAGGGGGCGAAAGGAAGCTCCGTATCCCTCGTACTTGCCGCAACCCGCCGTGATATAGGGTAAAGTCCTCGCGGAAGTCGTCCAACCCCCTCGCCCTCACCCTCAATTTAAGAACCCGGTGGTCCGGCCTATTTTTCTTTATCGCGTATTTACTTTACATACTTTCTTTCTTCCCCACCATCGGTCGCTCTTGTCCTCTTCAATATTTGAACTATCTTTTAGCTGGTCCTACTCCTTTCCTCTTGCTACCGCTCTCTTACTACATTTTCTGATGTTTTATGTTGCACCAAGTCCTTCTCCCGGCCCTTTTTCAACGCCATAGTTCCCGTTTGACGTCTTCCTCCCTCTCCCTTACTCCGACAGACCGTGGCTCTTTTATATTGTAGATACAGTTTCGAGTTTCCTTAATTCTTCATACCAGCCGCTGTTCGCGTGCTTCGTCGATTTTTAACCTCCCTTCCCGAGGACTTTCCGCTCCTCTCTTTTTTTAGTACATAATTTCCCGTGTCCCATATTTCTCTCTTCACCCTCTTACGGTTGGCTATTTCTCCGCTCTTGTCGTCCTTTCCTCTCGCCGCACACACACTTTTCCACGCTTTCCTATTTTTTGCCGACCGCGCCGGTACCCCTGGACCCCCCTCGCCGCCTATCCGTACACTCCAGCTTCCCGTTTCACCGGGTCCCGGCACCGGCCTAACCCTCCAATCGCGTCCCGTTTCACCGTTCCTCTGTTTCTCTGTTTCAACCTCTCTTTATTTGTCCCACCCTTTCTCCGCCAACGCAAGTTTCTCCTTTTTTACCTCATACTTTCCTTGCTCCCATTTGTCCATATAGTTTCTCCCTTCTTCCTCCCCTCACCCCTCGTGACCGCCGGTTTTCTTTTTTCGTTTCTCTAATTACAGTTTGTTGTTGTCCTATTTCTCCGTGCACCCTTCTCTCTCTCTATCTCCCCCTCTCTTTCTCTCTCTCGTAGGCACAGCTTTCCGTGTTTTAACTCTACCCCCCCCCCCAACCCTCGCTATCGTATTTTTTCCAACTCCTTCTCTGTCGATAAAGACCTTTGTTTTACCACTCTTCATAACCTTTCTTTATCCTCCGCTCCGCGCCGTATCTAGTTCTCCATAAATGCTTTTTCACCGACTGTTGCCCCCTCCCCTTTTGCTTCGCGATTTACACGCGTGTCGCTAGCTGCGTATATTTTTCTCGCTATCTCCTTTCCCCTCTTGGCCGACCGCCGTGGTTATTTTTTCATTCGCAATTTCCCTTAACTTTTAATTTGCGCTGTTTGCTTTTCACTTCTCCGGCGCGCTTCGTCTTTTCAGTTTTACCTCTCCGCTTCACATTGTTCTTGCCGCACTTTCTAATCTTTCTAATTACGGTATCATTCGTTGCCCGTTCTGCCCGCGAGTTTACGCAATTTCCGCTTCATCCGCTCTCCATTTGCTGCTGTTCCTTTCGTTCGTGTGCCGGCTGTTTGTTTTGTAAATCATGCTTTCCATGCTTTACGGACCTAGGTACGCTTTTGCAACTATTTTCCTTGCGTACTCTCGGCACGCACGCAGTTACACGACCGAAAACATTCGGTATACGTTATAAATTGTTCGTGCATATAGGGTGTTCACGCTAGCCAGCGTTTTTCTGGCAAATAATAAACATCAGGAAAGAATTGTACTGTTTTTTGGCAGCGATGTAGTGGTCTGTTATTTTTTTTATCTGCTGCTCCGTCGCGCAGGAACAGTACATGTGGTTCTCTGTCGGACAATATTTATGGTGCATTAGTGACTAAAAATCTTTTTCGAAGATTTCGTAAATTAGGGTCATTCAGCGACCATTCCAGACATTGCCAGATGTTTAGTTTTTCTGTATATCTTGAAGGACAATGTGCCATAGAATTGTCCCTCCGAATCACCACCCGCGACCGTCAAGGAAAGTTTCGTATTACCGAGACCCATCGTCGACCGGGTTAGGTAGAGCCCCACCTAACCAAGGTCTCATTCAGAGCTACAGGAAGGAGGCCTACAAGGTCAAAAGGGCGCTGATTGGGAAATGCAACTTTCGGCAAGAACCAATCAGCGCATTTTCTTCCTCATCGCATTAGGACTGGAAGTCGTGACACTCTCCAGTCCTGGGGTAGACAAGACAACGCATGGGTCTTGTCTCACCAATCTTTAATACGAGTTTTACATACTAGTCTTTGCGTTCAGTATTTGATGTCCATCGATCAGGACATTCGCGCTAAACTCTGCGTCGCTTAATTCAATATCCCTCGCGTGCGCTAGCGTATAAGTCAGGACCTGCTAGATCAGCCTTACTGATGAGTCCCCTAGCAAGTCCGAGACGAAACGCTTTCTAACGTCATTCTCCACCAAATCGATCAACCGTTGTTTTATAGACTCATTCTAGTCACTGAACCGGCTCACAGTGGTCGGAAATCGCTAAAACGTGGCCAAAATGTCAAAAATGAATTTTCGGTTAGGCGTACGGCCTTTGCCTTACTGGATACTCAGGTAATGACACTATACAGGGTGTCCCAAAACTCATGTCAATGCCGAAAATGGGAGGTTCCTTGGGTCATTTGAAGCGACATTTTCCTTTACAAAAATGGCGACTGCGGCTTTGTTTAGGAGATATTAACGAAAAACACGGACCAATCAGAGCGCGAGTTGGACCGGCGCGCCGGGAGGCGAGCGTTGTCTTTACGCTGCGCCGCGATGTCGCAACAAACAAGAGTTTCTCGATTATGTCCAACTCGCGCTCCGATTGGTCCGTGTTTTTCGTTAATATCTCCTAAACAAAGCCGCGGACGCCATTTTTGTAAAGGAAAATGTCGCTTCAAATGACCCAAGGAACCTCCCATTTTCGGTATTAACATGAGTTTTGGGACACCCTGTAGGAAACCCAAAGTAAAAAGGTCTTATCATGTGTACCTGCCAAATGGGAGGAGTACAAATATCGCGTTCATTCGTCACGCAGTTTTCGTGCAGTGAACTACGGTCCCAAAAAACAAGTGTGACGGTTACAATTTTAAGAGAAGTGAAGTTTTTTTGTGTGTGCAATGGATGTTGTTCCTGGAAGTAAGTACTATTCATAATAATAATATTGGGTTTATATTAATCAGTGTTTACTATCTATAAAGACGAAGAGAAATTTTGATGCGCTGATTTTAGAAATGTATACTAAAAGTTGTATATTCCACAATATTCCACTGAGATTTTTGTGTATGCTTGTAGTAGACACTATGTAGCTTAAATTATTTTGAAAAGTACCTGCCCGAATTTGCCCCTTTTGTTATGCGATCCATTTTTTGTGACGCAAAGGTAGTCACGGTATTAGTTACAAGCATGTTTTCTCAATAAATTTAGAAGACATAACAAAATTTGTTGAATAAACATTGTATGGTTCCACTTATAGAATTTGTTTATACATGTTTCGAACACCACAAACCATATTTTTTTTATTGTTTTTGAAAAAATAAAAAAAAATTTTCGAACGATTACCGAAGAAAAGTAATTAAATCACGTGAAAGAAACGTAAGAAATTTTTATTGATTATATTGATACATTATCTTGTATTAGCATTAGATTGAATTGTCTTTCATTGGAAAAAAGCGCTTCATAAAAATTCGAATAGTTTTGCGACCAACGTAAAGTTGAATAATTTCACTAACATGATTTTGGGAGTTCTTTGAGCTATAGACACTATATTGTTTTTTTTACTATTTAATGTAAACGTCATATTTTAATGATCCGATGCATATGAATTGACGATATTAAATAAATGGTCCTTACATACATATAAATAAAATGGAATGTCATGTATTTTTTATGTGACTCGAAAGCGTGTGCCAAAACGAATGCATACCTATATGTTATAACAATCTTCAAGGTCATACAAGGTCAGGAATGGAAAAACGCTGGCTGGTGTGAACACCCTGTACACGGAGAAGAGGAAAATTGATAGAACCATTTTTCCACCACATCGTTAATGTACGTATTCATCGCAATGAAATAAAATGAACTGAATGTATCAACGTAAAACGATTAGCAGAGTAACAAGATATTTTCAAGAAATATTTCCGACGGTGTAACTCCATTGTTTCTCCAGACCCTTGATTTCCACGCACCTTCCTCTCCGTTTGCTTGTTTCGCCACGTTTCGCTTCGTGTCTTCATATTCATGCGGATAATTCCTTTCCAGGCCATCCTCTCTCTCGTCACTTCGCCGCGAAGCTCCTTCGTTACCGAGCGAACTTTGCCTTAGCTTGTACTTTGATTTATACAATTCTTCGGTGCCTTCATGCATATTCTCCTTTTCCTTCTCGAATTCGTCCGCGTCGGCTCTTTCTCGTTTCTTCCGTGCTTCCGGGTGCTCCTTCGTCCAACTAAACCGGATTCTGACCCTTTCGTCGTGCCCGATGCGACCCGACTCTGTCTCCGTAGGGCGGTGTGGTCGAAGGGCCAATTACAACGTTCCTTACGGTGGAACGTGCCAATGTCGAAATCGAAGGAGCGCGATTAGGGGCGAAACGGGACAGAAAGACGGAGAGACGAAGAGAAAGAGCGCGGAAGATGCGACGGCGGGATGGATCTCTCTAGGATCGTAAGAGATCCACCGCTAGATGGAACGAAGAAAAGTAGGGTGCGACCGCCAGTCGAGGGTCGGATCGGGGGATGAAAGATCAGACGGAGACGCCCGGGTATTACTGCTACCTCTGCAGTTCGTAACCCACCAATTCCAAGTTGATATTTGTCTTGACATTTTTAAAATCATTTCTGAAATCACACGCCTCCTTCATTTTTCTCCGTGAAACGGGAAATGAAAAATGATTAAACTTGGAAAGACTGTAGGAAATAGCTGTCGGAGCCAGGACGGATTATATCAAATGAAGTACGTATACAGTGTGTCAAAAAAAAAAGTCTCCATACACACTTCAACCATGACTCTGCGCACAGGGGTGTAACCCCCCAGACTAATGAAAACATACGTGAATGGGAGACTGTGACGTACTTGACTTCACAAAAAATTGAAATTATTAAATTTATTATTAATTATTTATAGAGAATTCTGTTATTTTTTAATCTTTTCATACGTACGGTTTCATACCTTTTCTTTACATTTTGCAGTGAAAACACGCAGGTGATGTGATTGCATCCCAGTACAGTGTTGACATTAGGATTATATGTATGTATGTACGCAGAGCGAAAGTTAAAAGGTTGTAACTTTTTTAATAGTCGACCGAATGACTTGAATTTTTTCAAAAATTTAGAAAAAGTGGTTTATTGAATGTAATGAAAATTCCAATCGACAAAATATTTATTTCACAATTTTTTATCTGAATTTCGGGGACCTGTGTCAATTATAATGCATTCTGAACATTTTATCGTGTGTATACGTAATTGATATAAGATTTTTCTTACTAAAATCTTACACATTTTCAAATTGCACTATCTGTTTGCGTGTTGGATATACACATAAAGGAACTACGAATTGCGATTTGAATATAAATATCGACGAGAGAGAGTACATCAAAATATTATTTCTACAGAAAAGTTTTATTTCCATTCTACTAAAATATTGTGTAAAAATACGGTGCACTCACTGCCACTGTATTTACCACCACAGTCTTTTTAAACAATTTTTCAATCTCCTCAGTTTATCGTATTTCGTCTTTTCCGAAGGTGAAGTAAAAATTTAGGCGAGTCTACGGTAGAATCAATGAAACTTACGTGTGACACCGACGCCATAAAGAATGCCTGATGCAACGAAAAAGACTACTGCACTTCTTTCGAGGAAGGGACCCTAAGGATCCATAAATTGTCCAAGGTGTAGGCCCACGACACGTCAATTGCCATTGCCATTGTGGACAATATGGCACGGACAATTACCAGACACTGTCCGTTGGCAATTGCCAGCCGTGCCGTAAGTCTGAAGAAGAGGTCAATAGCGAAATTTATGACTTCCTCGAAAATAGCATTGCAACATTTCGACCACGTCCGAGGTACGTGAACCCAACACACTTAAATTTCTACTACAGTGCTGGTCCATTCGCTTGATTCACTGCTTTTACTGCAATATAGGATTACCTGTAAACAGACTGATCGACTACGTGTATGTGATAGGGTTGTATCGTAAGTTTGGAAACACTCTCATTTTTAAGACATATCGTCCTACGAGAGCGTTGTGTGCGTGTTGCACGTTGTATATTACGAAAATGTCGTAAATAAAAAGAATACATTATTATGGTCGTTCATTATTCTGTTAATAATAAATTATTTATGGAAGCTTCAAAATAATGCTACAGACTTGCAATTCTTCACGTGCTTTACGGGTCGATCTCAAACACGAAACCAACTAGAAAATTTTTGTCTCTACCTTCGCACTGTACGTCATTGTCAGCATTTCAACCAAATTTATGCGCACTTTCCATGCGAAGAAAATCACATTTTTGCACTATATTTCGGATTTTGTTGAAATTGAAGTATGTTGTAGTCCATGTAAAGTCCAAGTGATACAATAGGTGGAAAATAATACAACAGTATTGTTAAATTTTTCATTCTTTCTACTGTTTCAAATTAAAACTACTCATTTTTGTCATAAATGCACTAAAACTATTGTCGAATAATAAGTTGTATCTTATATAAAACCTGAAAATGTTCTAATGTTTTTGACTGGCAGTGTGGACCCACTATCGACGAAAGTTTGAAACGGTTTTGCGAATCGATGAAAGCAGAAACATGTTTTTGCACTTTGACTAAAATTAATTATATTGATTTGAAAGCCGCAAGAAGTTTCTAGGATTATTAGCTACGAGTTAAGGGAAAATTGGCCACGCAATGCAATTTTACTGGAAATCGTCGAATGATTCCAATCCTCTGGTCGGTGGTGTACGTAGAAGCAATACAGAACCAATATAAGAAGAGATTGTAGGTAGACCGTAATCGGAATCGATATCCTCACCAATTTCGGGTCTTTATAACTGATATAGAAAATAGCGGCTGTTGGAAATTGGTTCCGCAACCAGCACCGATATTACATCAATTTTCCATATCTGTATGCAACACTGTTGAGATTGTCGATCAAAATATGCGATGGCGGACATATTAATCTCTTCACAGTCGTATCACCATCCCCGTCAATTCGCCGTGCTAAACAGTAGTAAGCAGATTGCGTGAACGTTCAGACAGGGAGAATAAAAATAACAGAAGGTAATGATTAAAAACCAATCGGGATATATTTTTATCGGAACAAACCGCTAACCTATCAAACGGTCGTAAAACCATATTTATTGCTTTTCATAATTGTATCATCAGCATCACAGCAGCATTTACTTCAAGCTTTGTTTTATGTAGAACTGTGTACCGTTCTTATTAGTATTTTAGAATTTGATAATCAAACAGTAAGGGGTTGAAACCTTCAAAAAGTCGAGAGAAAGCTGGAAGGCGAACGTTAGGAAAGAAAAATACTGTACTTTAAAATATTCATGCCTTTGCGGGAACTTCCGGTATATGGGTCAAAAGACGACTTTTCTTACCTATTTTTAATCCTTGTAATCCTTAGAGTGTCTTTACAAAGTGGTTTTGCAAAAATTCTCTGTATTAAGGGAGTCAGCCAGGATAAAAGTGCAGCGCGCAACAACGATAACAAACAAATTCTGTAATTTCTTAAAAGATAAACCTCTTTCTTCCAGCGTAGTTTAAGTTAACGGTCTTGTGTACAGTGATATCCGAGTAACATATTCTTGAAATCCATAGGTTAAGCAATTCTCAAAAACGTACTTTTCGTACGTTTAAGAGGAAAGATTCACGAAACAGAAAAATACTACAGAAATCATAGATAAATGATAGGTTAAAAGCGATAGTAGTCGAGAATTATCAATTTATTCCGGATAGCGGAAAATTTAACGATCAAAAGGTAAAACCATTTCCGATCTATTATAAATTACACTGCGCGTGCACTAGAAACTTTTTCGTTTAATGACATTATTTCGGAATAAACCAAACATTAATATTACAACAGCCATCTCTTGAAAGTACTGGTATGAAATAATCGAGCCCGGCGTCGAGCTACAGTAAAGTTAATTCTATAAATATAATAATATAAGCTATAAAATTCTTTAAGTATAATTATTCGAATAGAATTAAGAGCCCCAGGAAGGTGAATTGATAATGATCCAATTTATAATACTATTATTAGCTGGCATGCTATCATTACAATTTTGTTTTTACTGTAATACTTTTCATAATTGGGGATTTGGTAATTGATCAGTCCCTTTAAAGCTGGGGCACCTGATATAGCATTCCCACTAATAAATACATGATTCTGATTATTAACTCAATTATTTATACTTTCAGCAAGCACTTTACCTCCACATACAAGCCACCTAAATAACTCTTCAGGTTATTGTGATGCAAAAACTATTTCTTACGTATTCGTGCATGGTGTGAATATTCGGCAAGAACATTTTTCCCCCAAGGTAATTTTTGCCGGTGTTATCAAGGTCATCGGTGTTTTTTGATACGTAACCGCATTTTTTGTTTTATCGTATCGTGTAGCTGAGCGAAAAATAAATGATCTTGATCTTTGCAAATTAAAGTGAAGACTCTGAAAAAATAAACTTTGGAAAAAAATAACATTTGCAAGGAATTCACTCTGCGCTATCATTTATATTGCATTAGAAACATTTGTTATGTCATCATAAATGAAGGAGATATTTAGGTAGCTACATTTAGGTGCACCACCCTGTAGAATACTATAAAATTAATTCACGATCGTGTTCTAATATTGTTGTACTACAGCAGATCTTTATGCAAAATAAAAATGTTCAGCAGCGATTGTGGGATGCGGGAGTTGAATAAAAATTAATTTCATCCCCCAATAGTCTTTTTACACTGAAAGCAATATAACACTATTTTTGATATTTTCTAATTTTACACTGTTTTATATTTCGCCTAGCCAATTTCTTCATAAATGCAAAAAGTTCGGAGTCCAGCAATAATAATAAATCAACCCTCAACCATGGCACAATTTATTCGTACAGCTGTATGGAAACCGCGTTATTAGAAGCTCAGAATTAGTACGAACCAGATCGAATTAATTAAATTTGATACAATACGAGATTTTTGCTCCGCGTAACGAGAGTACCCCGTCATAGGAAAGTATACTGTAATTTAAATAATATCGGAACGGCAGACGTTCGTCGCAAGACGAATTGCGTTCCATGCAGAGCGGCCCGGCATGACCAACCATTCGTGCTTCGCATGAACAATCGACTAAAAGATTACAACGATAGATGGATGCGTAAAGTTTAAACAGCCAGATTAAAACACGAAATATTCTGCGTTTAATCTGCTCCCATTTGTACGGAGATTAAATGAAGAGAAAAGGGGAGGTGGGTTTCGGACACGAATACAGAGTTAGAAAGAGGGTGAGGGAGAGTGTGTATGTGTGAGAGAGAGAGAGAGAGAGAGAGAAAGAGCAAAGCACACGGGTTCGCAAGGTGAAGTTAAAGCGAACAGGCCGAGGATGGAATTAAAAGTTGGCAGAGCGAAACAGGGGAAAAAAGATGAAACGATAAGAGTAGATGAATGGACACGCAGGGAATTTTTTCGTGTCGCGTGCGAGGAATAACAAGCCCCAGACACGGAGTCTCGAGAATACAGTAACGATCAACAACGACCCGATCAACGAAAGATGGGGTTTCCTGCATAATAAATAAACGAAAATCATCCCCTGACTTCGATACGGGAAAAAAAGAGGATACACAGACCAGAACGGATAAAAAGTGTGTGTGTGTGTGTGTGTGAGAGAGAGAGAGAGAGAGAGAGAGAACACGAAACAGAGAAGTTTGTATCCCGAGGTCGAAGTGATTACTCATCTTAATTTAGAGCCGCGAACTTTCTGACAGTTACTCGTTGATCATTTACTGTCAAAGAAGTAATTACGACACGAAGGATGGCAATAAGTATTTCAAATGGACATTATGCTTTACCGTTTGTTGAACGAACGGAGAAAAATGACGAGTTTATGCTAACGAAAGGAATTATAATCCTATCAACCGTTGAAAGCTGCATGAAAAAGATTTATCGGGGAACGCGAATGATAATAATTAGAATACACGCTTCGTAGATTTCTGTGGAAGTTTAATTTTCGGAATAGTGACTTTTCTCGTTTGTGGATCTGCAACTAGAACCTATACGAGGAATATCGAAGCTCTGAATTAATTCGCATCGAGTTCTCGACGCTGTTTTCGTAGAAAATTGGAAAATCCACTTCATGGAATCCGAATTAACGATTTAGACTACTATTTTTCATTTTTGATGGACTTGCCGGCGAATATTCGGCGAGCGGAAATAATAGATATAGCACGTCGACAAGCTCGCTTTAGACGCAGACGGGGATCGATTAATAAGTAATAAGTGAAATGAATTTTTTATGTCGCGATGTTCAAAGCTAAAGGATACGTAAATAGGATTTGCGATTACAGATTCAATGCCTAGATTATTGTTGAGTAATAAGAAACTAATTTTTCGGTGGAAAAAAAATGGAAAAACAGATAGTAATCCGGATTTAATCGGATCTACAATGACGCCATCGGCGACTGACAAGGTCCTCTTAGTGCAATTTATACACATTGATCACACAACAATAAAATATTATATGAGCAATAAGAAATATCTTGACGTTTCAAATTTACATACAATCAAACCTGCTTGAGTTACGTACGGATTGCAAATTCAGGCGAATCGAGCAATTTGAATGCAGCTTGAATAAAATGAATAATAAATTTTTGAACAAGACAGGAAATACATCGTGCTACACTGGTGCGAAAGTGCAAACTTCTTTGGAACGTAATTTAGGAAATTCATAAACTTAAGCAGGATTCCATAGTTGGTACTAGACGCAACAAATAAATTGAAATAAAACTTTCATATAAATTTGTCTTCGAGAACTTTCCATTCCAAAGAAATAACTTTGAATACGTATTGAACATTCATGTTCATTCATATTTAAATTCCCATTCGTATTAATATGTATTGCCCTCTGCGATCGAACAGGAAAACAATTTTGCCTACCTAGAATTTCCATTGCAGAATCAAGAAATGATTAAAACAGTCTGTTTCGACATTATTTATTTCAATTTCAGAATATTTATATCTAGGAATTTTAAATTATGCTATGCTTCAAATTAATGTTTTATTAATCGCGATGATCAAACCCAACCCTTTCGACCTTTCTTTAAATATTTTTTATAAACCTATTTTGTGAAGCAATTTATACAGGGTCCTTCATAACTCATGGTACAGAATTGGTCACGTGGTAAGGGGATCTAGAGCCCCCCAGAACGTAAGTCCCAGAGGTATCGTGCTTCGATTGTACTTTATTTTTTAATTATTCCTAATTTATCAAAAAATAATAGTACATGTAAGCATTTTATGGAAGAATGATGAATTCTGAATACGAAAAAAAAAATTGGTATTACTGCGGATAGCAACAATCTACGTGTCTAGGCATTAATTTAAATAAATCCTGAGTATAGTAACAAATAATTTTTGTTATTTATCACATTTTAAATGAATAAACCTTTTATCAATTTTAATATCGCAGTATAATATCACATAAATAGTGAAATACATTCTGTTAACATATATTTGAGTAATATTTATCTTTAGTTTGAAGCTGTTTTAAATTAAGAGCATAGTAGATCTTTTCATGCACTTGACTTTCCTTCCTTTTTTATTTTAGTTGCTGTTTTTTTCATTACTTTTCGATTTCATTTTTGCCATATCTTCTTACTGTATCTATAATACACTTTATCTAGAATCGCATTCTACCTACCTATGTGTATCCATAGGTACCTAACCTAAAACGTTAGGCTAAAGTGAAGCTCGTTTCTCATCGTAGTTGCTAATTCTTCACTTTAATTTACGGGATGCTGAGAGCTTAATTTTTTTATTAAAAAGGCAAGAGAAGTTTCTTTTTATATATTTATTGTATCGAAGTAGGTATCTAAATAATAATAAAACTTTTCCCTATGCAATTTAAAGCAATATAAAATTATATATAGCCGGTATTAATTGATATAGATCTACGAAACGTATTTTCTAAATTTTCAATGCAAGTCCACTTAAAAAAGCTTCAAACTACAATTTTTAGTATGTTCACTGCAATTCCGACCAATTTGTTAAAAAATGCTTTTCACGTTACATAACAAAATATAATAACAAATTATAAATAATAATATATATATAACAATATAATATAAATAACAAATCATATGTTCCAATATTAACAATGTTATCGTTTTTTTTCAGATTGTCCGAATATTAATGGGAGTCACTGTAGAAAACTTTTATTTTGCATAAAAATCTGCTCTCTAGCGATAATACGTTTCGATGTACAATAGAGTCTTTCGCAGCGAGAGATCCACGTCGGACGATGCAGCTGATGGCGTGCTCGGCCATCATCGTCGGACGGCAGCCTACAAAGTCCTCCGACGTTGAATATGTTAAACGTATAAATACGTCGCTGTGTGGAGGGCACGGAGGTAAATGGAAGTGGAAGTGAAATTCAAATAAGTAGTAATAACGGCGAAGCGGAATTTTCAGATAGCACTTAAGTGAGGCAGTTAGACAAAAGGAGGTGGACGGGGCGGAAAGTGGAAAAGGAGGGAACCGCGGAGACGAGGCTCCGAGAAAAGCAAAGAAAAGACAAGTAAAAAAGAGCGACAGGGTTCGTCGGAGAGGGGAACGGGGGTGGGAAGAAGGGAAAATGGAGACTGGTAATACTGGCCGAGTCGACCACTTTAACTCAAGCCGCTGCTAGAAATTTAACATGACCGTAGTTTGCCGTTGTAAAAGCCTACGTGGTAATCTCTGCGTAAGTAGGTGATACATACCGGGGAAATTATAGAAATACGCTGTCCCTTCAAAATATTTGAATGCCTACTTCTGTCGTGGAGAAACGATTCTCTCTTTCTCTGGAAAATATTAAAAATGGATATTTGAGCGTTTACACCGCCTAAATGCATAAATTTCAATCAGTATACTGCACAGACGTTGACCACTAGAATTACCAACAGTCAAGATGATCCTATTTCTACCAAAACCAGTCAAACTGACTGGTCTTTGAAAAATACGTAATAATAGAATATTTTTATATTTATTGATGTATCTTACAAAAGGAAATTACAAGGGCTTGTATAATATCGTTATAAAAAAATTAGGTCCTGTTCCAACGACTATGGTACACAAAATGATCGCGTGAAACAAAGGAAGGTAGAATTTTACAATGAAATTATAAAACTAATCATTTTGACTGGTCTGGTAGTTCTAGTGTCAAAGGATTAATTGTACCTCCCTTAATTACAAGTATTGCGATTGATCAAATATTTTCGAGCAGCTAATGTACTTCCGGCTAACCCGTAATTGCAGAGAAAATCCGTAACAATGATTCCTATAAAAGTAGGTAGCAATTTTCTTCGGAGGAGTTCGAAATTGAACGACGGAACACGAAGTTTCACGATATTATAACAACGAAACATCCCGTGCTTCGCGGGAAATCGAGAAACGACTTTCGCGAATGTATCTCTCCTCCGAGATACCTTTCTTCGAGGAGCACAACCGAATGTCGCTTATTTTTAGAACGGCCACCGCCAAAAGGTGAAACGATAGGTAGAGAACGCTAGACGGACTTTCGTGGAGATACAGGAATAAAGAATGGGTAAGAATAATGTGCAGGCGGAATGAAAGCGAGAGAAATAGACGGAGCGCGCACGGTGCGCGGAAAGAGTGAGAGAGAGAGAGAAAGAGAGAAAGAGAGGAGAGAGACACGAGACGAGACGATCGCCTGTGGAACACCAAGGATTACGGACGGTCCGTATATAATACATAAGGAACCTCGCGGTATCTAACCAAAAATAATGAAAGAAATAGAATCAACCGCTGGAATTACCTCGTAAAATGAAATTCTCAAATAAGGTCGCTCAAGGAGGTCCCGGGGCTTCTCAATAAAAAGAAATCCTTAATAAAGCTGTCTAACAAGATTACGCTAAAAAATGCGGCTAGTCTGTTGGAAACGAGAGGTATAAGTATAAACCCAATTATAGAAATAATATAGCCACTGAGGGGTGAAAGCGGAGAGGTACAAGTAACTTGATAGTGGAAGGAGCCCGGAGGGAAGGATTTAAAACAAGAGCAAGGTTCGAGGTGGAGGTGGTGGAGGTGGTGGAAGAGGAAAAAAGCAGATAAAGCGAGAGAGGCTGAGAGAAAGGAATATAAGTGCAGTGGAGAGGAGAGGAGAGGAGAGAGGTCGAAAAGAGAAAGCCTAGTAATTCGGACTGAAGCGACCGTCTACTTTGAATCCAAGGTACTACCGAAACCTGGGCACTATCTACGGGGAACCATTCTTGTGCTTCTTCGTCCTTTCATCACGATATGCCAGCGGCACATCTCCACCCTCGTCGACGTCGTCGTCTCTCCAAGTACCTCCCCAGCTCCCATGAGGAGCCCCGGAAATTGGAATCTTAAATCGATCTAAATCTTCTTTATCGCCGAAGGAGTCAGCGGCCGATCACAAGGCGAATTTTCTACGGTTCTAAGATTGGCTATATCGTTGCCTGTCGCTCGGCGCGGCGTGTAAATGTAACGACGATTGGTTCCCTCGTTCTTTTGTTAGAGGAGCCACCAGCCGCGTGCCACCGTCTTCGCAATATTACGCTGTCCCTGGAATTTCCTAATCGAAACACGCGTGTGCCGGCCAAGTTATATTATTTCCCGTAGCAGCTAACGCTGTCGACCGGCTCGGCCCGGCCCGACCCGGCCCGCCCGCTTTATCGCATCGCGCCGATTCAATTGTTAACGTGTTCACTGCCGCCGCGGTCACCGGTGCCCGGCGATAGCGAATTGTTCAACGATAAATTTACCGGCATTCACTGTAGGTATATCCAGAGTCACGTAATTACTCACACTTTAAACTGGAATAAGTTTTTTATGAATGGAACGAACGACTTCGGTTTTTATGAAAAGCTGGGTGGATTAGTTTACCAAGGAAGGGAATTATAATAAAGAAGTAACTGGTGCTTGTTGCAACCTTTTTTTCTTCGAGTCCGTAGCGGAAATTTAAAAGTTGTATTTTGTACTTTCGTATAAGTTGTACACATGATGAAAATTTCACCGAAATTAGTCAATTTGTGTAAGAGTTATAAATGATTAAAAATGGGGTAATATTGATAATTATATTGCTGAAAATACATTATTCAAAATATTTACTTCGTCTCGGAAAAGAAAGATCATAAAAGAATTTTAGTTAGCTGCGGCTTGCTTTAAAAACGCAACATAATTTATAGAATTTATAAATTGATGATGCTCTCGGCGCAAAGGTTCGATCAATAATCAATAAAATTTAAAGCAAATTTGCGAGTTTGATTTAAACTTTAATAGATAGAGAAAATAATTTAAATAATAGGATATTAATGGAAACGATTCATATGATTAAACATCCTAGCGTTAATCTTAGGTATGAAACTCCTAAGATTCAAGAATATTACGCAACACTACTGAACCAATAGCGGTTATGATGAATCCATTCCATTAAATTATCTATCCTTTGACTTGTTATTTTTATACCATCTATATTATAATATTGTTTTAACATAAAAAATGTCATTAATTATCTCATTGATGTTTTTCGAAACCGTATTGACTTCCAGTTTAAAAATTGTTGTTGAAGTTTTTCCACAGTTTGAATTAACCGCCAAATAACGATCAGTTTCGTTTCTCATCGATAGATTGTTTCTCATTGTTCTGGTTTCTATTAGCATTTTCATTACAATAAAATTAATTAAATATTATTAAACTTTTTACAGACGCGGTTTTTCTCTTTCTTGAAAATGATCCACATACGGATCGAAACGTCGAAAGTTTATATCAAACTCGCAAATTTGCTTTAAATTTTATTGATTATTGATCGAACCTTTGCGCCGAGAGCATCATCAATTTATAAATTAACTATCATACGATCGAGAAGAAAAGAAAATATTTATAATTTATAGAACTTTGTTAAGAAATTCCTTTTTTTTAATGGCTTTTGTAAAAAATTATCGCAACCAGTTTTCAACCGAAAAAGTTTGAAAAAATTGTCGGGAGTCTATTCGCGGTTTCTGCCAGAGATTGAATAAGAAAAGATTCGATTAGCCCAGTTACTACCCGCCCGGACAAGATAGTAGTCGATCTTGGTACAAAATGTTTTTTCTACGGCAAGCTATCGGAATGGACTATCGTAAGCTAAATTTGATTCAAGACAATTTTTTACCCTCTTCTTCGGTTACACCTTCGCTCGCTTATGTGGAAAACGAATCTTTTCACTCGAACACCCGGCGCAGGAGAAATCTTGATATTGCATGTAGAAGGTTAAAATGGTAAATGGAGACCGTCGTTAATGAAAATTAAATTTTCTAACCGAACATAATTGTCTTATAAAAATATGATCAGTCGCCTGGGGATATGTTCTCGATGGAAACAAACTCGGAAGCACCATAAATTGAAAATACTTTAAAATAGTTATTGAGATCACTACAATTTTAAATGACGTAACATTATGTGAAATAATATATACTCCAACGTTGATCCTCTTATCGAAGCTAATAAAAATATAAATAGCTGATAATTTAAATTGGAATCGAGAAAACTGAATTTTGAGAGAATGTTTATAATTAAGAGTTAACATTGATCGAAATTCCACCAGTCAGTTAATTGGATCAAAAAGTACTGTAGCTTGAACTCGTTTATAGAGAAAATATCTTCGCAGAGATTGAACCGCTCGCGCAATATAATTATTAATTAGTAACTTTTCATACATAGTTTTTTAAACAATTTTATACGCAAATAGATTTCCTTTTGAACGCCATTTTTGCGTACATTCTTTATTCACATTCTTTACGTAACTTTGTGTATAAAAATCGTCAATCATTGGGAGGCCCTTGTTCGCAAGAAAAGGTAGATCTATTGAAAGAATACTGGGATCTACCCAACCATAAAATTTTGTACCAGAATTCAAGTACTTCCATCGGATTCTATTTCAATCCTCGTAACTACACAATTGATTTCCTTCAAATCTCGTGGAAGTATTCCTCGTGAAATTTTCTTCAATGTACCGCACGACTTTTTCCATGTGATTTAGCTTTCAAAGCTGTATACATAAAACGAATTTTTTTCTCATTGTGTAATTATTTATGTTAATTACACAATGAGAAACCTGACCGAGACCTTTCGTGAAGCAGAAAGTTTGTATAAAAGTTTTACGTAAAAGTATTAGTAAATTATACCACCGTACACCCACAATAGGGTAAACACAATGGAAGTAACAGCTGAATATAAGTGAATAAGAACATTTACGGTTTCCTGAATTTTTACAGAATTTTGATCATCGATTGATTTGTCTCGTTTGATCGTTTGGGTAAAAATACCCAGTTTCCTCTATTGGACGGAAAATGAATCTTGCTGCTAAAAAAGCTAAAATGTAATAAAAAAAATTGATAAATGTAACGAACAATCCGCATCTAATAGCGTACCGAGATAGTATAATCTGCCGGAGTTTATTGTGACATTCACGCTGTCTTCGAGGCAAATTAATATCAATACTTCATCGCACACCTCTCGTTCCCCTAAACTACTCGCAACATGCATCTATTTGCTTGCTTGCGGTCCTCGTAACCTCGATGTCTCCCGCATTCTCGATCCGCGTACACATTCCCCGTTCCTTTAGCAAGTAAAATCATCACGGGACAATCTACACCGCTGGTACATTGCATCACAATACGGAACTAGATTATGAGATTCGGGTTTGGCTGCTACGAGATTCGCACCGTTCCCTAAATTCTGCTGGTGCGTCGGATTGCGTTCCCAAACTATAATAATCGAACTTTTCGACATACGTTTCCGTAATTGATACGCCTGGCTGTTTCACCACTCTTTAAACGAGAATCGACTTTTCTCAAAGTGGACCAAGCTACTTGGCTCTTTTTGGGAAATTTTTTTAATTGTCGATATAGTCCCATATATGAAAATGTTGTAAAAGACAACCTTCTTAAAAATTTCCGTTAACACTAGAACTACCCCACCAGTCGAAACGACTGGTTTTACAACTTCATCTTAAAATTCTTACTTCATGTTACATGTGACTATTACAACGATAACCAAAGGTGAAATATACAATGAATTTTATTTTGTATTTTATATTTGAATTGAATTTTGTTTTTAAAGATACGTCAAATGTCTTAAGGACAGAGAGGAATGATTTAATGGGGCTCACACGATGGCATGAAAACATTTGTTTGTATGTTATTCTTTTTTAGAGTTCTCAAGGTCACCTCCACTTTTTAACCCCTTGCCGTACCATTCTCTTTACTATAACAGTGATTAACATCTTCGTCCCGAAAAATGTCGCAAAAGAGAAAAGGAAATATGTATTTTTTTTATGGCTACATGAATTTTAATGCTGAAATATCGATTACAAACAAATCAAATTTTATTTGAAATTTTGTTTAAAAGGAAATGCGTAACATTCATATTTGTTAGACTTCGTTGAAAATCTTCATCACGAGTCTGACTCGTAAAAATACAGCTAGGGGTTAAACGGGACTACCCCTCTTTAAACACTTCATCTGTGACCTTGAATGACTGAATAATCATAGTCACTGAATGAAAGGGACGGTAGGTGTTTAAAAAAGGGGCGATCGCGTTAAAAAAAAATGACCGTGAGATTTCTAAATAACAAAAATAAATATGTTTTGTATATTTGATACATCTTTGAAAACAACAAACATATTTGAGGCACAAACGTTAGGAGACTCGCGCCGTATTAAAAGCAGTTGTTGATCTTGTTTTTCGTACGTCGAACGAGATGTGATCGCCGAAGTGTTACGACATTCTCGTGCGATGCAACAATCAAAGACTGACGGGGCGTAACGTCGTGAACACACGTAGAAGTCTGCGCGGAACCGGGACTGTCCAAAGACAAATGTAGGGAAACTCGGTGAACGGAATAAATCAATCTACGTGAATGAGTCCGCGTATCTCTCGGGTCACGCTCGAAATTTCCAGTCTCGCTATCGACACGTCGAGCACCCAGAACGCCGATAATGTAATAGATTTGCCGATGCGGGGTGTGAACCTGGAGCGCATCGTAAGCCTGTCGAGCAATACGATCGATTACTCGTTCTTAAGGATAGCGCGCCTTCGTCGTCAGAATTGCTTGCCATTCACGGGACGTTATCGCAGAAGCTTTACACTGGGCGTCTTCGGAAACGATTATCGGGTTGGCCCGCGTGTCTTTCATCACCGTAATTCCTGTTTTTAACCACCACCCAGCCGCAGTTTCACTCAATTCTTGTCACCCGCCGACAAGAATTCCAATTGCCTTAATTCGAGCTCAACGGGACGTCCGCCGTAATGAACAAACAATTCCTAATTTTGTTTGTTCTATTAGGACGGAACGTCGCGTGCACTGTTTCCAGATCGAATGGACGCGTGATCGTTGCACTCCAAGTTAACACCCATGCGAGGAAAATTTGTTAAATTGGGACACGATGAAGCAAATGGCGCGGTTAGTTGAGCGAAAGCTTGCAAAGTAATAAAAAATTAACAAAATAGACGAGCATGCCTATCGCCGTCTTCATCGTTAGAGATATTAACGCTAAACTTACCACCGCCGGTCAAATAAACGGTTTCTGATTTTTTATTTTACAATTATTGATACTTATTATAGTGATGCTTTCACTGGAAATGATACACATATTATAATAAAAATCACAAAAATTCGATTTATATAAATTCTATGATGGATCAATTAAAATTTAATTTGAATGAGGTAGTTGTATCATAGCAAAAGTAATACATGTATGCACTAATTGTGAGTTACACACTAAGTCATATTGTAGCATAATCATATATTGCATAATTTGTAATGAATATGCTATATAGACTTTATGTGATTCAAGGCAATTAATAAATAATAGTAATAATTTCTATGATGTCATTTTTATAAAGCAACGCATGCCAGCCATGTTAAGAGCTCGGTAAGTTTAGTGTTAAAAGTGTACTGTGTAATATTTTGTCATGCTGTTCTTGAATTTATTTATAATTTTCACAGGGGGGGGGCGTAGACATTTTTCTAAAATTAACTCTTGTACCATATTTTTCTATTATGCTACATTTTACATTTAATATACGCTCGAATAATTCGTTCAACAATCGCATGCCAAAGGAAGTAGTACTAGAAAAATAATGAATAATTCTCGTACTTGAATGGATATACAACACGGTATTTATTTGAAGTATTTATGTAGATATTTTTCAGTTCGAAGCTCGTTCGTGTTTCTTTTGCGGAGCCCTTCTTAATAAATGTTCTAGACAACATGTTTCCATGAAACTTTTATTACACAGTTTCTAAAATATCTGTTGCATCAGAACGTTCTTTAAAGAAGTTTCGAGGGGTAACTTTTCATTCCATAAAAATTCCGCAGGAATATGCTCTTAAATGAAACATGCAAGTACAAACAGAATTTCTTTAGAAACGAAACGTTACTGTTTACTTTCATCTCTGGTTAATTACTGCAACATATACGAGCTCCATAAACATTTAGCTTTTTTTTTTAAATAACTTTAGCGAGTTGGAAATAACAGCATTTGATTATTACATTGTAGAGTAGATTAAGAATTCTTGTCCACTAAATGTAGCTCGATATTTTGGTATATTTTACGAAAATGTGATAAACTGGCTATAATTTACCGTACTTTATTTTATCCGACGCGTGGAGATTTTGCACGTGTAGCCTTTAACGTATCAAAACTGTCGGATAGGATTACTTGACTAATTGTGAGCACATAAAAGCGTCGATGAACATCCTTGAAAAATAAATGAAAATGCACCAGGAACAGTAGAATGAAAAAACGGTGGAGCATTTCTTATATACTTAAAAATAAATGTCAAACCAACTAACCCCAACAGACAAACGTTTTTCTGAGTATAATAAAAATTACGACCCAGACTCTATTAATTCCTCAACGACGACGTCTGTGCACCGGACTGACTCTAACGAGCGTCCTAAAATTTATTATACAACGCCAGGTTACGATACACTCGTAACAATTATTGCTAATTTTCTCAAAGTGAACTTTACGTAACTAAGCTTTTACTGGCCTTTTTCGAGAAACGAAGGCGACCATCAGATTTTTTTAAAATGGAATGTACGTTCACTGTCACATGAAAGCATGGACTAAGAGGAATTCACTCATAAGTACATAACACAATGACTCTTAAGGTCATACAAGGTCATGCCAAGTCATACACAGTCAGAAATAAGAAAAACATGTGGGTTGAACATTCTCAACTTTCTTTCGAATCGTCACATGCGTAACTAAATAACTGAACCTCATTCAGTACAAATTTTATGGGCGAATGCATTCGCCCGAACAATTTCAACGTATTACAGCGACATCTGCAGCACCAGACAACTCGATTGTACGGAAAGAAACCTAGAGTAGAGGATCGTCGCTGAAGTCTTGAAGCGAATTGCAAAACGCAGCCTATATAACAATTAGCTCCGGCGTCCTATGTCGCCCGAGACTTACTAGCACATAACTACCAATTGGATCCATGCAAATCCATTATTTCAATTGTGTGCGACATGCCGGTCCACGCGCGTAACCATGATAGCAAAATTAACGTGGCCGACGTGCAGGGTTAAGGAACATATTTTGTGAGCAAAGCCGACCGAGTCCGTGTACACATTATGGAATTTCTGGTGTAACCGAAACGAGTC
This sequence comes from Lasioglossum leucozonium, assembly GCA_028454225.1. Taxonomy (NCBI): domain Eukaryota; kingdom Metazoa; phylum Arthropoda; class Insecta; order Hymenoptera; family Halictidae; genus Lasioglossum; species Lasioglossum leucozonium. The sequence goes on along the minus strand of CM052210.1, from coordinate 4,262,501 downwards.
GACACACAGCCGGGAACCCACCCCTCGTATACCGCAGTTAAGTATTATATCAAGCACCAGGGTGGACGGGTAACTGCATGATGGAATCAGGACAATCGAGCATAATGCAAGGTGTCGAAGTAGATGCCAGTCGAGTCTAACATCGCGTGTCACGTTGTAAGCGTCGGGAATCACGATCGACACGTCAAGCATCTTGAAAGCTGACAATACCGTCGAGAGAGACGAAGATAATGAGAGAGGGAGAGAGAGAGAGAGAGAGAGTGAGTTACACGTTACACGGTAAACAATAAGTAGAGTTTATCTGGCAGGATAATATTTTATAATTTTCGATAGAATCGTATTGACAACCGCTTTGTTTTATAACTGTTTTAAAGGCCGCATAATGTTTACGCGCACTGGGAAGCGTACAAAATTGGATTACCGTACGCCGTATAACAAAAGTATCGATTTATCACGCCTCCGACCCATGAATTTCCTTGCGCAATGATGCAAATTCTCGACGAGAGATATTCGCGTTCGTCACACGGCGTACGTTTCTTTTTTTTATATTTTTTTTTATTTCCTTTTTCGCGCGCGCTCGATTCCTCCAAAAACACGTGATAAATTAATGAGAATTTATTTTAACGAGATATTTCGGGCCCGTGCTTATTCGACTGTTATGAACCAATCGCGACGCTACCTGAAATATTGTGTTAAACGGCTGCACTGATCCTCAACTCGAGCTGAATTTTCGAAAAATTATTGCTCTTTACCGGATCGTTTCGTTCATTCGGATCATTCGCGCGAGCATAAATTTTCGTGCGTCGATACCGGATAAAATGCCCTCCCTCGTACTCCCGAATTAAACCGTACGGTCCGTTTCTTTTGAAATATATTTTTAAACGGTTTGATTATTTAACACGTTCGTTCTCATCAATTGTCCGCGGTAACGAGTGCGCGCGGATAACGCCTGACATACTACGCCACTGGCTTGCGTTACAATGGGCATTCAGTGCGGGCAATTTAAATCGTTATAACTTTTCATACATGGGATATTTTTCACAGCGTGACAAACAAAAGTTGCACGGTTTTATAACACGGCTATGCAAATGTGTAAATGTTTGCATTGGAATGTACAAGAGTATAGCTGCCCCTGAAATCTCACTTGTACTGTTTTGTTAAAAAAACGTATTGACACAAGATGTCCTATTGTAGACTAAATTTAATAACTATCGTCAATTTTTCGTATCATTGATCGGTTACAAAACATTCCAGTATTTTCAGTTCAATGAAAACGTGCACACAAACGTTTCAAAATTGACAAAATACAAGAAAACTTAATACAATAGTTATCTTAATAACAAAACTATAATTACAGGAAATGATATTTTACTGGGCTTCTCTTTCTCGGAATTTCGTCATAGAAACAAAAATTTACATCTGCGATTTGTTAAATAAGATAAATGTACAGTAGAGTAACAACATTGTTACGATAAATTCTGTACATTATATGAGTCACCTACCGTGTGCACCTCAAATATTTGTATTGCTTTGAAAGATACGTCGAATATCTTAAGAACAGAGTGGAATGGTGCAATGCGGTTCACACGATGCCACAAGAATATTTGTTTTTATGTTATTCTTTTTTTTTGAGATCTCAAGGTCACCTCCATTTTTTAAACGGAACTACTCCCTTTCGAATACTTCGACTGCGACCTTGGATGACCTTGAGTAATTATAGTCACTGAATTCTTCATGAAAGAGACTATTATCTGGGTATTCAAAAAGACCTCCAGATTTCTAAAAAAAAAAAATAACTCACTGGACCATTCGCCTTGTCCTTCAGACATTTAACGTATCTTTGAAAACAACAAAGATGTTTGACGCGCAAACGTTAGGTGTGACTCACCCTGTGTATGTAATAATAATTTACAAATCTCACCAAGAAATGCGTCGCAATGTCTCGCCTCGTAGCACACAATTTCCACGATAAAAGTTTCGATTCGTCACGGACATGTTTTGGTGTTTCCAATGAAATGGAACTGTAAATACGCGAACCGGCCAATAAATATTTAAAAATCTCGGTGTCTCATTCGATCTGCCGGTACGCGGAGAACTCGAATAACGACAAAAACTTATTTGACGGAACGAGACGTCCAATTTAACGGAATAAGAAGCTCCGGTTGTGCTCAGTGTTTGGAAGTCCGATGAAATCTCATTTCAGCTGCAAGAATGAATCTGTATGGCAATTTGCAACGCAGTCGGAGCCCCGGCTCTCGGTGTGCTCGACCCGGCGAGCCGCGACGAGCCGCGCGAATCTTCTTTTCCAGCGATTTGTTTAATCAAAAGCGCCATGCCTTCTAGTCAATTACGCGAAACTAAACGACGTATAAATTACCGCGGGAAATGAACACAACGGCTCGCCATTATCCTTTAACGCTACCGAATCGTTTCCACGTCTATTTCCTCGAATCCGTCGTGCGCGCGCCTCTTTCCTCTTCCCCTGGTCATACGGAACGTGTGATTTCCTAGATTGAATTTTATCGAACTCGCCGCAAGACAAACATTCGGTACTGTTATTCACGACAGAGTCCAATATTTTCCTGGGAAAGAGTTCATCGGGTCTAGGCGAATTCTGCTCGCGGTAAGACGATCGACACACCCGTGGCACCGATGTTCGTACACATCCATAATATGTATAATAAAGTAGGACGTGCTACTGCGTCTATTTTATGGAGAAAAAGTCGCAACGATACGTCGGACAGTTAGACGAATATTTGTAGAGAGTCTTGGCGATGATTAGGATTTTTACTGGGTGAAATAGAAAACAGTGAAGAATATAAAAAATCTAAGAATACTGCCATGTTGTTTTCTTCGTAAAAAGGCCATTAAAGGGTGCAATGAATTTTTATTTAGTTACTGCTTTCCACAATCGATGCAGAATATTTTTATTTTGAATATTATTATTCTCAATTTCCTCTCTATGCATTTTTTAAGTGTAAGGAAACTGTTCGTCAAATTTGATTATACAGGGTGTCCCAATCCCAACAGGATTTGAAGTAACTTTTTCCTTAGCGAAAATCGTCTCCGTTGCTTTGTTGAGGAGTTATCAACGTGAAACACGGACCAATCAGGGCGCGGCGTCGTCATTGGCCTAGCCGAAAGCCATCCGCTGTCACCGCGCCATGATTGGTCCGTGTTTTTCGTCGCTAACTTCTTAACAGAGCTGCGGGGAACATTTTCGCAAAGGAAACAGTTGCTTGGAATGGCCTCAGGAATTGCCATATTCGAAGAAGTACATCTTGGAACACCCTGTATACTTCTTAAACATATTTAGGCAAGCATACAGTGCGCAATGAATATTTTTGAAAATTATCTCGTCGCGAGACTGTTTTGTGCGACTAGATCGTAATTTATACATATATCCCCCATAGCAATCAATCTAATAAATTTCGAATGGCGATATGGACCGTTGTCCGTGTACTTCCAGAGAAACGAAACGCTCGTAAATGTTAGTTATAAATGTTATAAAGGTTAATTTTCCCCGGGGAACAATACAGCGGAAAGCTCAACTTATCCTATATTTTTCTTGATGAATCTGCAAGAGCGTTCGAATACTCTCGCTAGGCGATAATGTCATCTAAACGTTTATTATCGGGAATTAAACGTTTCTCGATGACCGGGGTATAAAAAGCATCGCGCGCGGCAGCCGCTCCGCGATTCCATAGAAATTAGTCTGCGTTTTCTTTGCGCCCCTGAATTCTATCGGTCTTTTATGTCGCAGATACGCTGACTGATGACCCGATATAGAGTCCCCGGCGCGGCGATTAAAATTGCATTAAGTCTTCTGTGTAGAGTCCTTCCTTCGAGCGTCGTTTGCCACGTCGTTTTATTGTCCGGCGTCCGTTGCATTTTTCCACCGGCGCGGCATTCGTATCGACGAGCGAACAAAAATCCGCGTGTCTCGCTCTGTGCCACGGCGTTATCGTGCTGCAGTAACGCTCTAACCGGATTTAATAAATTAGTCCGCGCCACCTCCGCTCCTTCCTCGTATCGGTATCATCAATTCCAATGTCGAGTTTTATGCGCCGGATATATGCATACACGCCTCGGCAATACGTAATCACTATCCACAACGCTCTCGATGCAGAGAGTACGCTCGTATAGCGAGCTCGTTTGCGATCTGCGCGCTCGAATCAATGCAAGAAACCGATCCACGACTCCTGCCGCGTCCTTGTAATTACGTTTTCGTAATGATCTTTAACTTTATGATTCCACTCCGTCCCGCCAAGGTGGGACAGTCTTAACGCATGTCCGATCTTTTGTCATTTCACCGTCAATCTCATTTTAAAGCTTGAACATTCTACTTTTGCACGTCATAAATTATTTTCCTCGGAAATATTTTTACGCGACGTAGCAGATGAGAAACTGAAGACTCATTTTTTCCCAAAAAATTCCTTTTAATAAATTATTTTAATTGAATATTCACCTACTTTTCCAAATATTTGCATGCAGAAAGCATGTATAAAACAGGGACAAACCAGAAGTGTCACCTTTTTTGTTTTTTTAAACATGTTTGTTGTTTAAAATTTGTACAGTCTTATAACAGGTATCAATAAACATATAAAAACTACCACGCGATATTGCTTAGTTACCTAATTGCTCTCTTCTGTGAGAGTCTCTTGGGTATTGCTTTATGAAATGGCAATTATAGAAAGTTAATAAACATTTTTGGCGTCTGTTACAATACATAGGATCCACTTAGAAATTTCTTTCTTCAATCCTTTTAATTTTTCTGTTGTTTCAAATTGCAGCGATGCATTTGCCTTATATATGCAGTAAATCCGAAATTATTATAGTTCAACCTTAATCATAATTTTTGCGAGATTTATTAACACTTCTAGCTAATTAATCTCCGCAAGAACCGGTTTTTATAACACCTTAAACTTCCATAGACTGGTTAATCGATTTTTCCGACTGTCAATTGAATTTCCTGAATTTTCATTAGAAGAGCATAAGCTAGTATCCACGAAATGAGACAATCCTCGTAAGCTACGTCGACAAATAAAGTTTTATTTCTGGTGATCGAATTCCGTTAAACGGGTCGCCGCGCCGGCCGGCAGGATGAAAATCATGCTCGAAAACTCTGTAAACTGGTCAATCCATTTTGTCCGAAACTGTCGGTTAATGAGCTTTCGCTGTGCAAAAGCGAAACCTGTCTATTTTACGGGAACTACATACACGGCGAAATAATACATTAACTTTTCTGCGCCGTACAGCCCGCGAAATTTGGTCGAGTTTTAAACTCAAAATATGCTCCCGCGAAATGTCTGTGATTAACCCCTGTATACGAGGTAGCTTGGCTCTATTGTGATCGGGGGTATTTAAAAACTTTATCTAACTGCCCACTTTACGATATTTATGCAAATTTACATTTTTATCGCCAACTATCGTGAAACTGGGCTAAAATAGAATTTTACCTACCCCATTAATGGTACTTTTAAAGTAATAAACAGACGAATGGGAGTGTACTATAGTCGGCGTTTTATTAATTTTTATAGATCCTCGTAAATTGGCAATGCCGGTGCATTTAGCGATGATTAAATCAGCAGTTCTTTCGATTATGAGTTATCGCGTTTCACGCTGTCGGAAATATCGAATTCTCTGAATAATTTTAGAACATCAACGTTGCGTAACGCATAAATAAATCAGTGCCGGCTGATAAAAATAGAATGCCCCCTAAATCGATTAAAGTTGAAACAGGCCTTCTCTCAGTTTCAAATCGAGTGTGAACACGTACTGCATTATTTGGAAATGGAGCGTAAATATTGAAAACCGAATAGCGTGTCTACGTTAAAACGTTTAATTTCGCATTTCGGGACTTTGTCGTTTTAAAAGTGTAAAATGTCGTTTAAAATTGTAAATTACAGTGAAAGAAGGACGCGACAGTGATTTTTTTTAGATATAATAATCTAAAAGCTATTTTAAACATCGTCAAAACACTGTTGTTGTTATAATCGAAAGAGGATTGAACCAGGATAATAGAGAAATAAATTGGGAAAGGAGGAAAATGTTTAAAAATTTTCGATTTAGACTGGAATTAGTTCGAAATATTCGAAAAAGTCAACTATCTATCAGTACGATTTACAATGAACATTTATGGCGGTCGATGTTATTTGTTTTCTATTGGTCCGGCTAGTTTTACAGTAGTGCGCCGGTATTGTTTATAAACATCGACACAAGTGGAAATAACCAGCAATGGTCAGACACATGAACCGTATGGCACTAAAGCGCACGTGCACGCGATGAATTTTTTAACATCGATTTACTCGAAACCGAAGCTTCCGGGCGAAAAAATTTTATTTCACGGTTTCGTTCGTGACATCATTCCGACAACATCCCGTGCATATACATAGGAACTCGCTCACAATTTATTTCTGCATTTCCGATTAAAAGTTAATCACGTTGCATCATCGACGGAAGCAGAATTTTATAATATTCGCCCGTCCTGTTCGCACACGCAGCCTCGAATTCTATCCGCGGAATTCGCATTAGATAATGTGGAGTAAACTTTCAACTTCGAATATACATTTTCACGTCGCTTAATATGTTATGTCCTACAAGTTTAATTGGATTTAAAGCTGGTTCTGATAGGACGTCTACCAGCAACTTTTCAATGAAATGCCCACTTTCGTGAATGACATATTAATTAAATGTAATAACTTCCATTCCAAATAATTTATATCGCGGTCGTCAACACTAGTGGTGTCTGCACAAAGTGTATAATTTTCTTGTTGATCCAAAAAAAATGATACAGTGGATACAAGAAATATTCGAACATAAAATTTCTGATTCTCGAGAAATTTGAAATATTTAACCCTTTGTAATTTCGTAAAAAACAATCGTACATAAATAAGCTTAGACTCATTTTAAAGCTTGAACATTCTACTTTTGCAGGTCATTATTGATTTTCCTGGGAGATATTTTTACACGATGTAGCAGATGAAAAACTGAAGACTCATTTTCCTCCAAAAATGCTATAAATTGAAACCTCTGTAAGAACATTGAAAAATTTTTTTCGCAAATGAATCTTTCACAGATTTGAAGATTCAAGTGTTCCCTTTACAACGAGATCTTCAAAATTGATGTGCGATTTTTTTTCACTGTTTTAGGGAACAAATATGAGGACCAAGTTCGGTGGTCTGAAGTCCTCGTGGCGCACTTCATACATATTACTGTAAAGGCAGTCCATTAATGTCTTGGATAATGATTTTTAATAAATTTTCGAAATTTGTTGACCGTAAGAAGCACTGAAAAAATCTAATACGAGTTATTAAATTAGTATTGAATATTTCTTTAAAATTTTAAGCGAATATATTTGTTGACAATTTAAAAAACAGATTACTAAACAGAAAGCATAATGTGCCAAAGACGGTTAAACATTTTCAACAGAAAAAAATTTATTTCACTTTTGTCCGACTAGTATTTTCACGCGTTCCATTGTTTGAAATAAAATACCTATTCTCTCATTTCTACCTGTACATAATTTGCTTGCGTTTATTGTTTTATGCGATGCGCACATTTATGAGAAATTCATTGTTGCTATAAAATATAGTTCCTGTTCCGTCGGGAGGCAGAATCTCCATATTTCCATTGTTTCAGTATTCCGCGAACGAGTAAAATATTCCTGTCGCATAGAAATTCTAAAATTTTCCAATTATCTTTTTCACAAAGCGAATACGATATCTATGCATTGGTATTGAATCCATGAGGACATGTAATTATCGAAGTCCGTGCAATTAACGGAGTAACTAGACACTTAAGACCTTAATCCCTGTTTTTAAAATGTTTCCACGCAAAAGGTACTTATTTTTTAGAAAAATACTTACAGTCTGTTGAGAGAATGAATAATTCCTGAGTGTTGGTTTGAATGATTGGGGATATTTAGTTGGTATACACGAATGGATGTATAAGGTTGGTATGAGTGAGTAGATATGTTAGGTTGGTATGAGAGAACGGTTTTGAATGAGCGAGCGTTACTCAAATGTTTTATAAAGGCGTCGAGTGTTCAGATCAGTAGAGACAACAGCAGAGTGTGCACGTGGTTATTCAAATGTAATATTCAAACTCAATAGTAATAGCAAATTGGTAATAGTCTTCTTTTTATATTAAAGTCTTTTATTTAGTTATATATATATATATATTCAATTCACTTTGTTTTGAAAGAACAAAGTATTCTATATACCAAGCCTGTTCCTAATGTGCAATAAATATCGAAAAACCAGCAATCCTGTAAAACCAAAGTTATAACACAGTCGATAAACAAATGACGCCACTATGAAAAATATACTTATTGTCTATCTGATCTTTGCTTCCTATTACTGCCAAAAATTAATTACTGCCCAACTCTGATCTACAATATAGTCTCTTAGCATAATTAATCTCGCAATCCAATAAACGAATTCACAATCAAGGACTCCCTATACTTCTGCAGGCAAAGACAAAACAATTTCTTTCTGTGAAACCGCAACATTCAGTCCGCACCGTTTGTGCACGAAAGTTTCTTTCGCCCGTTGTCGTGGATGCAAACACTCTTCGTAAATTAATAGCGACGAGTTTCTCTGCGAAATAACTGCGCCCTATCACGATCCCTGACGTACCATCGTACGTAGAGACATATACACACGTGTACACACACACACACGCGCGCGTACACGTGAAAACAGTTCCCCCGGATAGTGTTCTCATCGTGCGTCAAGCTGTACACACACGATGACGACGCGGTTACCAATCGTCGCGTATATCAGAGAAACCAGTAAATACGAAGTTGGAATCCAACGGTAACCGAGGCTCGATACGGGCACAGAGGAACCGTGTACATTCACCACAGAGGATTTACTGTCAGATAGTCGATCACATGCCTCGCTTACTTATTGCGCTTTGAACGGGCGAACCTTGCTGTCTGCCCGTACAAATGCTGCATCCGTCTTCTCTGCGATAATACCAAAAAAAAAAAAGAGAGAGAGAGAGAGAGAGAGAGAGAGAGAGAGACCGACAGAGAGGGAAAAGGAAAAAAATCAGCGACTTTCGGAAAGAGAACGAAGACAATACACCCGTGACTTGGATTACGGCTGACATGGTGAAACGATACAACTTTCCTCCGCGACCGGGTCCCTTTTGATTTCCTAGCCCCTCTGCCGAGAGAATCGGAATTTTTCAATCGTTCTCCTTTCTCCTCTCCTTTTCGGATGTTTGTGATTTGAGAGAGAGAGAGAGAGAGAGAGAGAGGGAGAGAGAGAAACAGAGAGGAAGAGAGAGAAGGGAAATGGACAGTGCATTAGAATGCAGAGGCGGCTTTGTTTGGTGCAGCGAGTAACTCGAGGAAGCGACAAACAATCGTCTAATCAAAGGTAATCGCGGGCAGCCAACCACCGGGTAAACCTCGCTTAACGATCCTCTCGGACCATCCGGTAATTGTGCCCGAACCAACCGATTTCTGAGCCTGATCTTTTGCCTCCTGAAAATTCTGAACCGCGGGAGGAGGCGGCGGCCTCCTTTCTCCCACGGCCGATCTACGATCGGGATTTCGCTGGCGATCCGCGGAATAATTTATTTCGTACGATGCGAATTACCGCAATTTGGTTTTAAATTGCGAGCAGTAGTTTTAACGAGCTAATGCGACGGTACGCGCGAAGGACTCCGAGGGACGAAACGGATGTGCACGCGCTGCGTCGGACAGCTTCCAACGGCCGGTTGAAAAATGTTAACGTTCCAAACAGATTTTAATTGTCCGATTAAAGCCCGCCGCGCGGAACTTGGCTACCTAGTTGCAGGAGACCCACGCGGGCGTTTCAATGTACGCGTGTGCATCGTTTCAATGAGAATCTTCTCGGGAATTTGAGAAATATTCGATCGGATCGCGTCACTGATTTCTCGCGCGCACGCTCCTGTTCGACAGTATGTGGACACTTTTTTTTTATTGGGATCATGTTAAAATACGAAGCAGCAGAAGTGACTATTTTATATTACTGTTTTTAAATTTTTTAAACTTACACCTATTTTTATTGTATCTGATATACTGTATACTTTTCTTCCACATAAAACGCATTACTAAACTAGACCCAAAGCATACTTTATAACAAGGGTTTCCAAACTTTTTCCTACATCGACCCCCTTACATTTTTCTTGATGATATACAGCATACAACACAATCGTGATACTAACAATTGCACATAAAAAACTTAAAGACAACAAGTTTACTAGGAATGTGAACAAAAAATTAGAAAAAAGTGGTTCATTAGATTTGTTTTATTATTTTTGCACTATTTTCATTATTCATTTTGCGGATATAAACAAGATTTCAGAAGCATTGTAACTGCACAATAGTTCGATTTATACATATTCAAATGGATATTATAATCTAATAATTACATTCCTTAAAAATTAAATAAAATTTTAAAACATTTATCATCAATCCCCAATAAACCCTTGAAATACTATAGATTCTTTTTAAACTCCACTTTGACCCCGTTGGGAATCCCTGATTTATAATCAATTAATAACACGTAGTGGTTCAATATAGGTGCCGGTATAAGCTCTGCTAACGCTATTAATGAACACAATTAATTTATGTCCACATAGTTTTGAGCGTGTAGTTCTGCAATGTGTGACAATAATACTGAAAATTATAAGCTTAGCAGTCTATCGATGACATTTAGTGAAATATTTTTTATGTGACTACACTTACTGCGATAAATTAAGAAAATATTTCATATAAAATAGCAATCGATAAAAATAAGAAAAACGTGCTTGTTTCTATGCATTTTTTTCATTTTTCGGGGAAGTTTTCAATATAGATTGACTTGGTTCTGATAGAGATACGGATAGATGTTTTTCAATATGCAACACATACGTATACGAGAACGCAATCGGTTCACTATTTTCTGAAAAACCACGAGGCGGCGTTGGAAAACTTAGTTTTGAGAAAAACACAATTAATGTTTTTTATACCTCTGCCTCGGTTATACATGTAGTTTTCGAAATATTTCAGCTCTCGGGGCTACGACAATTCATCGAATTTTGAAAAACCGTTTGACGAACACATTCGCCATACCACAAGGATTTGAAAGAAATCCAGAAAGAGTGGATTCTTTTTAACGTGTAAATTATTCACACGAAAGGAAACAATTTACCTCGTCTACAACCTAAGTAAAGGTATTTAATTTGTATTTTTAAATACACATAGCATTATTAAAAAGTGATATTATAACATTGCAATAGAAACGTCTACTGTATTCCGTCGCTTGAAATTACAAAATATGAGCATAACAATTTAGCCACCCTCAACAAGTTTTGTTCTACTAAGAACCCGTTAACGACAAGGAAATTGAAATCATTGCGACGAAAATAACACAGCGAGGGGTTGAATAAGGATCTACATAGATCCTAAGCATCGCTAATGTGCAGCAGTCAGAACCGCTCCCCCAAGGATTAGTCGTGTTACACACAAGCGTCATTTCATTCAGCCATTCATACATCACACCCATTTCTAACGAGCTCCGCTATACTAAGTTACCAACGAGCATTTGGCTATCGCTAGTAGGGGATCGACCGGAGCCAGTATTTACCTGAATCGCGAGCCGTGCCATAATATTACTATTCAATGCGTCGTGCGAATACTGATCTACCATATTCGGACTGTGGAATAATTAACTTTTCGCCCTGCGATACGACGCAATATCGAAGTTCCGTTGTGAACAGAGAACTTTTCCAATTTGTAACCGGCTAATTCGAGGAAACGTAATAGATTCAAAGCCGTCCTAATTTCCAAGATGGCGAAATTGAAAAAAGTTCCGCGGTCTGAATAGGAGCGGTAGTCCCGACGGCCAAAGATCTACTTTGAAAGTTGACTATAAAATCTCGAATAGAAAGAGGAGGAAAAAAGAGAAAGCATAAACTGCTGTTAGTCTCTTTGTTCTGGACTTAATATAGTAAGTTCGCAGGCGGCCGCTGCGGCGCGGTGCACCGTCACGGACTTACAGCGATTATAAGGGACCGGTGGATGGCCGTGCAGGAAGATATGCAAATTGCACACGATGGAGGCGGGTTAAACGTTCGTGAATTTTAAACGTAATAGAATTTCATCGATTGCCCTTGGTCAGGCTCTCTCTCTTTCTCTCTCTTTCTCTCTCTCTCTGCCCTCCGGCGGTGGTTGTTCGCCCAGTCCCTTAGACGGGTGAAAAAAGAAGAAAACGCTTCCGAGTGGTCGCGAGCGTAATAAAGTTGCGTGCGGCTGGCAGCCCCAACAATTTAGATGCAAGTGTCTCGAATTTATGGGCCGTCTGGTCGCCAGACGCCAGATTTTTTAAATCGTCGGCTTTAAAATCGACCGCGGGCCGTGCCTGGGTGTCTATTCGTTCGACCTTATCGGCAGTTTTTGCCGGGATTCGAACGTTTGTCGCTGGGCTCGAATCCCGCGGAAATTGATAATCAAAACGGCCATCAAAATGAAAACGTGCCACTATCATGCATAGCAAACGACGAAAATAAATCAGAACCGCCTGCGAGCGTCGCTCGGATATGCTATTGAAATTACACCTAGTCGCACCCCGCTAATAACTATAACCAAAGTTGTAGTCCGCAACCACCGGCTCCCATAAAAATGCCGGAATTTGCACATTCTGGCTCACAGATGTCCGATATGTGATTACCCGATTGCCGATCTTTCTATGCAAATGTACATGTTTCTGCATTGTTATATAACAATAAAAATTGCTCAAAACTCGGTCTGTTTATTAATCAGATTTCGTGCGAATACTATGTATAAATGCATAAAACTTAATGGTTACTCGGTAATCCTACAGTCTGTGTAAAAAGGATTCGTGCACTCTTTAAAAATAAATAACTTTTTAAAAATTGGATCAAACGACTTGGGGTTTTGTTAGAAAGATTAAGTTACTAGTTGAACTATTTTATTTAACACTAGGTTCACGGGATCCGTCAAAATGACAGGTTCTAACATTTTTAATTTTAAACCAATTTATTTTTTTTTTGGTATACATTATAAAAAATGTATTTAAAAATTTGGATGAACTTGTTATTTCTATGAAATAATATAAAATACTCACTTTTAGTGCTCCGTAAACCTAGTGTTAACAATGTTATAGGCTATATTCTGTGGTTCTACTAATTTAATCAACTACTCTAAACTTAAGGTTAAAACTAGCATTGATATATGACAAATCGCATACAAAATATTTAATACAGGAGCTGATAAAACCATTCACTGCATATAATGAATTTTTAACACAAAACCTATCGAGTACTAAAAGCAATTCAAATGGTTTAGCTTATAAAAATGACAAGGCTCTATTCATTTAGATTTTGTGCAATATTTACCCCAATATGTGCTTGGATACAAAAAATTTATCGAATCAATTTCCATGTAAGCAATTTCATAATTTAAATAATTGTTAAATGAAAAATATGAAACCGTTCATTTGACCGGCAGTGGTAGTTGTAGTGTTAAACATAGTTATACTAAATTATATGTGATTAAATTAACGTAATTATTTTTTATAATGTGATTTAATTATATGTAATTAAATGTGCATTCAACGACACCGTGGACATCACATGGAAAGAAAATAGATTTCCCGTGCTATGACTCTAATTCGTTCACGCGCTGTGAATAAAAATCCAACGTAGAAATCATTTTTAATTTTAATCGCACGGTAAAGCAAATTAATGAACCAGAAACCTTGAGAGCATTCAGCGGTCCAATGCTGTGCGACATTCGCAGCAGCCGCGAAGATCACGGGGCTGGGACGAGGGAAAATCTCGAGCAAAGTAATCCACGTGACACCGCGGCGCAGGTAATACACCAGTTAGCATAATCACCAACTTTCGTAACGGCGCGCAGCGCGGCTCGGCTCGGCTCTGCGCGGCGTGACTAGCCAGACGGGAGGACAAATAGTTTTCGCGTCGCATCGTCGTTAATCCTGTTTACAATAGTTGATTGCAATAAAATTTACATGCACCCGTCCACTTTGCCTTCCCCTATGCTCCCGTTCGTCCCTGTTGCCACTCAAAATTTACATGCGGCCCGGTTAAATTCATGCGCGTCCAATCCTCCGTGATTTACATTCGCCATACGCGGTTACGAATTTTATGCTACGCGTACCGTTCACACGTGCTTTATTTTACCGTTCCCCGTGTGTCAGGGTCTACACGCATTTTTTCCCCGTTCTGTTCGCACCCTCCCCTCTCCGCCGACCCGCGCACGCACACTCGATACCCTTGTAAAAAAAAAGCTTCCGAATTGACAGAAACAATTCGCCATACGGACATACGCGCGCGCGTGAAACGAGAGACACAACGTCATGCTGATACGGAAAGGGATCGTCACCAAAAATTCGTCCGCCCCCATCGACAATGACGTTTATACCCTTTTTAAATGCACGGGGATCGCTTGAACGACGCGCACTTAATGGAACGCAATCGAATCGGCTCGTATATCGTCGGGCTCGCGTCCCGAAAATGGCATCGATTTTTTTTTTTTGTTTTTAGTTAAACGTACAACGGCAAGGGGATGAGCATCGATCGAGTGATATGTTAATTCGAGGGAAAAACACGAGAACTTCGGGGCTCCCACGACGAGATTTCCGGAGTAACGATGGTGGAAAATGTTTCGCTACCCGCGGGGGTTTTATTGACTCAACATGAACGCGTTTAAATTTTTGGCCGCAGTAAAAAATGGCGCAGGTGCGCCGAGAATGAAAATTTCAAGCCGGCTTTATAATTTTCCCGGCGTTCTGCGGGTTGTACCGACTGAGGAAAAAAAAACGATACAATGCGCGCGGAAAAATTAAACGCGCAAGCACGCGGTGTTTATTCATCATCGAATATTAGACACCCAGCCACGTAACAATCGAATGAAGTATTAATATTGCTGGAAGGCTAATTGGAGGAGTATTCGTGGTTTGATTAATCATGATTAAGGCCGTAAAACGGCCAGAATCGTTCGACGGTAATTTTACAGGGGAAATGTTTTCAAAGTTGCTACGTTTTATTAATTGCTACTGCGAACTTCCCGGGCGACAGTGAATCCATAACTACGGTCATAATCGGCGTATTTTTTAATCTCAATAGCTTTCGTGTAAATTAACATTCTGGTATGCGGGTAACGAGGTCGTTAAATTAATTCACATTAGGTGACAAAGTCAAGTTTAAGAAATAAACAACTATTTCTTTTTCAACTTTAGATGCGTTTATGAAGTAAGTTCTCATCACAATATGGATCTCCTTTTATTTATTTTCTATCTTCTTAGTTTAATGTTTTATAATGTTTCCCAATATCTTAAAAATAATATATCAATGTCTTTCCATCTACTCATTTTCTCATAAATGCACCAAATCCACAGTCTAGTTATAAGTTATTTATCATGTAACTATGCCAAGTGTAATTGTAACTACGTTAACAACAAATAATAAATAAATTAATAATCAATAAAACATACATTTTGAATTAATTATGGGAAATGTGTAGAATACAAACATCGCAGCAAATACATTTATTTGATACATGCTGTAAATGAACGTTTCATTAATGACAGGGGAAACTAATTAAGCTCACCTAAAGGTTTTACAAATTCGAGTTTTCTTAATTATAGTCTGCTGCTAGCATCTCGGTTGTCGGACGTAAAACTGGAGTGACACTTGGCAATAGTTCAAATAACAGGCGCTCAGCAGTTTCGTTAATTGGCCACTAAAGTTTCGTTCAAATATCAATGATTCACAGAGAACAGTCGACCAGTTTTCCAGTAATTCCAATCAGTATTCATTTTTTCGCAACAAAGCCTACTTCAAAATTCTAACACTCGAATACCGAACAACGACTTGATCCTATTATCAATTGGTTTTTAAAATTTGTTGTATATTCCTATAGACAAATAATAAATTCTACCTTTCTAGACGATTATAAATTTACCAGTTTGTTAATTCACTGATACGTTTTTTTTTACATAGTATATATTGATTTTTTTAATACACTGAAAAAATCAATCCTAGTCGTACGAGGCTTAAATTTATATCTGTAGCATAAAAATATGCGTTGAAGTGATAAAGTTTAATTGACTTTTACGTTCTATTTCTCGATTAAAAATTAATTTTACTGCAATGTGCTTGAAAGAATTAAATTGCATGCCAGTTTTAATTTCATTATCGAAAGTAAGTACTTCGATTTTGTTGGACTCTTCTGGGGATTCTTCTGGGTCTTCTGGGAAAATCGTCAAAAATTTTGGGTATAGAGGGTTAACCATTTTTGTCTATGCCACGCGGTCTTAGAATAAACAATACTAAACCGTCTGATTCCGATTTCCCAGCTAATTAATTCCAAAAACTCAATGCACGTCCTCCCACCTGGACAACTGCACCCCTTAGTTTATTTACCGTTCGCCGACAGCACTGATCGATATAAAAAATTTTATTATTTTGCCCGTAAAGTTTATCGTGGAAAATATAGTCGGTTCGCGCTAGTTTCCGCGCGCGTGTGTGTACACTCGCCGCCTTGAAAGCGGTCGTTCTAACGACCACTTTTAGGGATCGGTTTAAGATGTACTCCGCATTCGTAAAATTTATTGTGCAACTTTTACTGACGCCGATACGACGTCAATTTTAGGTACCGTCCACATAACGACGATAATTTTAACCCGAATTTCAGAGTACACACACTTCAGGCGCAACCCCCGTCTTAGAAGTTCAATTTACGGATCGATCGATTTCTCCGCCCCCGCCCCAGCCACGAACTCCGACCATGCTCCGAGTCAAAGCCGAGTTATTAGGAGTTTTTTTTTATCGGCCCATACACTCCGCCACCGTGCCGAGAAAATAAAATTCACGATGGCCTACGGAGAAAAGAACGTTATTCAGGGATCGGGCCGGCAATCGACTACGAGACGCGCGTTAAATTCACGGAAGCCTGCGGTGCATTGTCTATGCGACAAAAATTGCTAAAGTGGCTTCCGTGACGCGACGGTGCTATTCAACATTGTAAAATTGCCGAAATTGCACTGGCCGTCTAAATTCCGAATTAATTCCTAATTTAGAACAGTAGAACAATGTACCCAACACATTTTTTGCAACTTAATTAAAATAAAAAGGGGAGAATTAAACTGCTCTTGCTTGATATTCTGGAATTAAAGAAAATCAATTTGATTTTGCGTCAGGATTCACATTCTACATATTATTTATTATTAGACAGCGGATCCTGAAATAAAATTTTTTTACCTGAAGTCCAACAAACTGGAGTGAAAAAGGAATTTATTTTCTATCTTAACATATTTAACATGTTGAAAATAATATAATAGTATCTTTAAATTCTTCTAATGTTTTTACTGTTTCAAATTACACTTACTAATTTTTGTCACAAATGCATAAAATCCGCTGTCTATTTATCATGTACAAAATCTTTCAATTTTCAAATCAATTTTTATTTAGAGTAATATGCATATTTAATATGTATGTGTTCATAGTAATATCTGCAACATCAGAGTAATATAAACAGTTAAAAATTTGGGTTTTAACGAGTCTATTGCTCGTTACGAATCATCTGTTTGTTTCTCTAACGAGATAATTCGTAGACAACAATTTTTCTGCATAAAAACAGACAAGAAAATCCCGGGGCAAATGAATGCAACAATTTACAGTCTGTAGACGCCATAGACAAAACATATATTAAAATCACGTAGGACGCGGGTGAACAGAATTTTTATTCACGCCAAGTACTAAAAAAGTGTGAAATTACATTAACAATTACACGTGACTACAAAGACCATTTTGCTTAGTTATGCCGTGGCAGCCAACGTGTTAAAAATGCAGGAGTTTTTATATCGTGGAACAGATATGAATTTAAATTTTCAGTAGAGCACGATGTAAGAAGTAAAAATGTTTATTTTAATATTTCACCTATTTTTAGATTCTTTAAATGATATTAGTCATTTGATCTGATTCGTCTTAAACTCCGATTAAGTTTAATTAAAATATCGCCATAATTTACATCATGAATTTTTATAAACACAGATTATCGAAATAGCGAAAGTATTACACAGCCTGGTCCTTAATTTTCAGTATTATAACTCGTGATAAATGTTTACCTAACCCAGGAAGAAGAGTGTAATGCACTTTAACTAGTATGGTAATATTATTTATCGGTAATTTCAAGGAAAATTTACTTTGATTCGTCGAGATATGTATCAACAAATTTCAAGAAGCCGTGAGATTTTTGTCACTAAATCCTCTCCACTCAGCGCACTGTGGAGCGTCTCGAAAGGAAAATCTGCAATTAAAAACCGTGGCCTTGTTCCCGTGGTCATGGCCGGAAATTTGTTTGAAAAATTGATTGGCTGTCGGAGCTAATAAAATCAGCAAAACTGTTTCCCCGGAGTGGCCATTTTAATTAAATTTTTATTCTAATTAAAACGAAAACAGCTGGTGACAGGCGTGTCTCGCATCAACTACGTTGATGGCTATTGCGTGGGCGGTAACACGAGTTAATTTTTTATTCTTCTCGCGAATAAGACGGGTATCCTTGTTTCGAATAATTCGTTGTTCTTATTTCGAAAAGAAACCGAAGAAATATAACATATTATATATAACATAATAGGCCTAAAATGACTATCGAATTGTGAATAAAACTGACAACAAAGCTCTCCGTTAATACTTGAAAAAAAAATCATGTAAAACACATGACGTTTAAATAATTCAGAATCGATTTATTTCCGTAAAAAGTATGAATGGTCGTTTTTAGTATACATAAAATGACGGATATAAGCAGCAAAGCAGAAAATGCTTTCAACGCTCACGGAAAACTTGGGGCAGCTGTTCGAAATGTGCAATGCGTGTCGCACACACGACCATAACAGATGAAAATTATGGGTAAAATATAGTTTACGACAGATGTACTTCAAATTAAGGAACCATGTTTTAGAAAATTAACTTTTTAATTACACGTTTGAACGTTGCGTTTGTAGCAACATATGTTCAAAATATTGCTGGTGGTACAGCTGCAGAAATGTAATTATTTAAAAAAACGAAATAACAGAATAATTATGTTATTATACCTGCTTTCGCGTGTTTTGCATATACAAGCATAATGCAGAAAGATCTGCAGATTACTTATTACTAATGAACATTTTAATTATTGCAAACACATAAATTGTACAATTCACAGACCTCGATATTTCTGCTGAAAATGCATTTATCCACTTTCATAAGTATCACACGATTCACCAACATATTAATATGCTAGAATTTAATAACACATATACAGTAACGTCTCAATTTAGCGGAACACGTATTACTGTTATTACGGGATGCATATCGGGCATGGTGAAAATAGGTGAACGCGCGAGCCGTTACGAAATGTAATAATGAACTAAATGTTGTATGAAATCAGTTTGTACAATAGATCGTATTTATGCTAATAGAATATTACGCAGGAACGAAAAAGATCTCTCTTGATTTTAATTGGAGAATATGGTACACACAACTCCATCATTAAAATAAATTTGATACAAATGCATCACATATAATTATCTTTACCTTTAATTAGGTAAAACAAGGTAAAATTGCCTGGCAATGCAATTTCAAGTGGAAATTATTTCAACATTATTTCCACAGGAACGATCTCGGTGAAAAATAAACGTCTTGTAAAGAAAACGTGTGTTCGCGATGGAGATTGCTACTGCTGTTGGAAGACCTATTAAAAAGTTTTCTCTGGAAAAATTACACACACCCATTCCCGGATATGTAATATCGATTTCCAAACGTAGAAGGGAGAAGGTTCAAAGAAAAAAAAAAGACTGGAAAGGGTTAACTGACACATTTAATTTTACAGGCTCCGGACACAGGGTGGGAGGTATGTAATGCAACATCGGTATCGATGCTCGCAGCTTGAATAGCAACAAATACCCTTCAATCACAGAAGCCGTGGAACGACAGCGGTTACGGACTAATCGCGACTGTATCAATCTGGCGGCAGTGCATCAATCATCCTCCGCCCCTGTCCATTATATTTCACCAGCGAAGAATGAACGTGTCCCGTGGCGGAACCGTA
This sequence comes from Lasioglossum leucozonium, assembly GCA_028454225.1. NCBI lineage: Eukaryota > Metazoa > Arthropoda > Insecta > Hymenoptera > Halictidae > Lasioglossum > Lasioglossum leucozonium. The sequence goes on along the minus strand of CM052210.1, from coordinate 4,242,409 downwards.
AGTTACGGGGAAGGGGTTGAACGCGTCACTCGACCGCTTAAAGGGCAATCTCTTGCCGCATTCTTCGCGACCCGGATGATGGAGGAGGGGCGGAACACGTCGGGAGAAAGTTGACAGAGCCGGAATGAAACAAAACGCACAAACGGAGGAAATGGAACCGTTTCGAATGCTGGCGCACGGTACTTATACCCCAACCAGCTGTTTTCGAGCGTCTGTGATCTGAAAGCACCCTGTTATTGGATCATTCCTTAAGTAATGCGGTTTTTCGTACGTCTATTACGCGAAGGGAAGCGCCAACCCTTTTACCACCTCAGAGACGATACGTCGGCACCGCAGATTTCTCGAGAAACGCCTCAACTCAATATTACGTTGGGGAAAAAGAAATCCATTATTTTTTTGGTAGATGGCTGTAGTGATCGATATCTCGTAAAGTATCGATCAAACAATTTCAGATTTATGCTCGTTGTCAAGGTGACATTTCACACTAAAAAAATTCTTGTGCAGTTTTTTGTTTGGTCCGTTCAGTTGTGAGTTACAGGGTGTTAAAAATGAAAGTCAACAACGAGAAAATTCGGTACATTTTACAGTTTTTCGCCAATAAGGACCAAGACTTCTATGAGAGAGGCATTATGAAGCTACCTTTAAAATGGCAACAAATTATAGAACAAAACGGTGCATATTTCACCCAAATCGGACAATCCGAAACATGTTAAATAAAGTCTTGCAGTTCACGCAAAAATAATGGATTTCTTTGTCCCCAACCTAATATTTCGGCCATCTTCAATAGAATTTAACAGTGAACCTACCGGTCAAACGACCGGTTTTATATTTTTCATTTTGCGATTATTGAAATCATGAAGTTGCTCGTCACATGAAAATTGATTCGACAATATTTTTTTATCCGATCGCATACTGAAATAAAAATTGCACATAATCTAAATAAACGAAATCGGTAGGTTTAGTGTTAACCCGTTAGGTATTAAACAATGAACCGAGACCGGTTTAAAATATTTATTGCTTGCAAAAACGTGCATAGAACCATGTAAAATGCTATCGACACAATTTTTCGACTGACACTTTTTGCACAATAAAGTGAACAAGCGTAAATAAATGATTAGTGATATTAATAAGCGTAAATGAAATTAATTGGAAAAATCAATACGATGCTAAAAGTCTCCGTAGAGATAAATGAAAAATTGAAAAAGTTGCGATCTTTTGCTGCGGCTTGCATTAGTGCGAGTCTCGCCGACACTTGACTTCTTGCTTCGGTCGTCGAGCGTGTTTACCGCTTGACTAGATCCAAGGGGCATTTCCCCGGGGTGGGGCTGAAATGTTGACAGTTACGGTGGAGATCTTTTCGACAGTTACGGAGAGATCGCTGTAATACCAGGTTATGAGGTGGTACACAGTTTGAACAGTTGGCGTTCGTTAAAGTTGCATGAAAATCAGCGAGTGTCGTTTCGGGTCTCTGTTCCCTTGTTAGAGGATTGCCGGTAATTCCTCAAGGAGGAGCAAAGACATTCGCAACCGGTCTCTATCCCTTTCTGCTTAGTTGGTAGGGCGTGATCAGGTAGACTATGCGCAAGAACTGGTCACAGGATGGAGGCCGGATGGCGGAGGAGAGAATCCGTCGTGTTTTCCCGTAGCTCACCGACACAACTATGGGCAACTCGCGCGATACAGGATGCGAATCCTATATTACAACCCCCAGACTGTTACCTCTGCTTCTTGTGCAACGTGCATAGAAGCATAATGGGCGCATAGTGGTTGGCTGACTGTTACATTATTAAGTAGTTGAGTGCACGTTAGCTGCGAAGTGCTGTCAGCTTCTATTCAGACGCGGGCCAAGCAAAACCAGTAATTCCGCGTCGCTCGAGGACGCGGCTTTTCCTTCGCGAAAAAAAAAACTAGCCCTCGTGACCCATTGTTCGCGACTGGTTTATTCGCTTTTCCCCCCTCCCACTCCCCCAACCCGCTACGAAGAAAAACACCGTCCACGATCCGTAGATCGTCGTGGGCGCGCGGCTACTCCAGCAAACGTTGCGAACGTGTTTTCTAGAAGCATACACTGGGCGGTGACCGTCTGCTGCGATACCCATAAGTCTTGGCTGCATCAAGAACCAAAACTTACACAAAGGATTATGATATGTCAGCATGACGTTTATTGGATAATAAAACAATAATAATCAACTGCAAATTCAACACTAAACATACCGAGCCTCAAAAGAAACTGGTATATGTTCCTTTACAAAAATGACAATTGTTCCCTTACAAAAATCTCTACTAAAGATATCTGTACAGTCATTTCTTATGAAATTGTTTTTGTTATTTCAATAATTGTAAAATAAAAAATCTTGGACCTGTCATTTGATCGGTCGTGGTAGGTTTAGTGTTAACCTGTGACGACGACGTGTAACGAAAGAGTAATTAACGTAAATACAGTCCAGCTTGTTATCAAATGTATAGAAAATTTAGCGAAATTGTGTACAAGAAAGGAGGAAAACCATGTTGAAATTCATGACGCAATGGTCGTGAATTAATTAGCACGCGTTATATTTATTAAAAAAGAAAGAAGGGAAAGAAGTACATTGGGCAAGGTAGAATTAGAAATCAGTATCTTTACTGTAGACTCGTTCTTGGTGCGGCACAATTACCTTGTTCTTTTTACAACCAAGTTACTAGAAGCATGCAAAACTTTTAAGTTAAATTTCTGAAAAAGGAAGGCTACGTAGTAACACCAGGTATTGTATAATACAAGTTCTACCTAAGGCTATTCCAAAATCGATTTCTGCACCCGGTGCTCTCCGGGATGATAACACAGGAAAGGACAGAGGCTGTTCGTGTTGTTTTTCAGAAATTGTGCTTTTCGCCTTTATTCTTGGGAAACACGTGCAGCAAAATGATGAAACAACTATAACGAATTAATAATTAAGCAACCGTAGCAATATCACGTCGGTAATAATAAAATTTACAATTTCATTTAGCCGCAACAACGGCGTCATTGTTTTTTAAATATCAATTTAAAAATGTTATACTGAAACGTACAATATAAAAGATGAAGTATATTGTATATATCCAAATTGATAAATAAACATTCGGACGTTTCCATAGACTTATTGAAAGTATGTACTAAAAATTACAGTAATAATTTTTTGATAAATTATTAATCATTGTATATAAAAGTGAGATGTATATGAATGTTTAAATATAAAAACAAAACATCATTTCTAAAAGAACAACAAAGGTAAATATCTTTCTGTTCACGTTAGTAAGGAATATAAACAATTTTTGTACATACTCTTGCTTTTAAGAAATACCAAAAAACCAGGATAGCTCCACCAATTTACTGCAGAGTAGAGGAGAAATAGAGACTGCTCTAGTTCCGTTAAAATCGATTGTTCCAATTCCACATGTACCGAGGGTTTGTAAAAAAATTGATGGTTGGAACATTGATATGGTACACAACACTGATTGCACGGAACGAAGTGTAAATAGAAAGTTTGTAAATAGAAATTGTAGACTTTTCTAATTGCACCGCTTTCGAAGAGAATCTTATTGCGCATCGGTGCAATGACATAAGTAAGCGATTTAGAATATTTTTATGTTCCTGTTCAAATTTCTCGGATGTTTATTATTGATATTTCTTTACCTCGAAGGTAAAATTGGAACAACTAAAAGAAACGATAGGCGCCGTTACTTAGAATCCTTTCAGCTGTCCAGAGTCTTTTCGTTCCGAGTGTTAAACGGGACGAAAGTGAAACCGAGAACCGATGTCTTCCAATTAAGGAAAGTATCTCCAAGGTTCATCAATTATTTGCATCGCCCTCGAATAAACACGTTGGAAGGGTAGTAATTATTTACCGACGGTCTCGCTCCGTTTGCCAGTTTGTCACGGCGCATTGAAACCATTCAAGACTATGAAATTGAAAGCAGTCGATAATATAAAAGAGTGCATAACAAAGGATCGCTTGAAAGAACCATTTCAAAATAAAACATTTAGAAATAAATCCCGTTTCGAGGACCCAAGTTTTTTTTCTTTTCACTGCAGAATTGTTGTTTCTTGTTGTCGAAGATGCATTATAGACATTTCTGTAGGTAAAATTGTTAGATTAAAAAATTCTACGAAAGAAGCGGCGACTATAACTCGATGCTAATGGATGAGATGTTTAAAAAGAACACGACAAAAGTTCAGTCTTTGGAAAACTCTAAGAACAATATCGGATAATATTAGATTTCCGTCAAAATTTTTAATGAATTCGATATAAAAAGTGGCAGGATAATAGGGCGACACGACGAAGTATATAAAGGGCGATCTTTTAATCTATTAAAAAACGTAATTTGATTGCATTTATGTTTTCCAAGCAGACGATAAAATACTCGAGTTTGTTAGAAAAAAATTAGGAACTGTGTCGGTTCGCGAAATTGATATAAATAAATATGTGAATCCGGTTGTGCTTCTCGCTAACGAAACTTCATTAAAAAAACTCCTAAAAATAATACAATGTTGAGTCTAAAAAATTGAAACATATATTCTGCAAAAACAGTTGCAACAATCTCATACGACGACATGGCTGGAGACTCTATTAGTCTAAATTGTCTAAATGTAGACACACGACATGTAGCAAACGATGAACAGTCTGCATACACTGACTACAGGCTGTCTATACGTAGTCTGCAGATAATGTCCGTAAGTTTGAACAAGGTTTATGTCGTGTAAGAAAAGAACTAGACATTTTCTTGAATCATGTTAGAACAATTAGAACAAATTAGTACTTTAATATCGTTAATTGATGTCTTAAAAACCTGAAAAGGAGCATCTTGAATCTCAAAACGGTTTGATAAAATGTTCCTCGAGTGTAGTTCGCAGTAATACCTAATTATTGGGAAAATAACGTCCATTGGGTTCTGAGCAAACAATAATCCACAGAATGCGCGGCAGTTCCGTCGTGCTGATGAGGATACGATGAGCAGTTTTCGTTATCGATTCCGTGAGACTTCACCAGCTCATCGCACGAGAACGCATGAATACAGTCGAAGCTTATCTGCAGTGTGTGTAGACCGACCGAGATATGTTTACGTCATTGTGCTCCCCATAACTGCGGGCGCCTAGCGATGGAAGTCCTTTTCCCGGTTTGTCGCGCAAGATGCCTCCCTATTTGTTCTAAGCACGGTCGTCTTGTCTCGCGCATTGCCGCGAGCATCGCATTCTGCGGTGCAAGTGGATATGTTAAGCGAACGCATTGCTGCGCTACGGAAACTCACCGTGCCGCATAACCGACGAAGAATTCAGTGAGATTTTAACGAAGATGAAGCATTCCCGCATTAATACTAAACCTATCACGACCGATCAAATCACCGGTTTAATATTTTTCATTTGGCAATTATTCAAATTATGAAATTACTTACGTGGAAATTGATTCGATAAGTATTTTTATCGAAATGCAATAAAAATTGCACAAAATCCGAATAAATAGAGCCTTGTTGTTTCTATAAGCTAAAACATTTTGATCGCTTTTAGCAGCTCGGTTGGTTTAGTGTTAATAATTAATGGACTGGTGTAACGTCCAAATTCTGTAGTCAAAATGGCTTCTAGTGCGAAGGGTTAAAATTTAATTACCATTTGGCGGGGTAGCGGGATGGGTCAGCTGCTAGGTGATCGCACGGTTCTAGATTTTTTATTTTTAAAATAATAAAAATGGTTTCATACCTTCAGTAGCCACACAAGGTCTAAATGAAATCAATCTTGTCATTAAGGGAACATGTACCAATTACTTTTAAGGCTCGGTAAATTTAACGTTAACTGTTCGTAAAGATTGGAACATGTTTTTGATCTTGTGATAAAGGATGATCCACCAGAGTAGCTTCTATTAGAGTAACTCTATTCTTTACACCATTCACTACTTTCGTACAAACTGGCGAAAGAATCTATTGACATTCGGATTTACCTCGACGACCCTGTAGTCGAAATTTGATGTCCGAGCGACATTGGATTCTTCGATCCAGACTACTTTGCTCCGGGGAAAATCGGAAGACTTGAATTTTCGCGTTTTCCGATGGCTGTTTAAATGGCCGACACACGGTACATTTTCCCTGCGGAAGAGACTTCTTTCGCTTAACGCGGGCAGATACACAACCTCCGCGGAAACCGCGGCGGACAGTACTTTAAATGGAAATGTAATTTTTCAACTGGCTGACATTTTCTCAGGCTGCTTTGTCAGTTTCGCCTGTCGGAAGTGGCACCTATTTACACCATGATTTACTGGTACGTGTGCGCCACTCTTAATTTTCGCAAATCATTCTTTTAGACAAATTTGATTTTCGGTACAGCACTAAACTGTTTTCATGGAAATTGTCTAACCAAATATATAATCCAACAGGGTTTTCTGTGTTTAAAATTATTATTTAATGGTGTAAGAGTCCTTAGGTGAGATCAATGTAGAAATTTATTTATTTATTTCTATCTATTTATTTATGTATTTCTGTTATTTCTGAACTTGTATGACCTTGGGGGTCATTGTGTTTCATATGAGTGAATTTGCCTTGAACCATGCTCTCATATGAGAGTAAACATACATAGCATTGCTTTTAAAAAATTGAAGGTCACCTTCGTTGCTCGGAAATTAATGTAAATATAAAAAATTTATACGTGGATCGTGTTGCCAGTAAGACATAAGTTCTTCTTCTTCAATTTTTTTTTAAACAGTTAATGTTTACGAGAAAAACGCTGGTCCAATTTACCGCAAACACCCTGTAGTGTATGCGCTAGCCTGAGAAACACGTGAGACACATCTTTGGACGTCAAGAGAACGACCTAGTGAAAATTCAAATTTTTAATTGTTTGAAAACTGTTGCAACAAAACATTAGAGAAGTTATCCTACAGATGAAACTCGAATAACGCCGATGAAGGGATAGTTACCCATAATTAGGTGAATATCGAATGTCGCTTTCTCAATGGGATTAATCGATAAATCACACTCGAATTTCGATTCTGTTGACAATGCTATTATTTAGCCGACTGACTATCAGAAACTGTCTAAACGTTTCTACCTGCTTTTCATGGTAAATTTTGCTCACACTATACAGCTTCTATACCCAGTAAATCGGATCGCGTGCTAAAATTAGATGCGGTTCACGCGGTTCAACCGCGGTTCGTGGGGTAGATGGAAAATATGCTTGACGTGTATGAAGCGGTCGGCGTGGTTTAGGAGTTAATGCGTTTCAATCATTACAAAAATAATCTGGTTCGCTCCGGTGCAATTATTTAGAAAATTGCCACCGTGGGTTGTATCCTCTTCAAAGAACAATTCTACACGTTAAAAGAAATACGTAGGTGGTAAAGATATAAAATTCTAACCAATAATTCACTTGTGATTTCAATTTCTAATTATTACTCTATAATATACTGCGCGTGTACCGTATTTAATCATGGGAATGAAAGACATGTGTATCATGAATCATTAATTGTTAATTGTCGATCTATTATTCTGTTTAACAACCGATAGATTTCGGTGCCTCGTGCAATATTGTAATTATGTACTTAACCATTGTGGCTCTGATAAGATACTGCACAGTATCGAACATACCTGCAACAAAAAATAAAATAAATCATTAGTATTGCTTGCATAATAACGAATGTTTTGTTTATAAAAAACAAAATCGAATAAAAATTAAAGCAGCGCACAGAGGCACTAGTTGTGAATCAATTTTATGCTGAAAATGTTCAGATAGTTCTTGTCTTATGACAACATGCCTGAACTGATAGAGTATGTTTTTACATTTTTAAAACAATACATTTTGGTGATCGTTTACATAAATTTTATCAATAACCAATAGGGTGAAATTATTATTTTTAATAATAAATTAATGTTTAAACAGGTTCTTGGTGTCCCGAAACTTCTCACCCTCCGTTTAAGGGTTGAACCTATACTCGGTTAATGTCGTGTCAAAATGTTACAGTGTCGTTTTTGTGGAAGCCATAAATTTCTCTGATTGACTTCATTGGACTTATGGAATGGCTGGCAAATGTCAATGGACGATGTCTGGAAATTGTCCTAATCGCGTCGTCCTCAACGGAAATTGCGCGTCATCGGCCACGGGAAGAAAATTTATGGGATTCTGGGTTCGTTTCCGATGAAAATGCATCGATTTTAGAATCAGCTTGTGTTCTCATTGGACTAAACATGCTCCCTCATCTATGATAATCAGCTGCACAATAACCCTCCGTTTCACGAAGACGCCTTCAATGTCCTACGTACGTTTTCCGAATGTCTTCCAAATGTTCTATTTCAGACGTCTTTAAGACGTTCTCTATGTATATATAAGATAAAAAAAGTAGACGTATGCCGCGCGCGAACCTAGTGCAAGCAGATCAATAGTCGAACACCTAATGCGCTGACCCAACCGAGCTGATATAAACATTGTTAACGTTAATACTTTCCGATGTAATACGCTGACGCGGTAGAAATACTGATCAAGTTGATTTCATTTTTTAATTTCTCCTGTGAAGTTTAATTTCTCCTTATAGAATAAATAAAATGTAACAATTTCAAGGTTTGCTTAGTTTTTCCCGCGGAAAACGTTGAAAAAATCGTGTTTTATTTTTTTCAACTACGACACCGCGGACTTAAAAATCTGAAAAAGATTCATAAACGATACTTATAACTAGACTGCGGATTTTTATGAATTTATGAAGGAAATGGCTAGGTAAAATATAAAATAGTGAATGAAATTTTGATTTGAGTTCTCGATCGAATTAGAATAATAAAAATTGAATGATTTCGGCGCTAGGTTCGATCAGTGTTACTAACACGAACCTAGCGCCGAAATCATTCAATTTTTAAAATAGTAAATGATTATAAAAATCTAAGAGTGTTGTTAGATTGTTTTCGATATATCAAAATTATTAAGAAACGAAATCAATTTTTATTGAACACCTTCTCACAATCGAAGTAAAATATTTTTATTTTACATAAAGATCCGCGGTCTAACAATCATATCGGCACTGTAAAAATATAAAAATAGTCACTCTAGAACGTCCATGTGAAGCCTGCATCTCTAAGACGTCTTTAAGATGTCGTATGCTCTCTGGAATTAGACCATCCCGCAGTCAGCTGGATATCGAACAGTAAACTGCGCGGAATAGAGAATTCTGAATATCGAACTTCGCGTTGTCTCCGTCATCGAAATGGGTCAGCGTCTAGTGAAAATGATTGTAGCACAATTCAAAGGATTCCGCCGTCTAAAACTGCCGTGAGGAATGGGCAAGGGTGCGTCGTTATTCGAACTATCCAATAACGCCGAGCAAGCAAGCAAAAATACTTCGCGTTCGTACCGATCGGCGCGGCGTTCTCCAATTATTTATCAGACGGCAGCGGCGAGGCTGTCGTCGGCCCGGTATAGGACGAGAAACATCAATCAACGGATTCTTTAAGGGCTTCCGCGGGCCGGAACAAAGAAATCCTTTTAAAGCCTTGAAACATTTCTTCGAAATTCCATTCCAATCGATTACACAGGCGATTACACGGCCGGGAGGACGCGCGCGCGGAGACTCGAGGGAAATTCGAATCGATCTTTATCACGAAGGGTACGGTGCACGGGTGCGTTCGTCGAACTAATATGGTGGCCTACCAGTGGACAGTTTCGTTGCATCAATTACGGGTATCCATTAGCTTAATTAAGCCCCGTGACACCCGTATAGAGTGGCCCGATGAAAGCGAACAGAGGCGACAGAAAAAGGGGTGAAACGGCGATGGCGATGGCGGGACCATTGCAGAAGAAGGGATTGCAATGGGAAAAAATGCACTTTCGACCGGCAGCGAGTCGAGCAACCAGTAGAATGGTCCTTAGTTATGGGACTTGAAAATTTATTTTAAGACTTCTCTTGCTTCTAATTTCATGGCAGTCGTGGTTGGATCCATTTCAAATCTTTACCTATTTTTATTTTACATATTCTTGAACGCTTTGAGATGAACGTTGAACTTCCTAATACAAATAGCTGATGATACCAGTTAGCTATTAAAAAATTAGAACGCAGATGGCTTAACGGCTGCGGCATGAATTAGCAACCCCAATTTAGGAGGGTGAAACAGGAAAAAGCCGAAAGTTGAAAAATGAGGACCATCCTCTGGCCACGAGGCGACTCGAGGCCACTTTGGATTGCGCAACGACCCGAACGCCGGAAACCGGGCCGAATATAAGGGAGCGAAAACACACCCCCGGAAAACTTTCGACAAAAGCAAAGTACAAGCTCCAGTGGTCTTATGGGAAATTACACGATGAGCTTTGCGGATTACCGTAACCTCGTCCCGGCAACCCATCTCCGTTCCACGTCTTAAACTTCACCCTTCAACACACGGCTTCCTTTTCCGCCTTGGCCATATCCCTATCTCGCACCCCCTATCGTCGCCGAGCTGCATCCCACCATGGCGGAGGAACTGCCATCTTCTTTTAACGCCTGCCACGATTTTCGCGCTAAGCGCATTTGAGAGGTATTGATGCGCCGTTTAAGGGAAAGTGATAGCGGCAGGAAAAAGAGGGATGGCCGGGACGGACGATGATAAATTTGGAGATCAGCCTAAGCCGATGCTCATCGCCGGGTAACAGGCTAATTCGACGTCGGATTGCGGCGGATGCATTCTTGCAGTCGGTGGAAATGGCCCGCGATAATGAAGCTTTCGGTAACTGCTGACCAGTGTTTAAATGGGTTCTTGTTGCAGAAGGCAATTCCTGTTTGAATCGGACTCTGTGAACCGGGGAAAAAATACTGGGAATTATTGATCAGCTACAAACAATTTCACATCCTCATTCTGGGAGCTATAACCGTGATGTAATTATTATTAGTTATTTATTGCTTTAAACCATACAAGGTTTATATAGCATGTACAATACAAATTATACAATATATAATTATCTTACAGTTTTACTTGTGACGTAATGTTCAATTTTCTTGTATTTTTACAATCAATCTTATATGCAAAATAAGAACTATCCAAATCAATTGTAGGGAACAGGCGTTTAATGAAAATGGATTTTTATGCAAAATAAAGTTTGTCAATATTATAATTGCAATATATAGGAGCTGCACAGCTATTTACTTCTTTACTTAATAATAATTTTCATAACAGTCTAAGAGTATGGAATAGAATAATATTTTTACATTCTTAAATTTTTTTCTTCGCCTATTTCGTACTTGTGTTTTACCTGTTTCGTAGTTTACCTATTCGTTTTTGTCACAAATGCATACAATCCGCAGGGTAGACATTGATGAATATTGAACTGCTAAAAAATAATAATACAAAAATTACGGTGAACGAAGCATTTTGTTGCGTGTCTAAATTAATGAGAAATAGTCACTACTTTCCCCCAATGTCGTAATTCTGCATCTTGTAAAGGGTCTTTCAACAGGAGGAGTTATTTTAAATTCCGCGCCAGTTTTGAGCTGTCAACATTCAACGGTTATTGCGCTGTCATTTGACATGTAAAAAGCAGGAGTCTACTAAATATAGATCCATACACACTGGCACAACGAATTGAAATAGTAAAAATCCACTACAAAAATGCTGCAATACCTGAAGTCAATGATTAACGCTCCGGCCACAATTAGTTTCAGTACTTTAACTAGATCATTAATCTGATCAACGAAGTTTGAAATGCTGTTGAAGTGTACAATGTTGCGTTTTACGATAATTTGAAATTTCGCTTCGATACGTCTCGTAATTCTCGACAAACATACTTTCTATTTATGTATGAAACCGGTCGAGTAGTTTTACCATCTCCGACACTTAACCTAAATCATTTCGAGCATCCTGTATCCTGTACCATTGTCCTGGCGGGTGCATTGATCGTCGAGTGAGGTTCGGTCAGTATGGCACGAATTCGAGTTTGATATTCGCACATATGCAGGCACAACGGCTGGCGCCGAAAATCGCGAAATTAAACTGACATGCTCGCGAGCGTATTCGCGATCGGTAAATAAAAAGTAACCGAAACAGCAATCAGCACTGTTTTCCCCCGTTACTATCATTAAAAGATTTTACACGTGGATGCGTAGTGCTTTTCGTAGTATGTAGCTGTATTAGTTGATAGATAATCGTAAAATAAACCGAATTTTTGAATTATTTCTTCGATTATTGCTATGTTTAATATCACAATTTCATTCAACCATAGTGTCCTCAATCCTCACTCTGCGTACATATACTCTAATGTTAACCACGTACTGAGGCGCAATCACACTCCTTGCATGTTTTCAGTGGAAAATGTAAAGAAAAAAATATTTCTGGAATTTTTTTGATTTTCATGACAGTCTGAAAAAATTTAAAAGAAATCTATTTGAATATATAAAAATTCGCTATGAATAAAAATAATACATTTAATGATTTATTTTGGAAACTTTCCATTTAGAGGTGTGGTTACAACCCTGTACGTAGAGTGAAGGTTAAGTAGTCACCTGGTTTGAAATTAATTTTTACGACTACAATTTCCGAGAAGCTAGAATCGATATACGTCTAGAATATATTTATTTTCATGCTTTATCAGAAATAGTTTAAAATTTCGGTATGGAGATTCGCAGATATATCAAACGTGGACAAAGAAACCAGAGCATCATGCAGATTCGATAAATTGTTGGTCAGTGAGGTTCCTTCAAGTTCCAAAGATTTATTTTGTGGCTCTGGAAACGATAATTCATGGCTGGATGAAATATTTATTGCTGTTGACAACTCAAACGTTTTTCCAAACTGCCATCGCATTTTTCCCAAACCACATTGTCAGTATTATACAATGCTCGCAGTTATATACTCCAAATTTTGTGTGACTATATAATACATAACAATATACAAGCCACCGCAAGAGATATTTCGTTCGATTCGTTCCCTGACTTTTTACTAAATACGATAAATACAATAAATATAATAAATAGTAAAATTGCCTAAAAATCAATGCTCGCAGTTATATACTCCAAATTTTGTGTGACTATATACAATAAATATAGTAAATAGTAAAATTGCCTAAAAATTATCGAAATTCTATCGAAGCTACTAAAATAGAGGTTGCACAATTGAGTATGTAATAATTACGTACGAATAAATTGATACACATAGAAAACAGCATAATGCCGTGACAATTACTGCGTTCACATAAACGTATCATCGACACAATATCACGCTGTTGTACCGGTGGGGCTAACACGGTCATTATTATTCTATTAGTGACCGAATGTCCGGGTGATCGAAGGCAGAACACAATTAATTGCGGCTCAAGTTGTCCGACACGATTCTCGCAATGAAAACTTGGATCGAGCGAAAACGGAAAAACCGATCGAACATCCCGCGCGGACGTAATTACAAGCTTTCCGGTGGGGGCCAGACGCTCACCGATGAAACTTACACGAAATCAGACGATGATCCTCCATTAAGTCCCCTTTCGCTTTTGGCACGAAGCTGGTTGAGCAGTTCGACGATCCTCGATACTTAACCTCGCCTAGTCCGACCACCCTACATTCTCGGTGGTGGTTGCTTGCCGTCTAGGGCGTTGGCGAACGGGAGAGAAACGCTGGCGAAACCGGAAGAGGGAACGAGAGGTAGGGGTGCGGTAGAGGATGCAGAAAGAGGGAAAGAGATATCCTGGTACTCGATCCGGTGGAACGGAGATGACGGGGAACCAGGAACTGGAAAGAAGAACGAAGAGGCGAGATGCACGATTGCAGGTATAGGTGCTCCGAATTCGATCTGTGGTCTAAGCCCTTAATACCTGCTTATTCGCTCGCCTGGAAGAGGATCCCGAAGAGGTATCTAAACTTTCCGAATGTTCTTCCGAAGAGAGCTAAACGTCGAACGATTCCGTAGCTGCGAAGGCAGAAGGAATACTTCTTTTGACCCATTGACTAACTCTCCTCTCTCACTGTCTCTCTCTCTCTCTCTCTCTCTCTCTCTCTTTTTCTCTCCCTCCGACGATCAGCCGCGTTGACTATACAATTTTTTCCGGGTCCTCGTAAAGACTGTGCTTATCGGCTCGCCCGTTTCAACCGTGAAATGAAGCAAAAACGTAACTACGCTTGGGTATCTCTTTGCCTGAATTTCGGGGGACAAAAAAATGTTCCATGGAAAGCCTTTGTACGCCCGGGACTCTTTATCCGCGATACCCGGCGTAACGCATTCTAAATTGCAACCGCCGCTCTGCAGTTATACCGTTCAACACGTATCTGGACTTTCGATAGACGTTTCTTACAAATTTTTTTGCCGGCAACAGAATGCCTTTCTCTTCTTTCGATTATTAATTTTTCTGATAGACGATGTTCAAGAGAAATGTAAATTTATTTCACACAATTCTCGCGTATTTGCTTCTCTTGCTCAAAATTGAGATTTTCAATTGTGAACACTTGCATACAAAGACGTTGCATACATACAACCAACATAATGAAAATTTAATAAATGTGACATAGTTTATACTAACATGGAAAATACTTACTGATCAAATAGGTAGAAAATTTGAAGAATAAACACTAAATTATTTCGATTCGTATCTGATTAATAGTTTTTTTCTAATCGAACCGTGTTTCATAAAACTTATTGTTAGTTGTTAGTGGTTCTACTTGTCTGCATCTCATTTCTACGTTATAAAAACGTTCTGATACAAAACTTAGCAGCTTCTATATATGGTTTATGCAAGGTTACTCGTTTTAAATATCTGAGCATATTTTAAAATTTTAAATATGTTAGACACAAATATGAATAAAATCTCCGATCAATTGTCTTGTCGGTTCACGTTTACTGTATATTGAAGTTTCGTGAATTCTAGTATACATATACTTCGTCCAATAGAATATATGCCATTTAAATCGGATGACTGGCGTAGTGGTTGGAGAATAGCAAATACTCTTGAATGATTCATGAATTGTGTTCGGCATTGGAATCTTGATAAATCTTAAATGTACTTCGAGTTTCCGTGTCTGGTCTACAGAATTCAATGAACAACATAATTTTAGCAAACAACAAATAACTTGCACGAAGAGGAGCATCAAACTAATCCTTTTACAATTAACAAAAACACAAGATTGATCTGCTGAATATTTTCGGTGTTGATTGCTTTAGACAGTAAATAATAAGGGAACATTAAAAAATAACTTTTTAATGTCGTTCGCGGAAACTGAAACTGATTCTGCCAAGAAATAAAATACGCCCCGAATAAAGACACGGCGAATGTTTATAAATTCCGATAAACAATGCGTTCATATCGGCCACCTTGTTTTTAGCAGTGCCGAACACGATCCATCAAATATTGAACATTAATTGCACTCGGCGCGGCGCGGAGATATTTTATCGAAAACAATTAAACGATAATCAAGTCGTACCGGAAAAATTCGAAACCTGCTTTCGAATATTGCCACGCGTGAATATTACGGTTTCGTCGTTGAAAACAATGTTGCTGCGCGTTCATCGTTTTGTGCCCCGACACCCGGTAGATAAAATTTGCCAAGATAGCCCCGTATAAATGTCAGAATAATGCGTGGCTAAGCCGATTACGTTTGAAAGAAGATTACGAACGCACTGTTGAGCGTTTTCGTTCTTCGAGATTTACTATTCCGTTGACGTATATCAGTCGTAACCAGGTTATAAGCCGCGATTGTTCGCCGCAACACTCTCGCGTATTTTTCCATTTTACAAAGGTAAACGTTAAAAACTGCTGCGCGCGCACGTGCCGCCTAACGCCGCGGTAACAGTCCGGCAGAAAGACATGTTTATTTCGAGTTTATCCACCGGCGCAATAATGCAACGACTTGAACGCTATAGCGTTATAAATTTCGCAAACCCGCGGATTTTAAATGGCCTTTCCGGTCGACGAAACTGGGAACAGGGATTTATATTGAATTTCAACGAGACATTGACGCAACGGGAACAACAAATAAAACAAGCGTCCTAAACAGCGGACACATTGTGACCGATGAATAATTTTTCTCGTCATACTGAAAGTTCCGTACTGCGGCGACAGGGCTTTAGTCGTTTGTGAGATTTTCGGAATCGTACAACGAAAAATTATTCATTATAAAGAATATTCTTGTTACTGTCAATCATTCTGCAAGACGTAATACTTTGTCCATCGAATAGACTTTTTAATGACTAAACTGTATTTAAGCTCGATGAGTTTTTTTCAATAATATTTGCAGAAGAATATTCATCTACATAATTTCAACAATTAATTTCAAAATGACTATTGGATAATTGTCGGTAGATAAAGCGCTAACTAAACAAGCAACAACAAAATCGCCTCCACGAATATAGGTCTCTACTTTCTAGCAAGAACATGCTACTCAATTAACGTAGCCTCATTTTTTAAGGGCTTTTAGTGTAGCACAGAACTCGTACAAATATTTGACACGTGGTTTTTACAGCGATAAACATCCATACTAATGAGATGCAAACGGCTCCCGAAATAGGGCTCGAAAAGCTTTATTTTAACGAGTATCTCGGAAACTGCGCAAACAAAAAATGCCGTTTGCGCGCTTTTCAATGACAAATTTTATTTCGCATCACGTCCCGCCATGTCGCCGTCCACTTACACGGCATTTAAGTATTCGATCGGCTCGAAAGAAGCGTTTCCCTATCGACGCAGCTCGCAACGGTTGAAAACAAACATTTTACGAACGATTTATCGGTCGACTATCGATCGAATAATTCGACCGAATGACTATTATCAAGTCGTTCGCCGGGTCGTTCGAAGGAACTCTGGAACTAGCGCGCGGAGCCTTATCGCGGTGATCAAGATAAAACAATCAACAACGCTCCCCGGGGAGCTAGTTACTCTAATCGCTACACGTACCCGCACCCTCTCTCTCGGGCTGTGATTGGAACACCGAAACGACCACTTGTAAGCAAGAAAGATTCGAAACTGGTTCCACACCCTCGAAATGATACGTCGATTGCCGTTCCTCCCTTCGTTCTTTCTTTTTTTTTATCGGAAGATCCGAGGCACACCACTGTCCACCCACACAGCCGCGCTTTGACGTTGGACCGGACGCTTATCGATCGTGGAATTTATTTCTTTTCGTATCTCTTCAGTCTCTACCGGCATTGTCCGGCTCTATCTCTCCCAGAGCATTTTCCAACCCCGTTTCTCTCTCGCTCTCGCACGCTGCAAGCAGCATTCACTCTCTATTCCTACCCATCAGGCCCCGCCGGGTATCTTTTTCTCCTTCTGGTCGCTCGGTTTCTCCCCGGAACGAACTCTCATCCAGCTACTATCACCGATCCCCCACGCTCTTTATCCCGAATCACCGTGAGCCCGGTCTCTCATTCCCATTTTGTTTCCCTCTCCCCCACCGCGCCGGTTGTACAGATAGGTGAGATTAAGCTCCGCAATGACGCCGCTGTGGTTATCAGGAGATTGCATTTTAGCATAATAGGCACGGGGCTGCATTGTAGCCGTTTCGAGCGACGTGCGTCGCGAGAGTGATGTGCGTCGGGCATTTATCATGGTCAGGTATTTCGCGTTCCCACCCTCGCCTCGCTCTTTCTCTCTTTCTTCCCAACCGACGGCCGACAACCGACGCGGCGGCGGCGGCGGCGGCTGTCGGATAACCGCGACGCATACGCGGATGGATGCAGAGGGGCCGGTGCATTCATCGCCGATGCATGACTACTCTCCGTATTCGATGCATTTTGAGAGCATAATACCTGATGGAACATCACCACCACCACTGCCGCCGCCGCCGTCGCCCCCGACGTTGCCGCCGCCATCGCCATCGCTGCCCGCCTTATTTATGCAAATCGGTCGCTCTGACGTACCGCCCCGGCAAATCTTCCGCGTTATCTTGCCGCGTCTTTCCGTTCAACCGCTCTGTGATTGCGCGAGCCGCTCGAGAGCTCCAATTCAACACCTCTTTCTGGATCACGGTTCCGTTTGTCGCACCTATGTATGTATGCCACTCCGCGACAACGGATTCGACAAAATTTTCACCGTTCCCGACATCGCATGAGATCATCCGTGAGAGTAGATCGACGCTGCTTTAAAGCTTAAGGCAGTGGAGTTCGCAAATCGTTTATTTTTCTATAATAAGAAAACCAAATATACTGCAGTTAGTTATCTTGAAATATTGGAGGATTGATCGTGGCACTAAATTGGACCATACGAGGAAGAAAATAATATTGAACTTAGAGATGGTCCAAGCATGGAAGATTTATAACAAGTATAGTGTTATTTATTCAGAGGCTGTCTTAGTTTAAATTAATTAATGCCCAGAATGTTTGCGCTTTTATTTCAAACGTTCGAAATTCGGCAGCTGAACGCAGAAGACTTTTGCGAGTGAGTGTAAGCTGAATAATAATTTAACTCATTGTCGGATACAGCGCCTCACATCCTTATCATTTCCTTTTACTTATATCCGCACAAGTATTCGTGGGCGAGAGATCAGCCCGTCAACAGATTAAGTAGATCATTCAATGTTTAAAGGGACAAGTGGTGTAATTATAACTATGTAATATTTAAATATGAGATATGATACTTCTAACTCCAAAATAAGATATGATACTTGCTGCAAATAAATTAATTTAAAGACAATAGTACTGAAGATAGGAAATTATTTCTAAGTTATTCACGTCTTCACTATATGTATAGTTATTTTATATTAGATATGTAATCACAGAAATCCTCTAATATCACAACATGAATTAACCACGATTACTTTGCTTGGACTACAAAAATCTAATTTTAAAATTCAGCATGGTTGCAAAATTAATCATCTCTTCAGTATTTATTATACATTCGTGTGATTATCTCCATTCAATACATGCACATAAACGTCGGATGACATGCAGTTTTTATACATAGACTAGACCACTTGTCCCATTTACGCTTGTGCATGATAATAACCTTAATGCATACCTAAGTAAACTATTCAACATGAAATTATTTCTATAACCTGGGCTTTAAATGACAAACAATTCTTTATTGATAAATTGACGTAACAAATTGTAATATTATTAACATATAACAAAATTTCTCACGCTAGTCAGAAAGATAAATTTCTTCGAAAAGAAAAAAGAAAGAAAATATGGTTCTTTCAATTATAGCTAAATATATTTTCAGTGAAAAATCTGTCGGTATTTTACATTTATGCACAAAATTGCAATAACGATTAGACTGCAGTATGCATTTACAACAATGAGTACACGAAACTGAAAATAGTAATAACGATTAGAATAGCAGAAACTTTTTGCGCAGACATCCCCGGTCTAATGATGACGATAATTAGACAATAGCTCCAGAGCTGCCAGATTTGCAGCGTACAAAGCAAACTTTTCACGCCGTTTCATATTTAACGCAAGATGGAGACCAAATTACGGACACATACAGGGTATGTGCCGGAGACCGAGGGAGATATATAAGCCCGTAATAAGGGTGGTAAGACTTCTGCAGCCATAAATTTCTGCAACAAACTTCTGCTACACCACTAATGCATATTAATAACAAAGTTTGTTCCGCCACAGTGTTCGCGGGCTCAATGACCAACGAGACTTCTGACGACGTCTTCGATGCACGTCGCAAAAATTCCCCGGTCCGCTGCTACTTGGCTGCTGTATGTATGTTTAAGGCTAATTAACCTGCATACGTAAGTATATGCACGCGCGACACACGCTAGCATTTCGTTCTAAGGGCATAATAAATATCCCCCTACGTCCCTGGCGCGCATACGAGCGCACAGGCGTGCACGCGTGCGCGAGCGCGGACGCGAACCAAGCGCTTCGCAGAGAAAGAGAGGGAAGACGAAACAGAAGTGACCTGTGCGCTCGCCTTTGTCTAGTTAGAGTGCACTCGCGTTCACAGTCTCAGCGAGAACTTCACTTCGGCGGCAGAAACAGTCGTGTTTCATCGTTATGTAAGCTTAACTTGGATTAATATTTCTTCCTTTTAAAGCCCCTGTCGAGGTCCGTGAATTCTCCGAGCCATCAGGGGACTACGTGACAACGACGTCTTTCGTGCCGCTCCCTCATCTTGATTCTCGAAAAGCACTCGTATTCGCATCCATATCGCGACGGCGGCGGCAGCGGCGGCGGCGACTCCCCCATTTCGCCACTGGCTTCCAATTTCTTTTCGCCGTCTTTTTTGCGATACACTCTTATTAGCCGGGAAACTGACGTCGCCGGTGAACAGTTCGTGACTCGACTTTTTCAGCAGTCGTTATCGTCCGACTCCTCTCTCTTAATCCCGAGCAACAACACCGCTCTCCGAGATAATATCGCCGTGAGTAATGAATATTAGACGACATCGTGTGCTTCGACGCAAATTAGAGCCGCGAGGTCGCCCGTCAAGGCTCCGCCACTTCAGACACGCCATTTTATTGCCAAGGAAATCCCGCGGATCTCGCTGATCTCGCCTAGAATCCGATAGGAAAATCGAGGACGCCTTTACTTTCGTTCCGTAACCGAGAATTTCACGAAACGGCCACAGAAAGGTATAATAATCAATAGACGGCGCATTCTTATGCTAAAGAAACATTTTCTATTTGATTTGTAACAAACTGAGATAGAAATTTCTTTTCTTTTCTAATATGTTTAATGGATTAGAAATAATCGAACAGTATTTTTATATTCTTTTAATGTTTTTACTCTTTTAAATTACACCTACTTATTTTTGTCATGAATGTATAAAATCCGGTATCTAATAATCAAACGCTACATGTACTGTATGATATTACTAGATTTTTATGCATTTATGGCATTTTCAAATTTCCAAATTACAAGCAACGTGTAGTTTTCTTTTTACCATAAAACACTTTCCAGTCGACGAAATATACAATACTTTTCCCTTCATCTGATAAAATCTGGTTTACGAAAATGGGGATTTGCATAAAGATCCGCAGTCTAGATTTTACTATTGCTGCTAAAAAAATCAGACGCTTCTTATTTTTAATGAGCACAAGTCACGACATCGTCGTCAAGGCTTCTCCCATTTAGACACACTATTTGAATCCCAAGGAAATCTCATCGAAATCTTAGAATCCATAAGTTTATTTTTTAAAGCAGCAAAGGAACTTTTCTGTTTGAATAATCCTTATTGCATCAGTTTTACTGGTAAATAAATAGTTCCAATGTCGGCTATAGCCGGGAATGTATTAACGAAAATAATGTTAAATTTTTAATTTCGAAACAGCAAAACCCATTGATAATTTGAATGTCTTTTATGTGAAAAACAATGTCAAGCAACGAGAAAACGTTATGTGATTATATGAAAACAGCAGCACTTAGAAGATTGTCTTCTTTTTGCAGCAAAAAATCGATGAATTAGCTTACAGCATGGCGCAGCAATCCAATAAATGTATTTACTGTCAACAACAATTGTGTATGTATAATAAATTCTATGACCTTGTTGAAATCCTGCTGATATTCTTTATGTGTGTGTTAGGTAGTTCTTCTTTGTAAAAAAAATTTAAAGAAAAATTCATTTTTATGCATACTTTTTGTGTCACTGTAACAGTCATCGCTGAACTGATTGCAATAATTATTGTGCAAACGTGTTTCGTCGAGGTATTTCTTCAAGTTGCTGAAGGTGCTTCTTAGGTTTAATAAATACAAATTGCCATTTTACTCGACAATTTTTATATAAGTTATAATATCGATGTGATTATTATATTATACATATAAATTCAGCTAATATTGCTACTCCAATTTTGAGCTTGCACTCTACTTCTCAGCGAACACTTCTTACAGTGTGCTTCAACCTTAAAATTTGCAACCGTCAGCGCTGCTTGACTTTTCTATTAGATTCACATTTTTTGGTAGAATCTCGTTTAGATGAAATATTTTCTGAAATTATAATTTAATTCAGAAACGTGTTATATTAAAACAATAAGCTTATAAATGACTGTCTAGCAACACCGAATTATTATAATTTTATACTCACAAATTTATATTTAACAGCACTGACATTATCCACTACATGGTTAAAAAAGGAATTTTTCTAGCTGCGATTCTAATAATTTGATCACCCACTGCATAACCTAACGATACTTTATTGTTTATCTTTATTAAATACATATTTAAAGAGCACATAGCGTGTACAGAAATGTTAAAAGCGAGATGCGATGCAAGATTGTTTGGAAATAGAACACTTGCTCTATATTTAAAAATACAAGTTATTATCTCGACAATAGGCAATACAATGAAGATTTTATTACACGAATAGAGATTAGTGAAACACTAACTGTGGCCTTGTCACCTCCTATATCGTTTGGGGACAGACAACAATGAATCGTGCTATGCATTAAATTTCAAAATCAAGTAATGAACAAATTTAAACAATTAATCTAGTCTACATATTTGTTTTATGTCAAAGTAACAATGGACAGATGCATTTAACATTTTACAAAATCTGAATAACGGACAAAATACTACTATTTCTAAGTATACCGAAATTCAAAACATATTTAAAAAAAAAAAACAAAATGGGCCATATAACGGTCACAGCAAAAGATTTTTCTAGAACGATGAACCCTCCGCATTCTTTAAAAGATGGATCCTCCGCAAAATAAAAATTGTCTGCATCGGTTGCAAAACATAGAAACCAAATTTAATGTTATTTTTTCCCCGAATGATTTTAATAGATAAGAAATCATACCGTATGTTGTGTACGCATTGTATATTGACAAATTCAATTTTAAAAATTTTCCAACTATTTTGAATTTCATCTACTCAATTTCGCTATAAATGAATAAAGATCCGCTGTCTAATTACTATTTATTTCTAAAGTTCAGAACTGCATTTACTTAAAGCGTTTCTCGTTACGTCGCATAGTTACAGAGTTCCAAACGACGACTACTTATCCTAATAGTTGAAAATGCATATTTATATCACGTGCAAAGATCTAACATCTTACATCACTCCGTTCAACTGGAACCGGCTAGATCGGCCATAATTGGCGATAAATTACAATTATCTGCGTCGCGTCTCTCCGTCCGCGAAAATTTTCCAACCGCGACGCTGTTTTCCCCGTCATCTCTATTTCTGGCTGGCCGAGGATCTCGCAACGATCTCAAAAAGCTAGTGAACTTCGTATCCCGCGCCATTCAGCACCGCTTATCAGTTTAACAAACAACAGCCAACAGTTTCCGTTCGCAACAAACTGCTTAATTATTAACAAACCGTTAATCAACTTGGTCCAGTATTAACCCACATTTTGAGTCGAGCTGTGCGCGTCGGTTCTGAATCCCCTCGTCGATCAGTTTCCCGCTCCATTAACGATAACGATTTATAAACGATCGGGCCAGCGTGATCGTCATATTTTAACATCCGCGAAAATTTCAGTATAAACCAGTTCCACGGCTAGATCAAGAGAGAAAAAGAGTGCCGGATAACAAGTTTAAACAAGAGCTAGGACTGATGATGTATGCTAAACGAGCAGGAAAACAGGATCTCCTTAGGCCAATGAGAAAAACAAGCCCGGCGAATGAACCGCGCGCAGCTACTTATATCCGCGAAGACGCGAGCTTCTGTGCTTCGGACAGGGAAGAAGAAGCGAACGCTCGTTCGCGCACTGCAATTTCAGCCTCAAAGGACCCGCGAGGTAAACCGGCTTTCATAGCACGCGCAAAACAATTTCTGCTTCCGAGGATTAAAACGCTCCGAGAGACGGTCAGGTCTCCCGTGACTTCGCAGGCCAGCAGGTTTGATTCCTCGGACGCTGCAAGACACGAGCTCATTGCGATAGAATTGCGGAGAACCGAGAATTTTAACAGTGAACACCAGTTTCGAGGCATTGTCGATATTCAAACTTTGATTACTAATATGGAATACTAATTTTCAAGAAAATGCAACAATATGTGGAATTACACATCCGCCATTTTAAAATCCAGAAATTTTTAACTAAGTTGGAGTACTACTTGGTATTTTGGCCATGTTTTGGCGATTTGTTGAGCGATAGTAGGAGTGTTGAAATACTTTCTGGACCCACTGTACGTCCATCCGGAGCGGATGAAGTTCTCGGAAAATAATCAGTCCGCCAAAAATAAATTGTTTCCTTTTGGAAAACGAGACTGTTATGGCCGCCAAGTTGTTATTGCAGCAACGACGCTGGCACGTTTTCTGCCTACTAAAAGTCGCAGTTATGCACCTTCCGCGCAGATGCTATGGGATACCAGTGTATACTGGTTTTACAGGTACATTGAGAATGAACGAAGTGCAGCAGCGACAACAGCTTCTCGGCTATGAATAAACCTGTGTCTAATATTGGAACGTATGCAGCCGTTTTTTTGGGGTATCTTTGACAGTGGAAAGGATGTACAATTTTTGCGAATTTGTTCGGGTGAAAATGTCAAGCCAGTTTGTAACTTTGTAGTATTTATCAGTCCTTCAGTAAATATGAAAATCTTGTTTGTATGAAAATAGTGTGCTTTATCTAAAATTGCGGCGGCTCAAGCAGAGCGCTTTGCATAAAAATACATGCTCATAATTGTCATAAAATTGTTATGCCCTGCGTTGAAGTAGACCCATGAATTTCTTTTTCATCTTAAACATGCATTGCGTCATAGCGAGCGACGGGTAGCTACAGTTTTATTTTGTTGCAACAATTTTTTCGGTTTTTCATCTCGTGAAAATCAAGCTATACAAACATTGATATATATTTTTCGCGAAACCGAGGTATCTATAAAAATACCTATGAAGTTTAAAGTAAACCAAATGTAATTGGTTCTGCGGATATCATAGCAACTAAAAAGGAATATAAATGAACGTAAATATGTTACAGTGAAAATAAGATGCGGTAAACTAATTGTACAGCAAGAGAAACATACGAATAATGAAGGAAAACACGTAGAGGCAAATTTTAAATTCACGTCAATGTAAAGAAATCTAATTTGAAGTGAAACAAATTTTCCAGTTTGTCCAGCAACGATCACAAAATTATCGTAGTTGTTTTCGAAATGGGAACAATTCCTTAATCGGAACAGAATTTCAGATTTAGTATGAAAATTGTGAATATTGATCACCACTGCGAAACAGCGCTGATAAACGCGAAATGCTGCAGCTTTAGATTCGATTTATTAGATGACGTGCATGAAACTGGGGATTTCATATATTCCCATATAACTTTTTTTTCCTGTACGATGTATTCTGCAGTTGTTTAAATATAAACTTGTTAGCTTTCAGTTGAAATCCCACTGCCTTTTCAAAAGATTTGATAACTCTCCTGGATAGCATCTTTTGATAAATATTTTAGTGAAGGCTTATTACTTTGGAACTTAATAAATGAAAACATTATCGCAATATTATCAGTGCTTACTTGGAACACATATTTATTAATTAAACACTGTATCGTAGCAATTCGTCACGACAGAGACATGTTGATTGTACGAAAATAAATACGCGAGCTAGGAATGATAATAATTAAATTCCGTACAAACGGATGCCGCACTTTTCTCGTCGACTTTTCTCAACGAGCTCAGAGGCGAGGGAACTGTGCAAAATATGAAAATCCCGTGACAATAGAGTTTCAAGGCGATTGCTTTATATCCTTAATCTTCTTCGCTCATTACCAGTTTCATTAAGTCTCGGAATTAATTTCCGCCCCAGACTTTTTCCATAAAGTTTTTTGGAAATTCTTCACTCGGCAACCGCGGAAGCTTAAAATTCATTTCCCATAGAAAATTGAATCCTCTTACTATGATTGATACTGAGAAAATAGGGTAACAGCTAAAAAATTTGTTCGACCGTCTTCGAGTATTCCCAAGAGGTAATCCGCGAAAATTTATTGTCATTTCTGGTATAACATTGATCGTGTTTAACTAACAAATTGTGGTTAGTACACTTGAAAATAATAAATTTTCGAGACAATCTTCTTTATCGCCCACTAATTACCCACGTTTTAATTTATGTCTTTATCATAGCATAATTATTTAACCATTTCTGGTCAAGTGGCACGCTATAATTCAAAACAATTTTTATTTTAGTAAATTTGTTTATGTTCAATTTCGTATGCATAAAATTTAAAAAATCATGTAGAATGCGAATATTCTAGGTCAAAGAGTAAATGATATCGTTACAAAGACATAATTTTGACAAGTCAAAAAAATTTTGTAAAAATATTTCGAATTAGAGTATTGAAAGTACTACGATATTGATACACCCTCCTAATCCTCCCTATTAACACTAAACCTAAACAAGTAAGTGGTGTATGTCGTCTTACAAAAATGAGTAGATATAATTTATTCATTACAGGCAATAATGTCCATAATTGAACTAAATTTAAAATGAAAATCCGGGTATTCGACTGTGATAGATTTAGTGCCAATAGCAACTTAGATCCCAAACAAAAACAAAGTTGAAAGCATCGAAATAAAATGTGTACAGGCAAGCAAAGAAATATTTTCGTCGGTAGAGTAGACTGAACAACCGTGAACGCACACAATCGTAATAACACCTACCCACTCCATGTTTAATGTCTGTATCGGATTTTCAAACAATATTAAATATTCATTAATATGCGGACCTTGATGAACGCTCAATATCTTACCCCGCACTGCGTCGAGCAACCCCCGAAAGGGAAGCAAGCTCGACGACAAACGTAGTAAACTAATTACCACCGGGTCCCGTCGAATTCGGTATCGAAATTAATCCGAACGTCCAGGTCGGTAAAGTCAGATATCATCGATAATTACCGGACACGCATTATTCGTTGACATCCTAATTACAACAAACACAGAAGCGTTATAAGCGGCACGTTCCGACGAATGCACGCTGATTGGTTGAAACCAATTACCCTTCGCCATCCATGCGTTCAGTTAATCGCCGCGCGCGTGCACGTCCATGCTCCGCATTAAATAAATATCGCCAAATCTACTTCGAAACCGTTTGTCGCCGTAGTGAAAAATATTTGAAAAAATGATACCTTTCGACGGGAGAAAAAAAATTACGGGGCATATATGTATACGCTGTTATGTGCTCGATGGTCGTTTCTGCAACCCCTCGCAAAAAAGTATTTGGACGTGAAAAATATTTTTATTGCTGGCAGGAACAAGCATGAAAATTTCTGTGCATAAATAAAATTATATCAAAATGTTTGTTTTTCTTTAGAAAAGATACATTCAGAAATTGTGAATAACAATTTTAAGCACACGTTCGGAATGTGGCATTCCAGATGTTAACAAAATGTTTTGGCAATTTTTATTGTTGTGTTAAGAGTTTTCCAATATTTTATCATGCTCCTTATAATTATTATTCAGAATCGATTCCACAATTTAATGGATGGATATTAAACAACGTCCATACGCCTCATTTAATAATAAATTGTATTTTATGAAATTCTGAAACAACGTCTATAATGATTATAACGAATAGAATTTAAGACGCTAGATGCCTCTATATTTTTTATAGGATTTAATTTTTCTTAAATCATTAATTTAATTAAAAAATTAGCTTTGTCATATTAAGCGAACCCTAGAGCTTCGCCATTCAAACAATATTTTTATAACATTTTCCGAGGTAACTCGGGGGATGCTAATTTCCAGAGAGCGGTTCAGTCCGTGAACTTATTCCCCCGCCGATAAAAATGTGTTCTTTATGTATGGTTCTTCTAAAAACCTGAAAAGTTTGATCGAACTCGGAAGAGGGCCATCGGGTAACGCTACTTGTTAATGGTCTTCCATAAATTTCGCATAGGTGCCAGTGCAGAGTGCATTATTTCATATTTGTTAACGAGACAGGGGCATCTGTACTGTGTCAATAATATTTTTCCTCTCGAATTCTATTAGAAAAAATTTTTATTTTCAGGTTGGACAATGTAGCAAGCGTCCAGCATAAGCAATTTATGACATTATGACACGAGACATTCACTAAAAATATTCTACTACCATAATCGGCAGAACGTGTGATTATAAACAAATACTGACATTTAGACAACGGATTTTTATACAAAATAAAAATTTAATACTTGAATTAGAAGAAACTGAAGTGAAGTAGAAATTTATTTTCTTGCTTATTATGTTTATTAGGTTGAAACTAATGTTACAGTATTTTTCAATTCGTCTAATGTTTTTAATGTTTTAAATTACTCATTTTTGTCGTAAATGCGTAAAATCCTACTGGTATTACATACATCTTTCGCAAATATATTTTGCTGGGCAATCAATTGCTAGGACGATTGGGACCTCGATGACGACTGGGGTCTACCAAACCCCATGGCCAGTCAAAGGTTAAAAATAGCATGCATGTGCCATCTTTTTAACTGGAAGTGTACTTCCAGCTGAAGAAATATTCGCTGTTAGGTACATCGTTGTTCCCCTTGACGACGCCAGAACGCGAGCCTGACTCATTAGTCTGGGGATTATTATGCGAAATAAAAGTTGTCTGCACAAACTGCAGTTGGGCCGCGTAGACATTAATTTCCTCATCAAGTCAAACGAATGGAAAATAAAACAAAACTATTCCTAAATTCATTAAATGTTTCTGCTTTGTAATCTGTCCACTCGCTAAACCCACTGTCGCCCAGTAATCATAAATTAAAGGTAGCACACACTGTATATCTTGTTAGCTACTCCTTCAACAGGAATCTTTGTTTTCGGTACGGCGAAATGCCGCACGGTTGTGTCCATTGACAGCGCCCGCCGCGCCGGTCACTGTGATCGTTTGATTCTCATTTACCGGTTCGAACGCGAGAGCGTGGTTCATCAACGATTCGTTAAACGCTCGTCGTCGGTCCCGAGGCTCGAGCATTTACCGAGGCCGCCCGCTATGCGCTTTTCCATTTAGTCGCTGTTGGAGGCCGCGAATGGGGAAACACACGGCAGTTTGTCAATTTGATTTGAGCCATCTTTCTCTGTTCGACGCCGTGCCGGAGTGGAATACGTTCCTTTCTGTCCCCCTCTCTTTGCTCTCTTCAGTCGCATATCGTATCCTACAGAGTTACGGTTGCGCGGTTCCCGTCCGTCTCTCGGTTATAACGAATTCGGGGATTGCCGGACGAGGGTGAAGCGAGGAAGGGTAGATTGGACCAGAGAGCCACGCAGAGACAGAGAAAGAGAAAGAAGGGGGTGGAAGAGGACGATGATTCAAGGATATAATATGCCTCCATGGACTTGAAAACGGCCGCGAACGATTCGCACGAACGACCGACGGAACGGGGAACCGAGGGAGGGAAACGGAAATTAATCGGCGGAAATCTCTTCTTTTTCCCCAACCGATTCTCAGTATTTTGTTCTCGAGAATGGTTTAAGGTTTGCGATAGGGAAGAGAGCTCGGCCATGGATGTATCGTTTCGATATTTGAATGGCAAGAAACCGAGGGAGAACGATCGCTCGATTCCCAAGATGGACTGCGGGGCCGGGTAACGCGCATAATGCGCATGGTAGTCGATGAAAGCAATAAAACGTTAAGGACATTTCCCGATTCTTGAATAGGGATGATGTAATGCGAGGCCGCTTTTGCTCGCGGCGGTGTACCAAGTTTGATCCCAAAAGCGTTCCATTTCGAATATTATATCCACCAACGCGATAGTTAAGCACCGCAAAATGGCATACAGTCGCTCAAAGAAGTCGCAGAACGAGCTTTAACCTATTCAAGGATAGCGACGCGTACGTGTACATACAATTTTACTTTCGTGCAACGTTTAGTGGTTACACACGCGGACGTAATTTTTTTTTTGGTGGGTGACATTTTTGAAAAAATGGAAATTTCCGGATGGAAGAATATGTTGTAAGCGAAAAAAAATTGTTAACAAGTCCATCCCATATGCTGTTCAATTATTTTCATTTTCGTCTGGTTCGATTTGTACCAATGTGAATTTCATAAAGGATGTATGGAGACTTTTTTAACAGACTGTAGCTCGCCGTTCGAGAAAAATTTAGTAGGCTTTTAACAATTATTCATGAATAATTCCCGGAGTCATAAATTAATAAAACACAGTGATGTTTCTATTGTTGAATATATAATTCTTTAAGTACGCGAATGTCTCATCCTTGCCGACACTTTGCAATGCTTTTTATTCAGACGCGTTCTCTCGATCATAAATTATTCATTGTGCAACTGTGTATCAATAAAATATCTGCTCGCGGCTGTCTGAAAAAATACAAATTTATATGCAACATTCTACTTCCTCATAAAAAGAACTTTAACAATATCGAACAGATGATGAAGCATTTCATATATTGACTGATTTAAGGAGCTCTGACTTTAAATTTAATACAGATATAAATTGCTTAAGCTCAACTACGTTAGAACAAGCAACCAGTTGTATATGATAAACGGTAGTCACCTTTATTTATGATACGTCCATTTTTTTTTTCTTAAGCTTTGTCACGCTAGATCACCCAAACAGTTTCAATTCACCGCATTCATTTATTCCTTTGTTCCACGGCGGCGGAGCCCTTGGAATATTTTTTAAATAAATTACACTGTGTAGAATCTTTATTATATCGAACAATGGCTACAAATGTGCAACAGAATGATCGATGAGAGAAAAATTTCTATGTTCCACCGCGTAGTTTTCCATTGCTCGGCGACCACTTTCAGTGTTCGACTTCCATCGTTCCACCGATTCTACACAAACATGCTTCCGCGCAGCATGAATCGATGGCGTGAATGCGCTTGAGAATCGATAAAACCGGTTTTTTTATCTACGCGAAATGTCAATCCTTTAATGGAGAAAATTTCAATGCAGAGAATGTCTTCGCGGGCGAATGGAGTTAATCGGTATTACACATTTTAATATCAAACGGCAGTAATACCCTTTCGTTGTAACCGTTTAATTTTACGCGTAATTGACGCGTTTCAATATCGTTCTGTTCGGCGTTCCTTGAGCATGCGTAAATTTTTCGAAGCTTTCAACGCTACCTTCGTCGTTCTATTATTTTTAGTATAACTGAATAGGGAACGTTTTTTTCTCTTTTTAATCTAAAGTTTCTTTTTGAAACTGAAGGGTGTTTATGATTGAAAATTTTAGACGTCTCGTCAAAACTGTTGAGGATGAAAATCTAAATTTAGTAATTAAAATCTTTATTTCTCAATCCTCGCACAGCAAAGACTGGATAAATTTTTACCCTGAATACAAACATTGCGATTTAATTATCTACTCAGTTTCCGGTGACTAAATTGAATAATCTTCTACATGTCACGTGACTAATCCAGCACTGGCAGAGAGAGGGTAACTTTTTCCCCTCGGTTCGAGTCGATTCCCTTGATCTGACGACACTGGCAGTTACATTAAAGACAGTAGCAAAACTAACTTGTCTGATGAAAATACCACAAAAAATGTTTCCAAAAATTCATAAATAAACCATGGAATATTAAAGATCGTCAATTATAACGTTTTTTAAAACATTTTTAAACGCTTTGCCATCGCTCTTTTTTGAAGACTGAATCGACCAGTTAACAGTTCTTTTAATCTAAAACTGCAGCAGTCCTTTTCGAAGATAAAGCGCTCGTGTCGCTTTAAACGCTTTTGAAAAGTTTCGAGGTTTCGTAAAAAGTGTTGAGAACGAAAACTGATAAACATTTGATTCGTTAAATATTTGATCCGTGTTCGCCGCGAAGAAAAGATCTGAAATAATTTAATATCAGCGGCGCAGGTCGAGACAAAAAGTAATAGCGCGACGAGAATGTAATAGGCTCTGGCGAGTTCGAAAACAACCGCGCGCGAATCGCACGAACGTCGGATGAAAGAGAAACGGAAATTAATCGGCGGGTACCACTCTTTTTTCCCCCAACAACCCCCGGCATTTTGTCCGCAGAGATAGAGATCGTTTGAAGGACGACCACGATGACTAGAAAATGTAGCCATATGGTAGGAAAATCGCACGAGAAATCTGTGATTTCATCCCCGAGGGTAAGCGAGAACGTAAAATCGCTTACCGCGTCGCCGTCGCCGCCGCGACATTCGATTTTCCCTGCTTCAGAAAATTGTACGATGGACGAATAAAAAGTACACGGTTCTGGAAATTACAAACCCAGACAAAATCACAGTCTGTGCCGCCGCGCTCGATTTTTGACATTTCGAAATTTATAACACACGCAGCAATTACGATAAAAAACCACCCCATAGTATGCAGAACTTTGCAACCATTCGCGTTTATCTCGATCTCGATCTAAAGTACTAGGCTTCCGTGAATCTTTCGAGAATAACAGTTTGAAACAGGATAATTCAGAATAGCACAAAAACGTACTAAAAAAAATAAAACTAAAGGATATATTTTTCGTACTATGGCTTTGATAATTTAATCACTATTATTCCCTAGTTGCTTTTGATTTTCACCGACGCGCTCAACTTTTGAGGCTGTTTTCACTCATTCAACATGGATGATGACCAAACAAAAGTACGTGTCAAATATTTTTCCGGAAACTATCTAAAATTTCATCGGTTACATCCTTTTTAATGGTAAATTAGAATTTGAAGATTTTGTATGGTTTCAAGACATAATACACATAAATCTCGCCATTATTCATTTAAGGCATTGTCTTTTATATTTCCGAAATAACGAAATATAGTTTGAAAATGACGTGAAATCCCATTGTCCAATAGCATCCAAATTTTGCACACATCGTTTCCTCACCAAGCCTCAGAGTATAGGGGTGTAAGAGCAGAAAAATCGAAAATTGAAAACTAAAGACCACCCTGCTGTAGAGCGAACGCGTTAAATCGAGCTGGTGATCTTCATCAAGAGCCTCGCCACGTTATCGTACCGGAAAGGGTTAAAAGTGAGACACCCCGTATAGGACAAGCGGTGAACGACAGGTTTGAACGTGAAAGTAATCGAGAGACACGCGCGTTGGTAAAGGGAGCAGAAAGAAAGGCAATAATGAATGCAGAGTACAGTTCGGTGGACTTGAAAATAGGCGTTTTACACGAATGAGGTGGAGGAGAAAGAAGCGGAAATAATGGGCGGGGAGAATCTCTTTTTATTTTCGTGGGTGTTCGTGCGCGTTTGGTTCGTCGGAATAAAAAATCATCGAAGAAACGATCTCGAGCGTATCGATGGCCGGCTAACGAGTCGATTATACGTGCACAGTTACGCGAATGCAAGAGGTAACTCCGCTGTGTTGGTGGCGTGCACGTATACGCGTGTATCTGCGCCTGCGATGGTAGCAGGCATAAATTACATTTGCATCTTGTACCGTATTTTCTATCCCGGATAGATGTGCGAAGGGGTATGCAGATCAGAGTATGAATAATATATTATATTCCGAAATTAAGCGATCCGCCTAATCCCGCCGACTTTTGTAATTCAGATCGGAAGAAACGGGGGAATCGCCGATGGAATTAGGAATCGAAAACGACAACCGGTCGCGGCGAACTTAAATAACAAATTTATTGTTCGCTCGATTGCTACACGCGTTGTGGAAAGAATTCCTCCTCGAATTATCCGTCGTAGTAGACTTAATACAGGACAATCCTGTTTATTTTGCACTGTTGGTCGTCCAATAAATTCGTGAGGAGCTTAAATTGTTTTAATTTCGATTTATATGGACTC
The DNA here is from genome assembly GCA_028454225.1 of Lasioglossum leucozonium. Classification (NCBI taxonomy): domain Eukaryota; kingdom Metazoa; phylum Arthropoda; class Insecta; order Hymenoptera; family Halictidae; genus Lasioglossum; species Lasioglossum leucozonium. The sequence goes on along the minus strand of CM052210.1, from coordinate 4,208,969 downwards.
TACAGTATTCGATCTTGGGATCAACGAAGAAAATTCTACACTTTCGGTCCGTTCAACTTTTTTGAAACTACTCAATGCGACCGTGAATATGATAAGTAGACAACGGATTTTATGCATTTATGACTAAAATGAGTAGATGTAATTTAAAACAGTAAACACATTATAAGAATTTAGAAATACTGTTATGTTATTTTCAATCTATTAAACATATTAAAGAAGCAAATAAATTTTGATTTTACCCCAGCTTGTTGCAATTCAGATAGAAAATTTTTATTTTGCATAAAAATCTGTTGAAAATGTCTCAATAAATAACTTAATAAAAATCTACGCGCCAGATATTGTCGCATAGGGTTTCGGGAGACAAGATCTAGCTAAACAAAACCGTTTCTTTAACATAATTGCCATTTATTGGCCCCCAAAAAACAGGATTACAGTAGTTAATGGGATTTTAAAAATAATTTTCTATAATTCTATTTTTTATAATCAATGAATACCAAAAAAAAAAATGAAGCGCACAGTAAATTTTCATTGTGCATATGTGCGAGGTTCCGTTAGAATTTGTTGGGATACCAAATTTAATTATTAGACTCGGTTAAAGTAAGAATGTAATTTAACCGAAATAGAGAATCGCGGATTACTGGAATAATGAATGGAGTGTGAATCCCAACACGGTCGATTTAAAACATTAACGCGGCTGTAACAATTTAAGACGTACAAAAGGGCAATTCAGTGCAATTATGTGTCAAGAGAACGCCGCGCGCCGGGGCGACGACGAACGCGAAAATGGAGGCGAATTTAATGCGAACGGGAAACGGCAGAGAGGCGAAAATTAATCTCGAAAAATCTCGGTTCTATCGCGCTTCGACATTTTCCGCTATGGAATAAAAATCACACGGGCAGAGATTACGTCTAGCTTCTGATGAAAATCACGTCGACTAAATCAAACGATCTCGAACGTACAGCACAATCGGCGTTTAATACAATCTAGTTTAATATTACGCAGCAACTAGCAGCAGTAATTGATTTTATATTCAGACGAGAGTCGGCTTGTCCAAGGAATTCGCGAAATTTAATATCGGACAAATTAACACGCTCGCTAACTGTGTTAAGTGTGTAATGACTGGACTGCAGAAGTTTATGCAAATGCGTATTTTTATGGTTATGGATTAATGGTTTTCACGGAAATGTGTTTTACGAATGAGGGTCTCAAAAACATATTATTAATTTAGTACATTTTTCATTTGAACTCACCCAATTTGTTTAGACATTAGTTCGATTAAATATACGAGATTCACAAAGTCTCGTAATTGCAAATTGTAACAACTGGACTATCGTCCATTTTTTTACGATTGGTTCCCGACTACACATATGTACCTATATCATTGTAAAATAGCATGTAGTTCATAGAATTGTTAAGAAGTTTCAACAGTAAAACTATTATTATAATTCACGAATGTTATAATTTTATAAAGTAAAATTTATATTTTATATTATGATTCCAACAAAATGGAAATATAGTGTTAAATGCGTAAATTAAATACGTTGTTGTGCATTTTGCAAATATCGTGAATATACTTTGCATATTGTAACGTGCATGCATTTCCGCAGTTTAGTATGTAATGACCGTGATTCTGTATTATGCGTGAAGATAACCAAATTAATTTCCTGTGCATTGTTATTTTATGTTATTTAACGAGATATGTTTATTTCTTTCATTTTTTTAAATATCTCATAAAGAGCTTATGCTGCATTTAGTATAACAAATTTATAATACAGTAGCGGAGAAATAATAATGCGAACATGATTTAAAATATCCGAGTGACATAAAAGTCTGCCAAAATTCGTTGCGTGTGTTAATTTAATGAGAGTGCTCGTTTTGACAGCTTAATTTGTGAATGCTAATGCGCTTCAAAAAGAAATTAATTCATATTGAAAAGAATTCGATAAGTTGGCTACTTAACAACTGCAACCTTGAGAGACACCATCGTGTGAAACTCACCTGCAACAGAAAATTAAATAGAACATTAATATAGTGTAATATTTTCGGTATAAAATTGATTCGCTTAATTTTTAGAATTTCATAGCAACAGGGCATAATTCATCTCGTATGATTACTGAATTATGATGTAAGGGGGAAACCTAATTCCAAGGGTGCACAAAATTCTTTTCATTTAGCCCAAATCGATATCCTTCGAAAAATTTCTCGTAAAATGGAATTCAAAAGAGGCACCTTTTGTTATTTTTGCCATTGAAATCGCCGTAACTTTAAAACTATTCAACTGATTGATTTGACTTTTTGCACATGTTCGTTAGTGTTCTCTGCTCAGCATGAACCTACTTTCTGTACTCAATATTGTTTAAATGCATTTTTATTGCAAAGCTTTCCCAAATCGTGAATTTCCTTCAAAATAGCATTGTATCTTCGATTTTTTCAATTTTTTACTTAAACATACAGCGTATTGATGAACAATAAAGGAATATAACTCCCTCGTATGTAGCTCTTTTCGGCCCAAAAAAAAAAATATTTTAGGTTACACAAATAGCGTAGTAAAATGGCCCAGAAATGATCAAAAAATGAATTCAACCGAACTGCAGTGACTTCTCAAAATATTCGTAAATCAATCTGTAGTCCCATCTAATCTGCGACATCTCGTGACCTTAATTCGATATAAAATTAATAATACAGCCATTGAACAACTCCGGACAGATATTAGACACAACATAATATAAATGCAAATACGTACGACCGTCATTCATTTTAACAGTCGCGTTTCTTCAGCGGATAGGCCGAGGAACCGTTATTACGCGAATTACACGCGACCCCGAAATAAAAGTTTCCAAGGTAAAGGAGAAGGTCAGGTAGACGGATAAATCATATTCCAAGACGCGTAATGGAGAAGAACTTTCAACCAGCTAGTACACTTATAAATAATTAATAACTCATAATGCATAATACAAGAGTCGGCTAAGGGGTTGAAGGGGGAGGGGGGAAGTGAGGGGTGGAAACCGACTCGCCGCAAAGGAGAAAATGATGCGACCGTGGATACAATATGCCTGGGTGAATTCGAAAGGAAAAGCTCGCGCACAACGGGCAAAAGGAACGAAGATTAATCGACGAGAATCTTTTTTTTTCTTCTCCACCCCCACTCCCCTCTTCCCACTCTCCCTCTCTCTCTCTCTCTCTCTCTCTCTCTCTCTCTCTCTCTCTCTCTCTCTCGCTCTCCTCTGTCTACCGTTCATTCTTAAGCGTGCTTTTTCCGCTGGGAATGGAAGCGTTCGAGGAACCAACCATAAAATAGCAAACCTTTGCCAAGAAAATTTATCGAGCAATCGAGGAAATCTGGCGTCGCGAAAAGCGGTTGGTCGCTTCTGGTAAAGAGTTCCGGTCGAAAAAAACCGTAACGTTAGGAGCCCTTGCGGGGAAGGTGAGCCTCGAGAGCAAAAAAATTAATCGGCGGTGAGGAAAGTGAAAAATATGGTTGTTGGGCGTCACACCGCCGCAGAAAAAGCGGCTTCGAGTCGCGCGCGTCCCATTGAAATTTTCACATTATTTTCCCGTCGGACGCGTCCCTTTTACTTCATCCCCCTGCTTGTGGCCCTAAGTGTTCGAACTGCATTCATATAATTTTATTCGGCTATATCTTAATCGTGCATTCTGCTCGAAATGGTAAACTTTATTTGGATAACTCGCGCTTTCAACGCTTTAGCGCTATCACTGAACTGGGAACTTTGTGGAATTATAGGAAAAATGAATAAAAACATTTACAGAATTGAAATATAATGTTGCATTGTTTCCAGCTTATTAGAATTATTAAGAAACCGAATTCGTGTCTATGTAGCTACTGAAGCTTGAAAATAATGGACACAATTTTCATTTTGCATGAAAATCCGGAATTTAACTGTCGCATTTATTCAGACTAGGAAAAATGCGAGCAGTTTTACAGAAGCTGTATTTGGTGAACGACGTGTGAGGGTTATAGACAATCCTCTAATTTATTTATTACACTTGAGAAGTATTGGGATGGCAACATTGAGTAGTAATTGGCATAAAATTGGATGTCGAGTCTGTCCCAACATGGGGCCGAAAAGGGTTGAATTGATTAGACTGGATTCTCATTCGGGTAATGTAACGCGTAAAGCCGACGTGAATCGACGCAACACGACTTGAATGTAATGTAATTTGAAAGTGTAAACATGCTGCGTGTAATTTACAACTTTAATTGATGGGCACTTCGACTGAGAACCATTCGTAATGGATTCTTACCTACAATTCACCTTACATGAAACATTTCACGCTTCGTAAAATGCGATTACAAATTGAAGTGTCAATGTTGAATGCAATATTATTTTAAGTGATAAATAGTCCACTTTATTTAAAGCATTATATTTTATTATTTCTGTATTCGGATAATTACGTTTATACGAAAATATTTTACCGAAGATTTTATGATATCTTGGATTATAGTACTATTTATTCTTTATCTTTGTTGTAAAGAAGAACTTAATATTTGAAGTACAAAATTGGCATATTTTATCAATTTTCCAAATTTACACTACCTATTTAAATAGTATGTATTTGGAATACTCGTTCATGAACTTTCACCCGGCTCTGTACAGAATCCACTAATTAACATCAGACGAATTCTTATCTCGTTACAGCACTTCTGAGCAGAACGTATTTTATCGGTAGCACCATTTGGATCGCTATCGATATTTAAAATCATTAGAAAGTAGCGTATCCGCGTGTCCCTCGTGTCGGATGGTCAAAGTCAACTTTAACCATCAGATTTTACGGCTTGAAAGAAAGTTTGGAAGTTCCTGAACGGTAAACTTCCATCGAAGCGTTTGGAAACATTAGCTGGGATCTCACGTTCCCGACTTAAATTGTTCCGATCTGCGCCCCGGATCTACATGTAGTGGTGTGAAAAAGTTGTTCGGATTTCCTGTTTATGTTACAACATGTAAAGGAATTAAAAACTCTTCGATGCGCAGTCGGTTCATTCATGAATAATTTAGTTGATTACTATGTAAGAAAGGACCGTTTCAATGTAATACGTTTATTTAAACACTTGTACGTTTTTCGGGTGAAAATTTGTTGCCTCAACCTCTCAGAGTCCCTTACAGTTTAATATGTTTATTTATCATTAGATCTACGGAACAATAGAAGTAACTATTTTGAATTACGTGATAAAAATAACAAGAATGTATTTATTCAGATTTTTAACAATTTTTGTTATAGTATATAATCTCAATAATTCTGAATTTATCTAAATAACTCTGAAGTAAATAATAAACTATCGTTCAGCTAACGTGAAATTTATACACTGCGTTTTGAAAATGATGAAAAAATAATTATCTCCATATTTTTTAAATTATTCCTTCCAAAAGAAAAAAAAACAAAAATGATTCAAAACAGATCATGTATCCTGCAAAGGAAAATTAAACATGCAAACAGTTTATCAAACTTTTGATCTGTTTTATCAACTATCGATACGTTCTGTTTCAAAATTGTTATTCCGCGTTAACAAAAATTTGTCGATATAAACTTCAATTCAATATGTACTTTTTTCGAAACTCGGGTATAACATGTTTACATAAATTGCATTTTGACACACAGCACTGTCTAAATTCTTTTAACAATTACAGGCCGTGTTCATATAAATAAAGCTAAAAATGTTTGTTTTGTTTTGTTTTTTGTCACAGTTAATATTGAAGCAATGATTTTAAAAAATCTCTGTGCACCTTTGAAATATGTACACCGCGACTTCCGGCAAAATTAATAAAGCGCAGTTGTGCCCTCGACAAAGTGTGAAAAAGCTTTTGAACGTGAGTCAACACAATATTGAAAGAGGTGTATAATTGACAGCAATGTCGGATTTTCCTGACTAGTGGAACAATAAATGTAACAAAATACTGAATGGAAAATATAATGCTGAAGTATCCAATCACGTGTCAAAATAAATCATGATCTGTTAATACATTATTCACGAGAATTTATTTCAGAAATATACTGTTACAATTTTTTTCCGAAACGATTAAATAAAAATCTCTTTAACGAACCGAAAAGAATATTAATAAAATACCAATGAAGATAATAACTAAACAGCGGATCTTTATGCATTTATGGCTTACAAAAATTTTCAAAAAATGCTAGAATACAAAATTAGATACAATTTGGTACGTTTTGTACTTGTTTTGGATCTACAAAGGGCTGTTCCCATTAAAAATAGAATTTTATGTCGTTCCACTATCTTAAAATTTGTCTATAAAAATTGGATATTGCATAAACATCCGCAGTCTAATAATAACATATGAAGGATTGTATTTCTGATTTTACTACGGGTTTTCTTACAATCCACTGATATAAATGTTATTATTTATTTGCTCTCTTTGTAAAGGGATTTGTGAAATTCACCACTTTAAATGAAGAGTGACATCCGTTCGTATTATAGCTTATAAATGTTTTAATTTCGTTAAAAAAAACTGGCAAGTTTCACAAACACCGGTTAACGAGCGTTAACGGGGATTGCATGACGGCAAAACGTTCTAATAATTTAAGTCCTCCACATATTTCTGTTCGAAAAGAACGAAACCATCAGCAACAATAAACACAAGCATTTAAAATACTAGCCACGGCAACGTGTGTCGTTCGCAGGCTGTAAAGAGACTCGGCTTAAACTTTTACGACTCCAGATACACAAAGGAATTTAAAACATGCCAACGCGGTCACAAGAACGTATCGGTCTTCTCCGTTGGAATTACGGGGGCTGGTGCAATAAACGGAGGGGTGCTGAAGAATTAATGAGTGGTGGTGAACGTTTATTGCGTTAACCCTCGCTTAGCTTACACCAGGTCACTCTTGATTAGCGCTCTTACTGCTGTTCGAATTTTCGAATGTCGGAATCTTAAGTATCCGAATACGTACCCGGTTAGTAATTGGATTTACATCCCAATTTGCGGGGACTTAACGCGTAATTATCCTGACTAATTGAAATCAAACAACACAAGAACTGGAAAATGATGGATTTAATATTCTGCATTTTAAACGAGACAATTTTGTGAAGAAGATTTCAAACAGAATCCGCTAAATGTACCAATATCGATGAAATTTTCAGCATGTATATAATTTAGTGGAGTCTGTAAACACATTTTTTAAATTCTCAATACTGAGCCAGACCAATTGAGATTTTTTCAAAAATTTTATTATACCACATCTAATAAACTATTTCATTTAATTTCTCAAAAACACTCAAGTCATTCGGTCTATTTGAATTGAATTTGAAGGTGAACCGGGCACTCAGTCCTATGGGACCATTGTACCCGGGCCCGGTGAGAGTTGGGCTACCGACTCAAATAAGGCGTTCGAGCAGAGAGGCCTCTCTGGCAAAATCCAGGAGTGCATCTACTCCGTCGGCCTTAAGACATAGGTCATTCGGTCTAATACTAAAAAAGTTATGCTATTTCAAATTGTGTTCATTCGTACTTTTGCTCTTTATTGTTTTCCTGAATAAAATTTTGGTGCTACACGAAAATGTTTTTATTAATTTGTCGCAATATTTTCTTAGCAAAAGAGTACATAAAATGTACTCTAAACGTAAAATTACTTATTATAGTTATTATGAAATTAAATGATTTTGGAAACCACTAAAAATTCAGGGATGTTCTATTATTATAAATTCCTACCAGTTTTGTCATAAAGATACTAATAAAGCTTAACAATCACGTTCATCATTTAGCAACAGATTTATGATAGAGAGAGAAACTGTACTTCATTTAGCATTCGAGTCATCTAGCTAATTATAAATAAACGCACGTGACATTCGTTTAATAACACGAACTCGATCTCACATTCCTTAAGCATAAACAGCTCACTGATATTTGTTTATCTCATTCGTAATTTATACACACAAATCGTAAAAAATTGTAGTTAACACAAATCTATAGTGACTGTTTTATAAAACAATCTTTTGGACTGTCACTGGTAGACAAATAAGTAAAATTAAGTGGAAGAAAAGAGCAACTCTTGAGAATTAGCGGAATGTAATCCTATTGCATGGTAATGTGAAACTGCAAGTGGTGAAATTAATGCGACAAAAAATTTTGGAATTCAGACGGGTTGAGTTACATCGTTCCTCGTATGCACCAACTCAACCGTGAACGGATGTGGCTCGGTTTAACTTTTTTGCTAATTTTTTTGACAATGGCCTCCGTTCAAAGTTAAGTTTAATAATCTTAAAACATGTGTATCAATTTTAAGGGATCTCCAGAGGAATTATTTTTTTCTACACAATATTCATATAATTTTTTTGCCTAGATCATTAATTTCTTTCATGTCGGGTGAATACTGAAAAATTTGAAAAATACTTTTGTAGATCCACGTTATACATTTACAAAAGTTTTAACCAAATCAGTCGACGCATACAAGAGCTCTATAGATATTTGAAGTTGCAAACATTTTTTAATTTAGGATTTTCTATTCATTCACAGTTTCTCTCGATTTTTGCTATTTCGATGAAACTGCGAAAAGCATTTTTTTAAATTTTCATTACAGGCACAGATAGAAAGTTAAAAATCGCCTTCACGTTTTTCTTTGCATAAAAAAAAATATTAACACATTACCTAGTAAATGAATCTATCTCTGAAAAAACTCAAGTCGTTTAGTCCAATTTTAAGAAAGTTATTCATTTTTTAAAGATGTACGAATACACTGTGTACACGCGCTGTACGTATTGAACAGTCGAAGAACATTCCTTACAATAAACATTTCTGCAAAAGTGGAATTTAAGTGCCGCGGTAGACGGCACTAAACGTCAATGGGGTGTTAAAGGTGCTTTGTAACTCCGGGAAAGGAAAATACAGAGAACTCGGAGCAATGATTTATGGTCGAAGCTGTGCACAATGGTCGTCGTCCTCGCGCCTCTGCACGCACAGAGCTTTCGTATTATGCCGATTTTTCGGTTTACAACGCGGTCGAGAACGGTCCATTTCGTCAGGTGGGCCTATAGGCGACGCGACGGTCACTTTCGGATATTAGGTTTTGGGAAAAAGAATTTTTCGACCAGCCGGGCAGAGTGCACCTGGTGGACCAGCCGTCCGGCAAACCAACAATCCGTCGCGTCGGTCGATTCTTTTCCTTCCTTACAAAAGAAACTCTCGCAGTAGGCATCGATTCCGTGTTTCACCTTTGCCCGAAAGTCGTTTAAGGGGTCGGGGCAAGGAACAACCCTCGGCTGAAATATTCAATCCGTCGGAAACTTCTACACCGAAGTGGTTTTTATTTCTCAATCGTGGCTGTTCAATCTATTCAGATATACTCCTGTTCTACCGGAAATTGTTTTACCGAACATTTTTTTTGGAGGAAGTAAACTTTAACATTTATTGAAAACATTTACGCGTTCGCCTAATATTCTGAAGCAAGGGGAAAGACCTGAAGCTAATTCGGTCAGAAAATGAAATTTTCATTACAAATATAATTCATGTGTAAGGACAATTGAAAATATAAATTCATGTAAGGGTTGGTGGGACTTCCTATTCTATAAGTATTTATTTATTTATTATCGCTTTAAACCAAATGGGTTTCTAAATTCTTACGGAACATTGAGAAAATTATAAATTATTTTCAGACCTATATCAGGTTTACTTAAGAAGGAACTAATACAAAGGGGAAAACAGTACTTGCCTTTGAGAAGCTTTGTTTCTAATGTATTACGTCCATTTATGGTACAGCAGATTTGTGTGTTTTCAATAGTTAAATTATATCAATTTATTTTTTTATTTAATGAGTTGCACCAACCACGATATACGTCTAAATTGGTCAAAAATCGATAAGGTTTGTTTGCGTATAAAATAGCTGATCTGTTAAATTCTATGATTTTTACGAAGTACATGTGTTTTAGAAAGTTTCTTTCTTCGTAAAGTATATTGTTCGTTAAACAATATGATTTGAATAAAACATATATTTCGTAGGACTTATACTTTATGCAATAGTTTCAAATTTTCTTGTATCTCTCTCTCTCTCGATCGCGTCTATTTTTCTATTTTTATCTCGTACTACTCCGGGAACAGTATCACGAACGATAGTTTGTTATATTTTTTGAATTTCATTTTATACGTATTGCAAAATCAATACGACAGTCGCAATTTATCGGAGCGCATTCAGCATTTTCTTCGGTCCCGGTTCCATCCGATAGCAATTTTACATTTAGAAGAGTAGGTATTGTTTAAAAAGCTCGCTGACGTAGTCTCGTCGCAGGAAACCTTTAATAATACAATTTTCGTCGATAATTTAAGAGTGAAAATTGAATCAGGAAGCATAAAACCAGCTGCCTAATTCCACTCTGCGAATAAATACGTCGAAACGCACGATTCTCTCCCGATTTAATACTCGAAGTATCGTAGATCGTTGAACACGAAATTCGTTAGCCACGTTTAATCTATGCTAATATTCACAGCTTTTTAAATAGCACGGTCTATAGTACATCGGACTTCTGAATTAGTGATATAAAATTACAACGCTGCTGGGAAAAAAACTGCGATAAAATGTTACCGTCATACAAGAAGCAAAATCGTTATCCTGTGCTTCATTCCGCGGATTTTTAATCTATTAACGGTGTAAAATGATTTTACGTTCTCTACTACCGGAATAATTAAAATCCGTGAATAATACGTAATTCCATGACTCGTGAAATTCGAAGGGGCCGTATTATAATTTCAATAATGGCGGACGAATGCGTTGGATTTAAATCGAACACGGGGCAAGGTTGCATATGAAATCGAATTGTAATACCAGCCGGATCAAACTTTCATCTTATCGTCCATTCAGCCCCGTCGACGGGACGTAGCGTTGAACAACATACGAATTTAACCTTTACCTCAATAACCGAAATACCTCCAATTAATAACAATTTAAAAAATGCCGAACGGGAAAGTCAATTTTTTTATTCAACTTTTGTAATATTCCCACATGTTTCATATTGAAAATAAAAAAAACTGCGAATCGAACTAATACGAAAATGATTCACCGAATTGGAAAATAGTAGCAACTGTGTAGCTATTATATGGTTACAATCCCATCAGGGAATAACAGGTAACGAATTGACCGATCAAGCTACAAGCGAAACTGCATGTCAACCAACAAATGAAATCCCTGAACCTTCACCACACGGAACAGCTATAAATAATATAACAAAAACATTTTAACAGAGCTGGGTCATCGTAACAAACTTTTGCAGAAATACCAAAAAATCTTAAGACATCTGAGGTTAATATTACTTAATCCCGATAATAAGAATTTTCATTCTAAAAAACGTAAAAAAATATATATCACCTCGAAAATAGCAAATATAATACTCTATGTACAAACTAAAACATCAATTTTTATAATTAATACATTAAAACATAGTAAACAGCCGTTTATCTAAAAGATACCCAACTTTATCATAAAATTTACTATTAAGTATTTCCATTTGTGACAAGTTCTCTCATTAGTATAAACAGTTAAACTGCTTTTTAAATTCATCTTTAAAAGAACAAATCCTAGCCTTAATCTGTTTATAAGAATAACAAAAATCGTGACTAATTTAATAAAAAAATTAACGAATGGAACATCTTTTGAAATTATTATCAATAGAAGGGTGTTATTGAAATTGTTGTTGTATGTTATTCAGTATTGAAACTATCCGACATTTATTATATTAATACAATTGCATGTAATTGCATACAACATTGCAATAATATAAACAATTACTGATCGTTTCAGAAGCAAGCCAAAAACAAAATTAATATTATTAACAAGTTCACCTACCACAAAATTTCGGTCATCAATCAAAGCAATTAATTGGATGAGATAGAAATTGAAAAGTTAACATTTGTGCTGTTAATTGATCTTTCAATTCCTTAGAAAATTAAGTCTCAACAAATAATTTCATGATCCACATATGAGAGTCATTATTTCACAAGTGAGATAAGTACAATTTGTCAAATTAGACAATCTTAAGTAAAAACAAAAAACTATATGCCTTTCGAATATAATTATACTTTGAATGTAAATCAACATAAGATTATCCACAGATGAAGAATCTCTCATAGGAACAGGAACCTATGTATAAAAGATCCAAAGGGTACGTTCGAAGCTCGGGTAGTTGACATAAGGTACGAGATGATCGAAAATTACAGCGACGAGCGATAGATTTCGTGGCACGATCAGGAGAAATCGGTAACACGAAAAGTCGTTGTGGCCAATAAAACGGAGCGATACATAATAGAAGAATACGTCACGAGTTCAACGAGTGCTCGATAAAAAGTCAATAAATTCGCCAATAGGTGAACGTACAGTTACAAAGCGACATCTGTCTCCGTTTGCGGAGTATACGGATCTACGCGTCCGAATGACAGGCAAAGAACGCAAAGAAAAATAGCGCTGGAATAACCGTACGCGAAATGCAATTCCGTTCTCGTTGATTATTCCTTTTCGCCTGTGTGTATTTTTTCGAGGCCGACGCCGCGCCGCGCCGCACCGCGGCGTTTGCACATTCAGCCAATAAATTTCGAAACAGACACTCCGCAAACCTGAAATTCTATCACCGCCCGCTGATACCGCCGATTGTCCTGTCGGTATCACTTTCCTTACGTTTCAGCTTTTTCTTGCGGGAGAGAACGTCGATATGCGCGCGCGCCCCGGAAAAAAAGGGAACACTCTTTTCTCTTGGCGCGATTGAATTTCAAAAAATCGATGTTTATGACGCTATCTTTATATTCGGGAAGTTTCGAGTTCGTAAAATGTATCCGCTAAGTATTCAGGGGACATTCATGAAACTTTCAAAGTATGAAAGTTTGAAGGATGTTGCACCGTCTAGCCATCCTGCGACTGCATGAAAAACCGGCGGCGACCGTATTCCAAAAGAACCATATTGTTTTTCTGAATTCTATGTTAGATGCGGCGGGGACCCGATGATTTATTTGTGCTCTTATCGATATGCCGCGATAAATATCTCGGCGTGTCTAAATTATAGAGTGCGGACAACCCTTGATAACACGGTACTCGGATTACACGGTTTCTAGTTTCCTTTCTAGCAATTTCGAGGAGAAATATTTTTTTCGGAACGTAATCACGTTTGCAAGAGCTCTAGAGTGACACGGTGATAAATATCACAGAACCAATTAATTACCCGAGGTCTGTTTGTACTTCGTTTCTTACAAACGACTTGGAGACAATTTTTATGTTGCATGAAATTTCGCAGTCGATTTCTACCGAGCACTAAAAATGGCTACAATGCGTTGCCATATAAATATAACAATCGAATTTACTTGGATTTCATGCGATTTTTAGTATGTGTGCGGAAATATAGAATTGAGTATAATCGTTTACAAAGGCGGCGTCTTTATAAATTCAATAATTGAAAAATACGAAATCTGGAAACTGTCATTTGACCGGTAATGCTAGGTTTAATGTTAAAATCACAGTAAATATACAGTTCATTTATTTTTTTTTTAAATAAAACCGAGTAAATATTTAATCATTTTAAAATGGCTAAAATGGATAAAATGGCATCCATTTTTTTAAATATGATATTATTTATTACACTATTTACTTGTTTCTACATCTCACTGTCTCTTACCATGTGCATAGTTGCAGAGATAAGGAAAATATTTTCTTTATAGAGAAACTTTGGGGAGATGTAGAGACAATCTAATTTAAATTTCATTAAATATTTAAAATAAAGCCTTTCGATTTCTAACATTGATGAATTGATTGACCCATCGATGTTATTAATTTTTCGAAATAATGCTCGTAAGAGAGTTAATAAACAGACATTCAATAAGATAATTGCTAAATCAAAATTCATTTATGTATATTTTCATCGCAGTTTCGATTCAGGAAAGTATTCTTCGCGAAATTCTTTACTAAAGTATAATAAAAAATGCTTCTCAAATATTACTCAGTCCGATAAGAGCTATTCCAATAAAAAATACGGTAATTCAATGTAGAAAACTGAACAAAGGATCGATTTAAAAATGTATGTAAAGTTGATATTCGAAGATATTGTGATATTTAATATAACCTACTTTGTAATTGGAAATTGAATTTAGTTCTGCTTCAGCCTATCATACATAATTTATACAACATAATTTGCGGAACAGAGATTATTAAAAATAAATCTTTAAGACTTTGAAAATTTTGTACTTTTTCTATGTACATAATAGGAATTTGTATAGGTAATATTTTTCTATTTAAATCTGTTTAACGTTGTCTATATAGACAATCTATTTTCAAGTATTCTCTTAATTTTGTACACATAATAAAAGTTTTAATTACCAGCATTAAATGAAGATGTGTTCTTATGGATCATAGGTGGTATAGTACGATTTTCAACGATAAATCTCACGTATATGTATGTACATATGATGCATCGAGACTTTATTTGATTAGGGAGGAAAATCAAAAAATCAAGTGTCCCTTCACAACAAAATTAGATTTTATGATGTATGAGCTAGTGCTACCGGCAACCGGGTAAAAATTGATGTGCGCTTGCATAGTACATGCTACATCTACGTATAGTACATTTATTAATATACAGGATGATTCAATACTAAATCCCAAAATATTTGCTTCTCAATGACATAAGAAAATTTGGAAGAAAAAATATTTTTCAAACAGGCAAGCATTGTCATAAAACAGATGTCAGTTTAAATTTAATAATCAGTCATTATTTATAATTCAATTTATTATCGTATTTTTCGAAATTTCTTAATTATTCGTTATTCATAATTCAACCATATAACTCTTTATATCAACCATACAAATATCATATATATTCAAATATATCAAAATAAATATCAAATGATATTATATCGACCATATAAATAATTATTTGGTTGCTTAAAAAATATTTCTCTGAAGAAAATATACCACTGATTAATATAGATTAGCCACTCTTGTGTAAAAATCTGAAATTGTTCACAGTTTCCTCAACCCAAAACCATAAACTTTAAAAAGTTCCAGTTCAGATAAAACTCACCCTGCATACAATCTACAATGACACTGTTCATTCAATGATTTGTATCAGTGCCGAGTAAATCCTCGAACGATGCTTGTTACTACTAATAATATAATTCCAACAAGTTCGTTCTCACCGTAAACTCTTCGTGAATCGATGGGGATCAACAGCTTCAGAAAACCGACACTAAAGTGTTCCACTGCACTCATTATCTGCACTCACTTTATAAACGAACTTAACTCCGAAGAAAAGACACTGGCTGGAGACGTTGTGCACTGCGCGGACCACTCAGATCGAATTTTCTCATCTCCCGTATATCCTGATTGGTATGTGAACGAGCTGGATCAATTCCACAGAAGTTTGACGTTCCGGCGCAACGATTATCCACGTGAAACACAAACCCACTGATAGCAGATACTAACTGAAACGAGCACTTTCTTAGACGTAAACAAGCGTACCCCACGACAACCGCGTTCCAAGTAACGGGTCCATGGCGGCGCACACCAACGCAATGCGATCGCTCGACACCAGCGCCATCTATCGATGCGGGAGATCGACCCTGATCGACGCATCCTGAGGCTGCACGCGAGAGGCACGCAACAAAGAAAACCAGAAGTACCGGGTACGTTTTCAGATTCCCTCGATCATTCCTTGTGCTCCTTTTATTCCGCATGCTCTAGCCTGAAACCCGATATGTATTTCGGGCTAACTTGACGAATTGTAAATCGAGAAACTATAATACCTTACGATATCGTTTTCTACAGCTCAGTTTTATGGACAATCACGCAAACGATACAATGTGAAATTTTTATGCAAAACAGTGAACGCCTTTGTTTTTTACACTAATATCTACGACAGACTATCAGAGTGGATTCTACATAAAAGGTATGTAGTAGAAATAAAATTGAAATACTGTAGACTATCGTATGACGTTGGTCAGCGGCGGACCGTTAATTTTGGGGCCCTGGGCTAACACTGGGGACCTACGTAATTAACTCGAGTACCGACAATTTTTGTATAATTAATTTTTTCTGAAGTGTTTAATTGAAATTGTTTTTATTTTTTTTTTAAACGAAGGGACCCTGAAAATTCGCCGCTAGACGCGATCTAAAAATTGTTTAAAAAAGACTGTGTATATGTATCTTAGATAGGAACTGTACAGTCTTTTTAAACAATTCTTTATACATTTACTGTGGTGTATAATACATATATGTATGTGGACAGCGGATCTCTGTGCAGAATAAAAATTTTTTACCTGAATTGCGACGAACTAGAGTGAGATAGAAATTTATTTTCTTTTTTAGTATGTTTAATAGGTTGAAAATAATATAACAGTATTTTTTAACCCTTCTAATGTCTTTTTTTACTGTTTCTACTGTCTACATATTGTACATATGTATGCAATCTTTTTAAATAGCATTATAACTAGTTATATTGTACAATAACAGGTTCATTAATTAATTATATAGCCACCATTTACTGAATTTACTGAATTTTCGAATCGACTTGATGAAAATTAAGTCAAAATTTTATTCAATTATTTAAAATAATGTTTTATTTCACGTATGATCTGCGAACGTTACTCACATCATTTTGCAGCTATTTAAAACAAAAAGATTTAAATTTGCCGTGCAAGTCCTTCATAAATCGCGATATTAAAAGTGACTCTCCAGCTTTCCGGCTTGGATGATCATTGCGGATGATTCATCCCGAATGAATGTGGAAGATGAAAGATGAAAAAGGAGGAAGACAATATTTTTCGGTGAATCATTCTCGATGTATCCCAAGTGAAAGGTGTAAACTCGTCATAAGATAAAAAATAACAAATTTTGATCATATTGTAATTTACAAAAATCGATGAAGGTTTGTTCATTCATCATGAAGAAAATCCTGAAATAAAGTAATGGTAGTTTGATTTAGACCAGAAAAATGAAGATAGTTTTATGTTGAGACAGATTTTATCACCTCTACTATACTTCACTATTTGTGTATCGAATAACGAGAAAGCCATAACGATGCTAGGAAGCAATACTGTTATTTTTGCATAAATTCTCAAAAATTTCAACCTAAAATCACATATTTTTAATTAATTTTTTACAACCCTGGTAGATGTAGCAGTAACGATATGCGTTCAAGATTGTCTCTAAAATTTTCTTAGATACGTTAAATTAACAAATTCCGATTTGCATTTTATCTGGAACTTATTTTAATTTTTCCAACTTTGTGGATGCCGCTTTAGGCGCGTTCAGCTATCCACGCCCGGTTCAACTAATCTACCTGTTCTTCGTGTCCTTGTGAAACACATGGGTCTTCGTCCCAACCCAGTAGTTATGTTCATAACACTCATCACGTTCGAAGGGGGTTTGAACCCCTTATTAAAAATAAAAATCGTCAGTTGGGTTGCGACTTCTACTATACTTTGCCCCGAAAATGCTTGAAGGCAAATGTTCACATTAAAGAATTTAAATATTCGCTGGCATTTTGGACGAAATAACTGAGATACCTGTGGATGCTATATAACATTCCACACGCGTATATTTATGCTAATAATCGAAATTGTTAGTCTACGACTGGAAATTCTTGTACATGAAATGTTTTATGATGCACCTATAAATCTTAACTAGTGCAAAATTATACAAAAAATGGAAAATAAAAGACTAGTGGTGGAAGGAAAAAAATCTTGGGAATGTGTAAAATTTCAACTTTTTTTTCTTCCTCTACTAGTCTTCTCTTTTTCATTGTTTTGATAATTTTACACTGGTTTATATAATCGGACGCACTGATAAAGTACCTGGAACATTGTTCATGCCACACAACAGGCTCGAGAAAAAATAGTTTTATTTATATTTTGGAAATGTGTAAAATTTTAATAGGGGGAATGTATAGCATATGTATCTCTGTGTGCCTTTACTGCATTCCGAAAAATTAGTTTATAAATTATAGATAAAATATTATTTCTTCTCGTTCCTATTGTGTTGCGTGAACAATATTCCTGGTACTTTACGAGTGCCTTCGATTATTGTATAGAATTTTTTTAAAAAACCATTCAAGATTCACAAGATACACCATACAGAGTAAAAAGTCAATCTTTTTAAGAGTTTTTGTTTTACGTTGGCATCATGATTGATCTACTACTTCGACATATAGCATACGATGATTTTCTCGATATTTATAAACTGTTTTCTGAATGCTCTCATTGAATTTCCACAGATAATAACAGAAGATCTGATCGGCAATCGGTCTGTAGTTATCGACCGACGGTTGCGGTGTCTGTTTCTGCGATTACACAGTAACATAAAACAAAATATGATTACATTATGTCTGAATATATGTGAAGAAGATGTACATGACCTTCATAAGATATTTATCCTCACTACGGTGGTGTATTCAACCCCCGAAGGGTCCGGAAGCTTGATCACCGCGAAGTGTAACATGATACGGGATTAGATATATCGACGGGACAATACTAATCCAATGACGAAACTTCGTTATTTTTCATTACTATTTTATGAAACTTTTACCAACATATTACTAGTGATATTTTTCTTGTTAAAACAAGACCGAACATGGCATAGTTCAGAGCATATTTGAATTGAATTTTATTTCAATTGACGATTCAGTAGAACCTCGATTATCAAAACATGGTGCTGAAATTTTCACATGGATTGGGGCAGTACTGTATATTTTTAAATATATTTTTAAGAAGTATCTGGTACGTTTAAATGTAAACTATGAATGTGTTTATCAAAATTTATTTCGTCTCCTTCGAAGAAATTCCCTTCCACTACAATACACGTGTGCCAATGTTTATATTCTCCTGGAGGTATAGCCTTCAGAATGGATAGCATTTCATGTTTTATTGCCTCTATCGACTCAAAACGGTGTCCACAGTCGAACCCTGATTATCCTAACCTTCAATATCTGAATTCTTTTATTAGAAATAATGTATTTTGATGTACTTTCCTATTGCGCGGTTCTCTTCTTGATGCAGGACCAGGTCATGTCGTAAAACCCATGGGGTCCGCTGACCGTTTTGGCACCCCCGTATGCTAAGGCGTTTTACCTTTTTTCAGTCAGTCGTGCGAAAACCGTGAACGGAGCAACGTTCCTTGACTAAGGTCGTTCCTTGTTTTTTCGCCTCCGCGCCTTGTACTTTATTCTTTTTATATCATTAAACATTTTCTTTTTTCTCTGCGAGATCGATTGAGTCCAATCTTTTCCCACGTAAAAGATCCTCAATATCTTTATTGTCTAGATACATGCCACTTGCAAACAGTTCAGTCCGAGACCGTCGCAACACGATTCATTGTGCAGCTTATCAGGGGTTTAGTCTAGCACTGTAACTAAGTAAAACTGTTCTATTATCCGAACACTATTGTCCTCCTGATTTATTCGGATAATTCTACTGTGATTTACGGCGTGAAATAAAAAAAAAATGGCACGGAGCCATATCAGGTGAATGTGCGGGATGGTGTTGGTTGAATTTTTGGTCGAAAAATTCCGAACAAGAGACGTGCGCGCATTGTCATTGGACATGTTGAAAATCGCCAGACGAACTTTCGATCGTTAACAAAACAAGAGGTTGCGTAAAAACAAAAATAATATTACTGAAATGAAATTTTGCAACGATGTCAGAGACAGTGCAACAAACACAAAAAGACGTAAAATAAATGAAAATAGCTAATACGAAATATCTAAGAAGTTCAGATACTTTTCGATCACTAGACTGCGGACGTTTTATGCATTTATGGCTTCTGAAAATTTTCAAAAAATGCTAAAATATAATATTCCACGGAATTTAGCATGATTTTTATTTATTTCAGATCCACGAAGGCTACCATCACTGAAAACAAGATTTCACATAATCCCAATTCATTAGAATGTCAATACAAAAATTGAAAATTGCATAAATATCCTATTGTTCACAGTAGTATATTTCCTAAGACTTTTATTTCTCACATAGTATCTTCTATACGCCAAATGAATCTGGAATAGATTTTTCGAACATTTTCGAACACCCCGGCAGAATAATAGAGGTTCACTGTATAAAAATTTGTCGGAAGAAACCCCGAACGTGAATGCGCTAAAGGAAATCGATTATTTGAAGGATTTTCACATACGTGTTCTTCTATACGTATTCCAAATACGATCGGCGTTTTACAGGTCTCATCCGATCGTATCGGAACAACCATATCACAGATAACCATTGACGTCACCATTCAGATATTCGGCCCCGCGGATATCCGGGTACTCGAGGTCTCGCCTAAGTACCATTCGAGATGATCGGCTAGCATTCGGTGGGTCGCGAACGCCGGGCAAAAGCGAAGCGGAAGTTAATCGACGAGGATCCCTTTTTATCGGCTCCGAGCATTTTGTTCGGCGAGATAAAATCATTTAGAGAAACGACGCCGGATTCGCAGTTATCGATGGAATTTCGTTTTCTTCCGGCTCGGCCTCGAAAAACGTTTGAGGAATAGAGAGCCCCGGCACTCGGCGGCGGAGACCGAATAAAACGTTTTCGTGGAAACGAAACGGTGGGAGGGGGGGGGGGGGGGGGGTGGGTTGAAGAAGGGGGTTTGAACGGGGGGGGGGGGGGGGGGGGGGGGGCGCGGGAGAAAAGGGCGGGGGGGGGGGGCCGATTCGGGGCCCCGTCGAGTATACATATACATACTTACGTCGACTTTAAAAGAGAAAAGTCGGGAAAATGGAAAGACCGGGGAGATCGATGGGTGCCAGAAAAATGTGCGCCGAAATTTATATAACGAGGAATTCCATTATGCCGGGCTCGATACCCTTGGAGCTAGCGGCGATGGTGGTGTATCGGAATATCGAACGGCGTGCTTCATCGACCGAGATAAGATCCGTTTACATTTCGAACCCTCTCCCTCCGCCCGGGAGCCGGTTCCTTCGTGGTAGTGCATGAATCACGATACTGTCGTAATTTAACTGAAAACCAATTTTTTCGTTTCGCCAGCGCCCACGGATCGCCCTTAAAGCGGATCTTTGTAGTCGTTGTCTGCCGGATCCGGCCGCCGGCCATGCCGCAAGATAATGGAGGACGCCTAGACGGTCAAGATAGAACAATGAGTAATGCGCCGGAGAGTAGATTCGACCGGGAGTACCGTTTAGAAGTCGATTTTACTTCGGGAAGAATGGCGAAATCTCGGCTCGCCCTTCTTTTTTTTTTTGGTCGACGATAAACGGGGGACAATGCCAGCACGCCCGGAAATGTACAGTCTGCGGATGCTGATGAATACCACCCCGAACGACCGACGACGAAGAGGAAGGTCGGCCGTGTTGCGGTACCGTGAAGCGTATTGACCGAACAATTACCGGTCTATTTCAATTATATCCTCCGTCGATGTTTTCGATCGTTGAGCGGCGAAAGAAAATCGTTTCCGCCGGGAAATGTTTCTGGGTGTTGTTAAGACCGCGACGAATCTTTCTCTTTGAACGGTTTTCACGCTGCACGGTAAAAGGAATCGCGCTAAATGCACAATAGATATCGCCCACCTGGACATATTGTGCAGTAGAGCGTTGCTTTTACAAATATCAATTTATTTGCTGTGTTATGGAATTACCGCAGCCACTGTTAAAGCCATAGAGCGTGACATCATTTCATGTTTTGCATTGAAAAAACCAAATTAACACACAGGCGACGAATTATGCATACATGTGTTATTCGAATTTTTATTTGGGCACCGATGAGGCGAACATACGTCACCGATATCTTCGCATAACTGTGTCAAAATTCTAAGGAAGATATAAACGTCTCATAAATTAACGTATTTACACCTACCCTCAACATTTCTTTGAACAACATTAATTTGTTAAAAAGTTGCAGCAGGCTGGAACCAAACATTTTTGTAAAATCCTACGTATTGCATGAGTAACTATTATGCAGAAATCAAAAATTTTTGGTATTTTTTTTTACTGTCACACTGTAGGATTATATTTATCGCATGTCTACATTTAGTAGCAACATATTCGTAACAAAAAAAAAATAAATAGAATTTGATTTCAATTTAAAAGAAAAATATGATTGGCATAATTAAATGATTCTGTCATTTTCATCACGAGTCTCGATATTACAAGTGGCTAATGTTTAACACTGAACCTGCCGAGCTCTAAAAATGGCTGGCATGCGTTGCCTTATAAAAATGACATCATAGATTTTATATAGATTTCCTGTGATTTTATTTATAATATATGCTTGTAGAACAAAAAACCAGAAACCGACCGTCGGTGATAAGTTTAGTGTTGAATTTCTAATTTTATGTTTTCATTTGCATAATATTTGACATATACTCTCCTATAAATGGTGTAGCGTAATATATTCACCTTTTACGTTAATTTTGTGGAATATCCGAAATTATAACAGGTTTTTGTGACTGGCCCCATATACGCGCATTAACGAATGGTAGATCGCGACATTGATTGCCAAGCCAGATATTTAGAGTGGAGCAGACTACAATATGTTCATCTAGGATTGAAATGCCCTAGATTCGCCGGTTACGAGGTAATTGTTGAAAGAAAGGAACAATTTGGATAAATGAGTGTCATTGTAGGGATCGTCGAGGGTATTAACGAAACAGTTAAAATTCCATTGAAACAGCAGTAACGCCGACTCGAGGTCGAGCGCGTCAGATCAAGCGGAATGTAGTGGGAACGAATTGAATACACTTAGGAATTCACTAAATTCCCAATGAGATACTGAACATTTCAGATTCTTCGTAGTTTTTGTTACCGGTGCGGACCCGGCCCGATTCCACAGATGCATCCAGTGCATAGGTAGCAGCGGCGGCAACGGCAGCGGGAGCAGCGGAGTCAGATTGAATTTTAACTCGAATCGACCGTCTGTCGCGCCGCGCCGTGCCGCTGCGCTGTTTTCCTTCCGCAGCAGTTGAAACCAGTTTTCCAACGCTTGCAGAAGACCGGCTCTAAGTCATTTTCAATTAGAAGTGGGTGTCCTGTCGCATTTATATCCTGCGCGCACTGACCGTCCTCCTCTCGCCACCCTCCAACCACCGCCGTTTTATCGATGAATTCGAAAGCCCTCGACGAGTTTTTCCTCTGACTGTGCTTGTCGATGACAGCGACAGTTTCGTTTCGGATGTATTTCGGGATCTGCGAAAATTCAGCAAACCCAAATATTGAACGTTTGTTTGAAAAATAAAAGCGGTGGATCGGTGTGTAACGTTTTTTCTTCCTCTCTCTCTCTCTCTCTCTCTCTCTCTCTCTCTCTGTCTCTCGTTTTTCTAGTTTTGTGCAACGTGGCGTCGGACAGGCGCAGAAATATTGGGCCGTTCACGGGTCATAATACACGGCGAATTATCTAGTCCACCGCTTACCTTGCCCACCATTTTGTCATTCGGTTAATCCCGCCGTCTATAATTAACAACTTTATAAACACAATGCCTAAGTCGTATTTAACGGGAACCGAATTTTCGATGGGTTGTCCCGTTAATATCCAACGAGTTTAAATTCATATTACGATAACACCCTATCGCATATAATTTTCGTTTGCGCGCACGATCCCCGGTCAGCTAATTTATGCGGCGGCTGCAGATTCAACCGATTTCAATCAAAAGGGGAATACTTAATCCAGTATTAGCTGTTAGAGTATCATGGGCCCGTATTTTCTATCGGCGTTTGCCGCGCGCATCCGTGTCACATCGATTATCACAATCAGATATAATAATAATGGTAACTGCTGATTTTGGAACAACGTCGACGCGTGCTGCGGAAACTATTTCATAATGCTGAGGCACTGTTTGATCTACCGAGACAGTCGATAACGCGCCGCTTTGGTTCTGCAATTAGCACTATCATATCTCGTTGCGATCGTCTGATTTTTATCGGTCAAGCGGTTTTGTTTGTTTATGGAGTCAGCCGGTTCATGCGACTACAGTAGCTTTCATAAGCAGACTGCGGATTTTATGCAATCCGACAAGAAAATAGTACAGCAAAAATATTGAAACAATTAAAGAATGTTATTGCATTGTTC
This sequence comes from Lasioglossum leucozonium, assembly GCA_028454225.1. NCBI lineage: Eukaryota > Metazoa > Arthropoda > Insecta > Hymenoptera > Halictidae > Lasioglossum > Lasioglossum leucozonium. The sequence continues at coordinate 4,184,966 of CM052210.1, read as the reverse complement.
TCAACCGATTAAAATTCTTAAAAAAGAAATTGCGACGTAGCTCTTATATATCTGAAAACCATTTTTATTTTCTATGAAAATAAACAAATTTTTTAATTTACTTTTAGCACAGTTGTTCGAATATGGAGCTCTAGTCTCTCCGAATTGTTTAAAACAAGTTTATTGTTACGCTATAATTTTTTATGAAATTATCACAGTTAAAACAAGAATTTTTTCAAAAATCGTACAATTGAAAAATAAATATTCAATTGAATTATTTCTTAGTAGACTGCGGATGTTTATGCAATTTTTGTAGACGAATTTCAAGACAGTGAAAAATTTCACCAAATTCTCTCGAATTTTATATTCTATGTACCATTTTTTGAAAATTTTCAGAAGCCATAAATGCATAAAGATCCGCAGTCTATTTATTAGTAATAAAGAGTTCTAAACGAAATGGAATAACAGAAAATGTACTAAAACAGGATGATTCTATGACATAATTATCTCTTATCAAAATTGAAATACGGATGAATGGAAATTGCGAGTGGTCTATAGTGCTTAAATATAATAACTTTGAAGCAATGCACAAATTGGAGAGAATGTCGAATCGCGGACAACAAATTGCAAGAAATTTAATATTTTAGAACTGTAGTGCGGCGGAATTAATTTTGTGTTAGGAGAACGTCGAAGTCTTGAGGATCCCTTCGAAGTTGTCATCAACTACGTTCACCACTTCAAATTGAACTCTTGCACTCTTCGACAATTTCTCGCCCCGTACACTCGACAACCGCGAACACGTTGATTGCGCACAGTGATCGATGAATATCCTTCCGTCCGTGCAAGTTTCTCGCGAACGCGTCGATTCGCACGGTTCATCAAGCATTCTACTTGTCGTCAATAAATTTTATAAACGTCGAACAATATAATAGAATTTTCGCGTTTCCAAGCAGTTTCGAAACCGTTCGGCCGGGAGCCTGTATATTTATCGAAAAATGAACGGTGACACGCTTTCAGAACGCATGCATTAATTAATATTAAACCGGCGCGTAGCGTCGCGGCCCGCGGAAATTCCTGTTTATACGGCGAACAAAAAAGCAACGGCGCATTCTAGACGACGATTTAATTAATTCGTATTGCATTCGCCGACAATACCGGCGATGATAGAATGAGTATCGATTCGACCCTTGAGAAATATTCGGAAAATCGAGCTCGGAGTGAGAAATCTACTGCGGACCACTTGTGTGTAACTTGTATCTAACAAACTGAATACAATTCGACGGTAACAGAGCGAGATTTCAGGCTTGGTCTCTCAAATGGTAGTTTAGGGATCGAACTACCTTCGCTGTTGTTAGTGTTCGGAACTACTCTGATTTCCAATGTGCTTCAACCGATAACTTGAAATGTTTTATTTTTACCGATCAATATTCGGTGGTTCTATTTCCTGCAATTTATTACTTTATAGTACACACTATTTTAAATAACAATTGATCTACAAATATAAAATTAATATGGTATACAGTCATCTAATAAAGTCTATGTTTATACATGCGAATAATTTTATTTTCGCATATAGTTAGACCGTATATTTTTAAGTATTTTATAAATATCGACTTACAAAAGAAATTTAGCAATTTCCTTCAGTCCCTATTATTTTCTTCCTACCCTTAGTTCCGAATTGAAGAATTCTTTTTAATTATTGTGTTAAACGTGTCTTTCAGGAATTTGGTAATTTCTTCAACCCTTTTCGATGTAACGAATATTTTAGGGATTATAAGTGAAACGACTTCTAGGTTTCTTCTTTCTTCTTCAGTAATTCCTTCATTTTTATGAATCCCTATTTTCCAAATAAATTTTATTCATATCTCAAATTCATTAATTCACTTGAAAAAATTCGTACTCTAAATTACTGTTAGATACATAATGTTATTATTGATACATTTATGTGGGTACACTGTTTAAATGTTTGAATACTCCACTGGTGTTTTAATGTGTTGTATCAATTTATTCGAGACTCGGTGGTATTAAAATTTTGTAAAAAATTGTGACCTCTCGTTACAATTATTGTATTTATGTAATGTTTGTTTATCATTAATTTCATTAAATATTATAACTTTTCCAACAGTTCATCGACATCTTTTTCGAATAAAAATGTTGTAATTGAAATATCAATGGAAAACATTTTTTCCGATAAAACGTATACAATTGGAAAAAAAGCAGATGGTTTTTAGTTGAAGTAGGATACTCTGTAAAAGGGTTGTGTAATAATTGTTTAGACTAATTGCAAAATCGACAAATTTTATTTTAATAGTTTGACAATGAGGTTTAATAACAACCTACCGATATCATATGGCATATGGGATAAAACGAAAATTCCAAAATGTTGACCAATTGAGGATTAAAAGCCATTGCACCCATCATCGTTTAATTACCTTGTAGTTTAACTTCTTGTCCGATTACTTCCAAAACTTTTATCCAAAAGTGTCATTACTGTCTACAATTTACCATTTATTTTTCAATGAAACTAATATAAATCTAAGAATATAACTTCCGGTCAAAACTCGAAATGTTTTAGTTGAAAAATGGCGAATAGGTAGCGCTACAACAATTTTCAGTTAATTCTGTTGTAATAACATACATATGTACTACTTACCCTAACCGCAAGTAAGCGTTTCTAATGCCCGGAAATGAATTATGCATTTGCTTAGCTTTACATTTGTCACGATTGCATGTGTGTTACAATAACAAGAACGTTTCAAAGGGAGTGTAATTTGTGTAAGTCCTACAGTTGCACATGAATTTCTGGCGCTTTGCACAAAGTTAATGGCTTATTAACATTTTGTCTGCAACGTCAATCATTTATACTTGATGTAATCTTTACATCAAACGTGAAAAACAATTTTTATTACAATCTATTAGATAGATCAAATTTTGTTAATATCTACCAGGTGTAAATGTTGCTTTCCCTGTTATCAAATTTTGTTTCGATTTTTATAGGCATTGGTGCGGCCAGGCAATCTGTTAATTGGCGTTTCATTTTCGAATGAATAAGATATAGATGTAGAAATTCTTTAAAAATGATGCGCGCACCCTTATTGATATTTGCAAGCAGAAATCTCGTGACCCAGATTTTCCAGAGGTGCACTCTGGCATGGTTACCTCCTAACCGTCCACTCGGAATCCTAACAGTGCTAGCACACCACAGTTTATTGCTTTGCAAAGAATTCGGGAATGTAGCCAGGCATACATCGCATACTAAAACAATTGGAACTATTTACAACAATTTGCAAGTTAATTCCTTCACGTGAAAAATTATAAATCGTGCTCCGGTACATGTATATGTCGTTAAAAACGGGAAGTACAAATGTTGCGTTAAAATTGTAATAACAGAAATGACAGTCATTCGTACAAACTAGAATTATCTATTACTAAGTTGTCTATATTATTAGGTTTGAAAGTAAAAACTTTACATTAAAATTGTATTACAATTCTGTCAATTTGTCAACCATTCTTTTTCTATTTAATTATTTCATTATGTAAAGTACATCAAATTTTATGTCTCAGACGAAATTTTTTTACGTCACATTAGAAAAAAGAAACTGTGTGTAAGAGGACACATCTTAACATTCGGTTTGTAGAACAAGGATCTAATATTTAGAGCAATTGCATCAATTTCATGGGTTTTGAACCGATTTACTGTCCTCGCATGAGAGCACTACAGTAACAAATAAAACTTTTATAGCATCTTTCCTCAAAATGAAATTTTCAAAATTGGTGGCATAAATACGTCCTACAATTTCGCCACAGACATTTTCATAATCAATTTTCCATTGATTTTTCTATTCCAACAGAAATAAAACATTCCATTTCAAAATGTAGAATTTCTACAGAAAAAAAAAATTTTTTTTTAATCCCACGTGTAGTAAACATTATATAGAAGATAAATATATTTGGTATTTTTCTTTAACTCTATGAGATTGCAATCTACAAGATCGCACGAATATCGTTCGAAATGACGGTGCATTATAATGATGCTGCTATTTTATAAAACAAAACAAAAAGATACAAAATTGTTCCCCAACGTCAGGTGTTCCTTATTTCATTTTGCACATAGGAGTAAAATATTGGGTAAATATTACATTTCGGGGAGGCAGCTCAGATGACCTTAATCTTGACATATGTTGTCAAGGTCACTGGCCTGAGTTCGAAAGTTTTAGCCTGTCGTAAAATATTAGCAACCACGTGTCTATTATTCCAGTAATATATTTGTTTATTACACGAATGATAAATTAAAAAATCTGTAGTATCCACCTTTAGCCACATCGAATTTGATTAAAATTTATATACCAATGAAGTTTCAAACAAGGTTATTGTTCACGCACAGATATCAGTACACCAGCTTTCCTGCATTTTGTTATGCAGCATCCAGTATGTCGATTTTCTAGCACGTAGTTCATTCTACTATATTTTCATTTCGATCCGCGCGCACGAGTACAGAACGTCGAATCTGTTCACATTAAAAAGAGGGTGGAGTGGGGGTGGAAGTCGGCATTTTATTAAATTTAATTGAAACATGGATATTATTCTGAATCGGATTCGACATTGAACCGAACACAATTTAATTCAGGCGCAGCTGGTCCGACGAATTCTGCGACTGTTGTTCCATGGTAATGCGTGGGAATTTGGATTTAAAGGAGTATTTACATATTCTGTTCGTATCACCGAGAATTCCTCGTGTCGGGGAAATAAAGAATATCTTCTGTATGCTTATAAAAAAGTGTGACGGAACACGTTCCCGAAGTGCTCAACTTAAAAATGTAAATTAGAAAATGGAAGCTTGAAATGTTCCAACCGTCCCGTATTATGGCTCTGACCCGTTTCTGAATTACGGTTACAATGAGGACTATTGAAATACAAGAATACTTGTAACTGGGAAACAAGGTTAAATGAGACACGTGCATGTGCCAACTCTTTTCATTATTTGGCTTCGCTTAATTCACCGACGATGTTATGCTCACATGTTTAATTACGCTCTCTGTAATCATACTTACAAGAATACTGTCTGGTAACACATGCAGCAATTCTGAATGAACTCTTAACCAGAAACGCTAATTTTCCCTAATACTTTTTGGAACGAATTAACGTAATTTTTCTTTTTTAATTTCACATAAGGTGAACCTAAATATTTAATTACCTACATTAACAGTTTAATATTTGACAGAATAAACGCAATAAAAAATATATTTTAGGGACAACAACAGCGAACGAGGTTTTTGAAAAGCAACCAGGATAAACATTAAGAAAAGACAATAACGATTTCGACCATACATACATAACTCAATTCGTTATGCTGTACACATCGATCATTCAAACATACAGCATACATCATTCGGATTACATAGATTTTACATTTCAGCCAACAACATTATTATAGCTTACGATTTTTTTTATGTATGTATTTAAGCAATACAGAAATATAAACTGTTGAAACAAAATTTGATACAGTATTACAATCACATATTCAATGAATGTTGAATACTTATTGGATAAATTTATTATATAAAATTGTATAATATTTAACACGCGCGATCCAATTTAGTTACAACTAAAAAGTACACAATTTGAAATTAATAACCTTGGTTAATTAGTACACGCATAAGCATAGTTTTGTTAGAAATGTTTCCTGAGTGACTTTTTTATTTCATTCGTTTAATACTTTTTTTCGGAGTACTAGTTTGCACGTTTATTTGACGTTCAGAGAAATGTTAAAACGCTTATACGCCATAATAACTAAAACATTGTGTGAAATGTTAAACTCTGTGAGACGAATGAATGGTGAATAAAAAAAACAAAGTTTTGGTTGCTGTTAACCAATTAATGCTACCAAAGATGGTAAAATTCGTTATAAAAAGGGAATCCCATGTTTTATAAAACTACATTCAATGCTAAATATTAATAACAGAAAGTAGTATCTTATTCTGATTCATAAGATATGAATAATTTTTATGCTTATTAACTACCTGTGGTGGCAGTTGATTGACGGGTGCGCGTGGCGAACCCGCCCGAAGCAATTCCCCAGGGAACTGCTTCTCGAAATGATTTCTATAAAATATTTAGATAGAGTGCATGCACTTATTGCGCAAAATGTATTTACATTAAAATACTCCCTACTAGTAGCATTAGCTAATTGGTATCTAATTGGTAGGAAAATTTCAAAATTATTTAACAAAACAATTGTTGCTCTCCAGTTACTTTTATTTAATTTGTAGAGAAAAATCTTCGCAAGAGCGACGCGACATTGATTATTGTGATTACAATAATATTATTACATTTATTTGTGTCATTAATAACATTCAGCAAAGTAGAAAATTTTAAAATCGTTTGACAAAACAATTATTGCTTTCCAGTTAATAGTTATTTAATTTTTAGAGGAAAATCTTCGCAACGTGGCCCTACTCAGGATGATAATCTACAAATTAAAAAAAAAAACTAATAACATTAACTAATAAAAATCATTTGACAAAACAATTGTTGCTTTCTAGTTAATAATTATTTAATTTGTAGAGGAAAATCTTCGCAACGTGACTCTACTCAGGATGATGAGCAACACATTACAAAGGAACTAATAACATTAACTAATAAATATCAATATTATTACATGTATTAGTTATTGGTGTCATGAATATCATTCAGCAAAGTAGAAAATTTAAAAATCATTTGACAAAACAATTGTTGCTTTCCAGTTAATAGTTATTTAATTTTTAGAGGAAAATCATCGCAACGTGACTCTACTCAGAATGATGACAAACACATTAAAAAGAAACCTGAATATAGGAGATATCTCCCTTTTCGCGAACATTCACCAAAATTGCTCGAATTTCGCGCGATGGGCAGAGTACTTGTACATGTCTCTCAATTCGGGAGAGCCAGCAATTGACGTACGGGGTGTATGTCATTCGCGGTGAAGTGTTCGAATTCGGTTCGGAATCTGCACGGCGAGTGTGGCGCGACATTATAAGGCGAGGGGTTAATGTTTCCACAACAAGCGTCGAAAAACTACTGATCATTGTCCAGGGTGTCACGGGTGGCACTCTAGCCTCTTGACGCATAGAGGCGGGACATCGTCGGCAGAATTGCACGCGGACGTGTCCTGGATGGACACCGAGGGCAGGAGAGGCTGATGGAAGGTCGTTGGATCGACTGCCGTGTCCAGGGCACCGACATACATACGTGCACCCTCACGCACCCTGACGCAACCCCCGTGTGCTGTACGCAACACCAGTCTGAGGGGCGCATCGGCGCACAGTATGGAATGTGTAAGGCGATAATAACGCGCTTTAGCGCTCGATCAATCGGATTAGACGACATCTACGCCATGGGCGACTATTATTACGGACGCGGCCGTAACTCGAAATGCTGTCACGCTTCGTTTTATGGAAAGGTATTTTCAATGGTAATGGCCGTATGCGCGTGCCTCGCCGTCCCATACACGCACTCCCCCATACGCAGACTATTTCGACCCCGTCAATTTTATTGTTCGGCCACGGATAAGCGTATCGAGGTCGTGCGATTACGTCGATCCGGTAGAATAGATCAAAAGAGAAAACCCCGGCACGATGAGATGGCTCGTCCTGAAATTATGCGTTTCGCCGGCGATCGAGGATCATTCACCGATGATTAATTTACCAGATGCTCGTCGGCTATTTGACTCTCATTTACAAACTTGATACTCGCGTGATTGCACTTGGAAGCTCGAATCATTTCTTTGGTGATCATGCTGATCCTTCGATCACCTTGATTTATGTTATCAAGGACAAATGTTTTAGCGGAATACACTTCTTCGACGTTGGAAGAGGTTAGATGTAAGCCAGTACTATTACTTTTATTCACATATTTGTTCACGTACCTCCCAAATCGAATTAATAGGATTTTCAATAATTGCACTGCACCAAAAGGAGGCGTAAACTCATTAATCTCTACTCTACGTATATAACTACACCCCAGATTAAGAAAAACATACATGAAAAATAAATTTTTATTATTTTCATTAATAGAGAATTTTTATGTATTCAAATAGATTTTTTAATCTCTTCATACCTGCCGTCATGAAAATAAAAAAAAACTCGAGAAATCGTTTTTTCTTTACATTTTCCTCTGAAAACATACAGGGTTAACATTATGTACGCAGAATGAAGATTTAAAGCTTCTACCATCCATAATAGTAGTATAATGTTAATTAGAAAGCACAACAAGTACAACGTCCAAATCTCTGTCTGAGATTTACATCTCGGATCGCAAAAGGAAACGTCTTTCCTCGTTCAGGCTCCGCGCATGAATGAAGCAAAATCATGTTTTATAAAACATGAAAGCCGCAATCGATATGAAACACGAAATTAATAATTTTAACAGATGGTCGCATCGTTATCGGTGCTATTGAAACGGCATTACCCTACACACCCTACAGTATCAAATAAACTCAGACTACTGGGGCTGATTTGTTCGTTTACGATAAATTTTACTTTCATTGAGAAGTAATTACGCTATTATAGCACGATTACACAATTTATACGAAAACCTATGGATATGAGTGTGTCTATGATGTTTGTTGTTCTAACGTTCTTTTGTTACAATGTATAGTTTATAATTATGCTGTCTAAAACATTTCTATCATATGCTATTAACACTTTTCTACTATTTCTTGTTTCTGTTGTTCGAAATATGAATGCTGTTGTTCAAATATGTTTTAATGTATGTATACATATTGTCTGTAAGTGAAGCTCTTTTAATTCGATTGTTGGAGCAGTATGTATTTCGTGCTTTTCCCTTGTATTTATTCGATGGTTTCATAATTCGTTATTGCAATGTCAATCAGGCAGGTTTCCCTTGCCGCCTTGCTGACACATGTGATATCCGGTTTATTGCTGGTAACTGTTTCATTCGCACGCAATGATCTCTCCGAGGATAATTCGTAATCTACATTTTCGAGTATGTTTTCGCATGTATATTTGTAATATGATGTATTTCGGATTCGTTGATGCTGAAGTGCCACTGGCGTATGTATGTAATAATTGCTGGTACGTTATGGCTGCCACTGTAATCAGTTTTGACATGCAAGTTGCGCTCCGCTTTTGTGTGCTCTGTTGTTCCCGTATGCGTGTATGCCATGACTTTTTCATTATACAACGTTTCTCTTATATTTCCATAACGAATTCTATGGACTGAAGTTTGTGCTCTACCTAAATAATTATACGATCTAAGAATAGTTCAGTTGTTCTGCCAACGTTGATCGGCACATGTTGAATCTTGAGTCACCGTAGTGTGGGTGAACTGGTTCTGAGAAAGTCCTGGTTTTTCAGCAGTGAGAGAGGCTGTCTTTTAAGTTTAGCTGAAGCGGAAGTGTCTCTTACTTCAATTTATAAATCATTGCGTAAAGGTAAGACGCAGCTCGAGATTGTGTTAAAATCGAATTTAAATTACAATCTACCGCCACCTTGACACCGGATTTTATGCGTTTATGAAAAAAATTAGTCGGTGTAATTTGAAACAATAAGAACATTAGAAAAATTTAAAGATACCGTTGTATCAAGAAAGGAAATCTATTTCACTCCAGTTTGTTTCAATTCATACAAAAAAATTTAATTTTGCACAAAGATCTGCTGTCTATTGATTACCTCCTTTGAGTATTTGGTTACTCGATGCTATGCTTAATTGGTTTCATAAGAAATTCTGAGTGTTTTGGTTTTTTTAACTTTAGGTAACGATTTATTGTAACTTTTATGCAGTGAATTTTGTTACTTTTTTTATCCCCATATAATGTAATTTCAAGTAAAATTAATTCTGAGAGAAATGCATATTTTTTACTTGGAATATATCTTTTACTTAACAGTAATATTTGTGCATTTACCTTGGATATGACATTAGAAATGATATAGTAATCAAATACTAATTAGGCAAAATAAGAATTGTCTGCATTAATTTAAAGCTGCAGGAACTGCATAGAGATTTGTTTCTCTTTTTTAATAATTGTAATGATTTTTATTTTTTTTTGCTTTTGTTATAAATGAATAAAATCCGTACTATTGTCGTGAATAAACATTTTCAAGATTCCGAAAATTGGTGGTTAAAATTCAGCGGTTTCACCGATACTAATAATTTTTAGCGATATTTAGCAAGAGTTAACGAGTACGGCGCAACGACTTTTAACTAACGACTTTTGCCACGGTCGGAAAGCCTCGGTGGAATGTCAATTGTTTCGTAACGTTTGCATACACAGCAGAAAATCCTTCCACTTATTTCGACTGTAAAAAAAGCACAGAATGATTGCAACCGAAAAAAGAAAAAAAAAATAGCAAGCGGTTGCGTCGGCCACGAGCAATTGAACGCGTTAAGCACGGTCTGTATTCTCGTGTTTGAATTCTTCTTGCTACCCAAAGCAGAAAGATCGCGGGGTTCGAGTGACGGGAAAGTAAAAAAAAAAAGTCTTCTATTCTCGGTTTGCGTGTACCTGGGAGTCGAGTTGAAAGGAAAAAGATTTTTATTTCATCGTATTTGGATCAACCGGGAGAAATGGTTGACACAGGACATCCGTTTAATTTGCGACATAATCCGACGGTATTCCTCTCCGGGTTGTGTCCATACACGCGCGATGAACTGAATCCAATCGTTCTGCAAATACCTTGAGGATTTAGTTTTTTCGCCGCGATAAAAGAGCAATTACGCTATTGGAGAATTCTATCAATCGGCCGTCGAATATCGCCGAAACGGCTTTGCCGCGTTCGCAGGATGTAAACGTTCGGGCGGCCGGCATTCCTGAATCTCCTTTCTATGGAAACGGGTCTCGTGAAAATTCAAACAACGAACACTTGATTGGAGAAATATGGACGCAAGCAAGCAGCGAAACGTTAGATGTCACCGAATGCCCTGGTTAACTGCATCGGCTGTAAATCGGTGGTTGAAATATAGAATGTAAAAAAAAACCGAGAGATAAAATTGTTTCCGTGCAAAGGAAATGTATTTTTTCATCAAAAAGCGGATCAAGCTTGACGCACCAGTGGAAAGCGATTATCTCTTGCAGTGACATGAGTAACTTACTTCACTCACAGAATCTGTTATGCAGATAAAATTATTGTTCGCTTTCACTGGTTTTTGTACCTTTATTTTAGGAAAATATTCCCGTGCCAGACCTATGTGCCGTGAATCTGTGCTTTTTAGCGTTTTGTTGCAACAGTAAGCTTTTGTGTAATAGGACTAAAGCGATGGATCAAATGCAAGTTTTAGTATAAAATTTTTCAAACAGTATCTTATCTACTTTATATATTTAAATTTCGATCGAGAAGAATCTATCTAGTATCTTATCTAATTAGTTTTTAACGTTGAAAAACTATGAAGAGCATGACTAAAATTTAATTTCACAAAATTGATTTCAGAGCAATCACATTCCACTGTGAAAATGAATTTCGATTCTGACCTTGTGTGACCTTGAAGGCCGTTATGTCGTATACGGATGAATTCGTTTTAGCACACGCTTTACACACAAAATACATAGCATTCCATTAAAAAGATTCTAAGTCATTGAATATGGGTGTTAATGAAGGCACTGGTACTTTTTAGTAAAACTTTTATTTCAGGGCGCGGGAGGAAGCTCTTTACTAAACTAAATCTTACAATCGATTGACTCTGAAAGGAAAACCAGGGTCCCCTTGTATCTCCGGACTGTTTAGGTTAGGCCCCACAGTCCGGCTCTTGAAACAAAGTATTAAATGGGATACTTCGAAGTCTCTGTTTAGAAACGATTCCGAGATCGTTTCATCGATACTTCGTAATCTCTGTTTATTAATATGATTCTGAGATCGTTAATTCATTATTAACAACGAACAATAAGTTCATTGTGCTGGTAACTTATCAATAATCCAACGGTCACCTTTATTTAAACCCTCAAGGTCAGCTTGTGACATGACCGGTATCAAATTCGAACCGCTTTCTTCGGACAAAGAAACCGACCACCAAAAACAGACGAAGACCATGGGGTCTGGTCGTATCGAACGGAACAGGATCGAGAACAATCGCGTGCACACCGCACCGCGACACCCGAAATTCAGGAGCGGAAGGAACGGGACGGAGGGTGGTGAGGGGTAGTTTAAACCCAGCACAGGCGGCAACTTAATAAAAACAACGTGCCGGAAATTGCCGGGACCGTATTTGCCAAGCAGGTGAATTCAATCAATCGTATCCTAACCAATCCGCTCGGCGCAACTACTTCCTCGTTCCCGGGGTTTGAACGGGAGGGGGTTGTGCCTCTTGCGGAACAATGTAAGAACCGATCAACACGGAGAAACTCTTCTCCCCCGGCGCGGCGCCGGGCTCGTAAATGCGTTTACAGAGACCGGCTTTTATAGGGCGATTATTTCGTTACGAATTCACCGTCGAGCGATCGTAAAGTCTGCTACACAATTATGTAATTACCGTGGCAATTACGTTCCTGAAATTTCATTGGCCGCATTAAACGAGCCAGGTAAGGCTGGGGACACACAATTGTCGGTAGGTACACTTCGATCGACGCCGACAGGTAACTCGATTTCAGCCGGACAGGAGAGAGAGAGAGAGGAAAAGGATCGGCTGGCACGGATTAGGGTCGGTGGTACGAGAGAGAGAGAGAGAGAGGGTGGGATGTTCGCAGGGTTGAAAAGCGGTCCTGATGTTTGAAGAGAAATTATTTTCCCGTTCTCGACAATTACAGAAAATCAACGGGCGAATTGCGGTCGAGAGACTGCTCGAGCGAGGATAAGAGCACGCGGTTCCGCGTCGCGACGCGTGCGAGAGAATGCGACCATTGTTGTATGTGTGTGTGCAGTTGCGCGTGGCACGCTTGTAATTTATTGACTTGCAATCGCACGGAGGATACAACGACTCGTTATCCGTGGAATATGACGCCGCGAATCGGAATTGTTAAGCCGGCACCGTAAACGAAGTACGGCTTTATGAGTGGTGGGGGAGACAGCGTGAAATCCGCCGGGATTACTTTGAGGGGATCAACCCGTGGAATAGTATATAGCGAGGATCGTCCGAAACGAAAAGGGAAGCTAACAAGTACATCTGATTCTTGGTCTCTCTATATTTGTTCATGGCGGAGCTCTTGCCGGCCGGATATCCGGGTACTCGAAATACTGGTTATAACTCGAACCTGCTCCCGAAATCCGGATTCAGGTATCTACTCGAACATCCCGGCTTAGATTCGAGTAGCCGGCTATTTTCTTCGGTGATTACTCAAATAGCTCGTCTTGGTCGGGCTCGAATCGAACGCAGCCATTGTGTGGAAAGGATTCGTCATTGTCATTGTTCGACGTAAAGCTTCGTTATACTATGTGGCCCATTTAAGTAAGGACACCTAAATATCTCTTCAGGTTATTATCATGCGAAAACTATTTCTTACGTAATGTGCATGTGCCGTCAATGGACCAAAATATCTGGCAAAAATATTCTTTCACCCGAGGTAATCTTTTTTCAGAGTTATCAAGCTCATCGGTGTTTCTCGATTGTATATAGCTTAGCGAAAAATACATTCAGGTGAAAATTAAAGTGAACACTCCGGAAAAAATAACCTCGAGAACAAAATAACATTTGCCAAGAATTCACAGTGCGATACCATTTATATTGCATTAAAAATATTTGTTATGTCATCACTAGACCGCGAAATAAAAATGTTCTGCATTGATTGTGGGAAGCAGGAATAAGATAAAAATTTATTTCATCCCTTAATGACTTTGTTACATTGAAAATAATATTACAATATTCTGAAATTTTTCTAATCTTTTACTGTTTTATTATTTCACCCAACAAACTACTTCATAAATGCATAAAAATCCGCAGTCTAGTCATCACAAATAAAGGAGATGCTATTTAGATAGACCACTCTGTATTATTACATCGTACGAAATGTCCGATTTAGGTTTATCAGTATTTTACATTGTGTTTCATCAAAAAAATTATGCGGCTTCGTTGGAATGTTGTGTATCTAGCTATAAGGGAAACCTCCCTTTGTCAGATCCGGCCTGCACTTGTTTTGTTTGTACGTCTAACCTCGCATATTGACTTTTACTTTCCAACATGAGTCAACGTGACTTTCGCATACTCTTCTTGTGCGAGTGGAAAAGTGATAGCAACGCAACAGCAGTCGCTCGGAACGTCAACCCTGCACTTGGTAATTGCGAAAATGTGCAATAAACAATGAGAAGTTAATATAATACAGTGTTGTACATTATAAAACTATTTAAAAATGAAGATAGGATTAATGTTAATGATTCTCAAAGTTAAAAAATACATTGATGACGTCAATTTATATATCAACTTTTATACGATCGAGAACAGGATAAGAAAATATTTAAAAAATACACATTGCATTTTACAGCTGGAAGTAAAAGTAGTGTTAAAAGAAACCGGAAGTACTAAAAAGATGTAGTAAAAATATGAAGCGTGTGCACCATGATATTACTTTTTCTCTTGAAATTTAGTTTAATGCAGTATTTGTGTTATTTGGAGGTATAAAGCGCGTTCATTGTGTTTGTGTAGGGTGTCAATGACCGGAGCAAACTGACCACGTGGTCGAGGCAGTTCTTTTCCGAAAAACGTGCGGAAAATAAACAAATTAGATGGGAGCAACGGACTCGGAGAGCCTTCCGAGTTGTTGTTATAAGATAATAGGCGAACGTGATTACGTGATTGTGTGTTGTAGACGCGAGAGACAGAGTGTTTAGAAAAGAGAATGAAAAGAACAGAGAGGGCAAAAATCAAAACGAGCAAATACTTTCTTTTTAAAATATCGACAGTTATTTTTAATTTTGTTATATTTTTTTTTGTTATTCGTCAGTGCATTTCATTCATTTATTTCAATTATTGTATACTTCTGTTTCGTCCAACCAGTGTTTTAATACATCCCACTTTGTACGCTATAGTACAAAGTTAATTCAGTCAGCAAACTTGTTTGATACAGGCTTTTCGAATTTTAATTATGGTGCAGTGTAAATGGAGAAGTTTGAAACACAGAAATGAATTAATTGGAAGAATTAACACATATTGACATGCGAACATTCGTGCTGCATTTAAGGTGAAACATAATAATACCTTTAATTTTACCAATTTATATAAACAAGTATAATTTCTTAAGAGTTTTAACATAAAATTCAGATTTTATAAAATAATTTAAAATCCAAAAATCATTGTTTAGATTAATATTTTAATTGTAGTACTTTAAAAATAGTTTTCCACCTTTTCGTTGCAACATTTTCAGTAAACCTAAGGCACAGTGAAGCATTATAATTACGATGTACAAAAAGCGAACCGCATTCTTCTACGACGATGTTTAATTCAATCAGGAGAAAGTAATTTTCCGGAAAATAAGCAACAGAAGTTACGTGAGAACTTATATATTCTTTAACCGGATTACTTTTTACGCCAAGCCTAATAAACCGCGGATAAGTCAAAATGAAATTCTATTTATGCCAGCGATGGCGTCCAGGAAAAACGAAATTACTCCCTGCTAATTACTTTAAACTCCAGTCCATTCCGTCTTCCCCACGGAATCGGTTTCCTTCTCTTCAACACTTTTCTCTTCTCCCCGCGTCGCATCAGTTCCAGCCGAAGATCTTTTTTATTGGCTCGAATTGCGCTTGAACGATTAAAAACCGCGCAATATCCTTCCCATCATTTCCATTCCGCGGACCAACAAAGTTCGTGAAAAAGTGGTCGCTCTTCTTTCGAGCTCTCCCGGCTGCGTTCGACTCGCGTCTTTGTGAGCGCGTCTTGACGAGGGCGTAAGAAATTTTAAATGGGTTCAACGGATTCAAGATTTATATCGGATGGGAACGAACGAATTCTTATTCCCCGGTTTTATTAAAAATTATACCTACATTTAAAATCGATTAAGTTCTACGATAAAACGAGCGCTTGATGATTGAAGCATATTTTATTCCGAAGTGTCAGCAGAAAGATGGAAGGAATTAGAGGATATTGATAAGTAATTTTCATTTATTCTTAACGATTGAAGTTACAAAAAAATTCCTTAGTGGATCCTGTGTCTTGCAATTGATGCAGGCAATTTTTATATTACATAATGATCCGCAGTTATATAATTGATAAAAGCATTTGTAAATGTTTAAAAGGAGTTAATATGTTTTTTAGAAAGTTGTCACAGAGCCGAAATCTTCGCGAAAAGTATTGAATATTCTAGGAAAGCTTTATCAACGAAAAGCAGATACAGACATTTCACAATTGAAGCGAGAAGTTTCTGTCTTTTTTTTTCAAATTAATTACGTCGCTAATTGTTTGCGGTTCAGCGTATTCTTAGACTTTCTCGAAATAGAATGCAACCCCAAGAGAATGAAGTTTATTTTCGTCATCGATAATTCCTAATCCCTCGCCTTATCGTATCGCAACAGACTCGCTGAGAAATTTTCTGTTTAATTAAATCAAATATTACTTATTTTGCTTCGGTCGAAACGAACTATTATTTTTCTGTAATTGCTACTTAACATTTAGAGCCAACATACACATTCTTTATATATTTATCCTAATCATTTATTTTCATTATATTTCAATATCTTGTTCTAATAATTTTTACGATATTTGCCAATTATAAATGCACATTTATCAGCACCTTAGACGACATTATTTATCGTACGGTTAAAAAATATGTTTTCTAGATCAAGTAATATCAGCAACAAAAATTTCACAAATCGTTAAATTTTCTAAATTAAATGTCGCGCTCAGATTATCATAACGGCTAAACTGAACATAACTAATATCAGCACGGAATCATAAGCGAGAAAAAAATTGCTACCAAAAATCCGGGCAGATTTCATGCGAACTGAATACGCGAAAAACACGCGAATAAGTGTGCAACCAGTTTGCGCTTGATTCAGTCAGAGTAAATCCTTCGCAGGATTTGCGAGTCTGGCGTTTTTTTTTAGGAAGAGAGAGAGAGAGGGAAGCCTTTGCAGAAAATTCTTCGTTATTCGGCAGGATCATCCGTAATCTTCCTAGACTATTAATCACTAGGCCGGGTACACGTGCACAGGGTAACAGCGTAAATAGGAGGAGGTAATTAACGTGTCTAGACACTGCCACATAATATCGTGCTAACGAATTTTCGAAGATCATTCGGAACAAGTCGAACGGTGGGGGTAGGGACAATGGGCGTGCTATGAAGAGAGCGCAAGCCCGTCGACGAGATCCAAACCGTTCGGAGATCAATATCTAGGAAAGAGAGAAACCGTTCAACATTTTCGAGCGGGGACACGCTAACGAATATGTTTCTTATTACAGAGTATTATTCACGTATTCCAGAGCATAAGCATAATATTTTCTTACCACCAACACAACACACTGCGTTGACGAAACATTCTCTTGAGTTGGATCATAGATTTGATTTTAAAAATATTAAAATTGTTGACAAAGAAGCTAATTTATATCAAAGGTTATTATTGGAAACAATTCATATGATTAAACACCACAGCGTAAATCTTAGGTATGAAATCCCTAAGATACATGAATATTACGCAACATTACTGAATCAGTATGTTTTATGATGATATTGCTTTCCAAATAAAATAACTGATATTTATATTTTCAAATCACCAAACAATTCTTATGTCACATACAACTGTTCGCATAAATCTCTTCCAACAATAGTTGAATGTTAATAAATGAATCTACCGACTTGGTACATTTACATTAGTGGTTAAAAGAAGTATCATATCTTTCAAATTTACCGCCTAATATCGATTGGTATAACCTAGATCGTTTCAAATACACTCACTGCGTTGCGTCACTATGCCCTTATTTAAATATTAAATCACATGAAACACAAGTAAGCTAGTTTTATAAATAATATTTATAAACATTTTTTGTCAATACATTCTATCAATAATGTATTTTGAAAATTGTTACAATATACATATTTTTACAGACGCAAAGAAAATACATCTTGAAAATGATTCAAACTAGAATCGAAACGTCGATGATTATTTGATAATCTGCAAAATTGTTTTTGATTTAGTAACTGATCGAACCGTAGCGTCGAAAACATTGGATTTTTGTTATTAACAATAATACGATCGATATAAGAAACATATATATATATGAAACATATTTATGTTTCTCTTACGGTTGCAACGGCCGATTCTTCTTGGTAACCTTTCATCTAGATCTCGACGGTGAAAAATTGCGGCCGGGCCTCGCGTCGCGTTCAGTTTCTCCGTCGTTGGATTATTGTATATGATATGTGTCTCGTAGCACGCGACCGTTGCAAAAATAACAACATCGTTATTATTATAACGGAAACAAAATTGTTTTTTAAACACAAACAGTAGAAATTGGAGCGTTTGACGGCCGAACGAGTGCGTTTGATTGTGAAACACTCGACAAATTGAAATTCGTCCGTCGACGGCGCGCAGGGGTTTCCGCGGCAATTAAAAAGTTTCAAGCATGCCATTTATTTGAATTATTAGTAGAAAATTGAAGAAATATTTTTATTCACCGCTCCCTGTGCGCGCACTCGAACTCGAGTATGTAAACCCGGTGAATCTGCGAAGCGTTCTCTGGCAATAGAGATATTTTCAACTCCATCGGCCATCGCGATAAACGTCTATAAAAAAAAAAATAAAACTTCTTTCTCCGGAATTCTTTTCCGGCAGTTTCGTAGATAATGGAAAAAGGCAAATATAAACAGCACAATTGTCGATAAGATACTTTGATAAGCCACCTATGTGGTATGCAAAATTACAAAAATTGCAAAATAATTCACTATATGATGCGACCTGCTTATTTTTAAGGCAATTTCTCTATTAGAAAGTTCTGCATTTTTATAAAAGTAATGTGGTCCTATTCATTTAATAATTGACCTCGTTGAAGAGAATTGAAATTACTTAAAAGTATATAATATTTGATGTAACTAAAGATCAACTATTTACACGTTATACAATACTTGAGATAATCTCTATCAAAACTACAGAAACATATCGGCCGGAACTATAGAAATTTCGCTGACTGTACTGGGGCACTGAACTTATACCCATTACTATTTTTGCACAAATCGACGAAAAAATATATTTAAATTTTCCTAGAATTTGAACTGTTCTTCTTTATACAATGAGCTTCTTTCGCGTACTAGCTTCACTAGAACAACGTGGAAATACGTAGTCGAAAATGAACAAAACGACCGTTCGATTAATTTTCTAAAGAAATGTACTTCTGTCTGGTTCGTTGAACCGCGCGGTACGTTGTGCAAACACGTTTTGCATACGAAATATTAACACGAAATCGGCGCGTGGTAATCGATGCGACGTTAAATCTAGGCAATTTATGATCGATCATAACATACACGCGTTACGTGCCGCGAGAGATAGCCGTCTGTGCGATTCGAAGAACCGTGTGTTACAATAAATTGCTGGCAAGTTTTTTTCTAATCAGCAGACGCTGGAAGAAAGATAATCGAATCGGTTTTTGCGAGCGGGAAAATACGCGGGACGTAATTTTTATTGGCCACGTTGTTGCTCGCAATTCCGTGGAAGATCCTTCAATCGGTTTTAGCGGAGTCGGTGGCAAAAGAAACACCGGGAAAAACTAAGAACGGACCAGGTGCGTCGTCTGCGTCGGAGGACAATCTCATTTTCGTTTTTCTCTTGTGCACGAGCAATTACACTCGAGGGTGTATGTTAGCCAGGGGACGCACGGTAGAAAAACCGTCCCTGATCTATATCTCTATCTCCAGAACCACCCTCCATTCACGCATATTCGCGCCTATCTTCAACGACGTTCCTATCTATTCTATTGTGCCTCCACCTTTCCGTCAGACGTTTTACGGGGCGTTCGCATGGTTTATTGTTGTCGTAAAAAAAAAGGAGAATTCAATCTAATTTTCTGGTACTCTAGACTCTTGGCGATGGAACGATGTATGCCGGCGTACGAGCGTTACTGGAAACTCGGTGACACTATATTATAATAATATTAGCAGTGGCGGAACTACAAATGTTCGGCCTCCACAAAAATAATAAAAAATGTAAATTTTGATTTGTACTTTTCGTAACAGTGATATAATTCTCAACAACTTTTGACTTCTTTTCTTTTAATATTTTGATAGGATTGAGATTTTTTAATGCCTTTGCAAAAAGTATGTTTTCTTTTGTTAGTCTACTTTTAATTTAATTAGAGTTAGGGATAATTTTAATGAAATTGCAAGATAATAAATGCAAAAATTTTGGGTCCCTCGCGGTCTAGCGGTATTGTAGTTCGGGCCCTGAATACAATTAGGTAGTCCCAAAGGTTCGTTCCCAAATTGCGAGTAATTTTTTTAAAACAGCAAATGCCATCATAAATGCATGAAATCAACTTCGTAATAACAATGTGCGCAGTTTTACAGCGAAGCTGGCATCAAAACTTCCGTCGACACATGCAGAGTCCGCAGATTGCAATTTCGAAAATCTCTAAACTTCCTATAACTCGGCTCTACATTCCCGTATACACAGCAAGTTCGCTGTCATTAATTATTCCAGCTAGAGAGCCTAGCGACAGGGTATCTCAGCGCTCGATCTATAATTAATCAGCGGAGTTTAAAATACCGACGACGACCGGCAATCATAGGTTAATCTAACGCTGTACGGCTCCAGTAATGTTCATTCATGTCAGTGTGCCGTGTCTCAGATAATAGCCAGACGTTCTCATTGTTATTTATGTGCGTGACAATAGGCGGGGGGGCCGAGTGCTGGCTAGAATCATTGCGCGCCGCGATAGCCTCGCTCACGGTCTTATTCACTGATCCTGAAGAACGAAGGGAAACATAACCACCGCACCGGCACCCTGTACAGATCTCTCCGTGTTCTACAACAGTTTCTCGTCTCGTTGCGCATTAGCCACTTTTCGATTTCCACCCTCGAACTTTCGTTCTACTACTTTCGACTTCCGTTTCGCGATTCGCGCTCGCGGGTCCCTGCCCCTCGGCCTCGCTCCCAAGTCGTTTCCTCCATTTATTCCACATTTTCCTCGTAGCTGCCTCTCGTATTATTTTAATCCACAATCGGCCCCCTCCGGTCGATCTTTCTTTCTATTTGTATATCGTTCCAGACAACCCCCCCGGTCGACGTTCCTCGCCCTCCCCGACCCCGCTGCTGCTTCCGGCAACCCTCTCCGGGCTTTCTTCCACTCGTCTCCTTCTTTTATTATTTTTTACACCATATTAAGCCGCGCGTATTTCCACCCCCCCTCGATCTCCTGCGACCATTCACCCGCTCTCCGCGAGAGCCTTCCTCCGACAAATCTCTCGTTTTTCCATCGCTTCCTACTCGTCGTTCCGCGAGACGGGTAGCACGAATCTGGGTGGAAAGGGTCGAACGCGGGTTGTCAGGGGGTAGAGAGAGGCCGAGAGAGAGAGAGAGAGAGGACGAGGAGAGCGGGCGGCCTCACGAGAGAGCCGCGGGGGATGGTTTTAGGGTGCGCCTCTTTCATCCTTTGCCCAGCCATTCGTATCTATCGAGGTATAAACAGAAACGTACGACCAACCCTCTATTTTGCGGATGTAGCACCAGCGAAAGTCGTCGAGTGTCGAGCATTAACGTCGAATGCATCACGCTCGCTGCGAGACAGAGACCGGCACCACTATGGAGGGGGGCATGAATGAGAAACCAGACACGGCGGAACGACAGGGGAGGACAGATGCATTGCTAATGCATGGTGGTCTGCGATTGCATTTATGCCTATGCGCAGTTGACAATGCGCGGCCGGCCGACGACGGGAGGCGCAACCACCACGGAAAGTGCACGACAGTGCTGCACACTTCTTCTTTTCTTTACTCTTTTTTTTTTCTTTTTTTTTTGTTCCCTTTCCTCGTCCTTCTCTCGAGATCGAACGTGTCCGAGCGAGCGAGAGCCTCGTAGCAGCCCGGTGATAAATTACCTAATTACTGGCCACTTTCTCGAGAAAACCTCCGGCCGAGGATCTATCAGTGAGGGACGCCCCCCACGGTCCCCCAGGTGATCATCGCGATCGACTCGCCTCGACGGATCGGCAATCGTTCATTGGCTAATTTTGTTTGTCGGGGAATCGAGCGACGGTGGCACGATCGCGGACGATCAGATCGAAGCGAAGGCACTCGACGCGCGATGGCCAATTTGCTCCAAAATGTCGGCTAAATCGGAAAGTTTATGACATCTCATTGATGCTATCGGTACATAAGTTATAATTTCCTGTTAACTTTAGTGATTTAGCGACGACTCTCGGACATTTTCTACTTCGAAGTTGACCCGATGTTAATCTCTTTGTGCTGAACAATTTTTTGAAAGAACAAGAAAATTTATATTTATTCTACATCTACTTTAATGTTGACCACTTTGAATGGCGCCTTAACAACCACAATGAGTAGATAAACACGGAGTTTATTTATTTAATGAAACAGTGCAATCCTCTTGCATTTATTAAAGAATGCAAGAATCTAACAGTATTGATACATTATCGTCAATTTATTATGTGGGTTATGTAAATAATTAAGATAATATTTAACAAAACGAATATACATATTTGAACTTATCACAATATAATTCTATTCCACGGACACCGTGCATCTCGACTCATGCATCTTTCTAGTCATCGACTCTACTCAATGTAGCTTCGATCCACGCGCCCATATCGATCTACCATCGACCACGCCATTGTGCGGACACAGCACGCGGGCCACATATTAATATTATTAAAGACGGGAAGAAATTTGGTGTTTGTTTCGTGCAATGGATACAGAACATTTGTATTTTGCATAAAAATGCGAAGTCTCAGATTGTGGTCAATTAGATTGTAAACAGTTTACAGATTTAAAAAATTTAAGTAGATTGATATAACGTTTACAACTTATTAAAACGATTTGATATGAAAGAACGAATTAAATTCTTATGTTTTTTATTTTGTAAACAGCTAGGTAATTTAATTATGATTAAGCTGCAGAGTTTACGCATCTATAACAAGAAGGAATAAGTGAAATTTAAAATAGTAAAAATATTTAAAGAATTCGAGAATATTGACGTCTTATTTTCAGCTTATTGAAGTTTATTTTAATATTTAAAAAATTAATATTTAATGAATTCGAGAATGTTGACGCATTATTAGTTAGTTTATTTCAACATTTAAAAAATTAATATTTAATAAAAAATGTTAATATTTAAAGAATTCGAGAATGTTGACGCGTTGTTTTCAGCTTATTGAAGTTATTAAAACTTCCACTTAGCTGTTTCTTGCAACCGATGTAGTTAATTTTGCACGAGGATTTGCAGTCTCGTGATGAATAATAATAAGTATAAGTAACAAAAGCCTGAAATTCACCGATGTTTTTGGGCAGATTGGCTACAGTGCGACGTATTTCATCGGCGGCCGAGGATTAATAACTCACGGCGATGATGGAACCAAGGCGTGATTTCCGAGTAAACGGATTACGCCGATCGATTGGCCATTGAAAGCCATATGTAACCGTGGAGTCACATTAGGATGCGCGTGATTCGATTAATAATGCACGCTCATGGAAATTTATATGAAAGTTTCGGCTCGGGGCCGGTGGGACGGGGACGGTTAATTGAAAACAGGCATAATCGAATCGCGTGTAATAATACGTTAAATGGAACGTGTACATCCAGCGAGTAGGGTAAAGGCTTGATTTTTGTGTATGGCTATTCCACTGTGCGCGCTTGATTGTTTGACCATGTTGAAAGCTACCTTTGCTTGTCGATGTTTATTTTCAGCGGGGACACGCTAATGGAGCTGTTCCAGGCACGAGATCGGCTTCATAGTGTTCATAAAATTACGCCATTATTGCACAGAGAAGCGAAAGGCATTTCCATTTGTCTTAAGGGAAAACGAGTTGTAAAGAGAGTCATGGTCGGTGGTGAAATTTCTGAGAGGCTACATTGCTTCCTTCCTGCTTCCGAGGAACCCGAGGAACTTCTTTTTTTTTGTTGCTCGTACGATATTAGAGCTTTACGCTTAATCGAACCAGAATAGCAGCTCATTGAAGCTATTAATTATGCGTTACTCGTGTGACAAATGCAGTAGGTAAAATGAAAATGTTCCTTCAAGACCAATATAGCAGGATTAAATATCTCTTTGAAAAATCTTATTCAAACTTTCTATCAACTTTGACCCCGTACTTCTATTGCGCATTTTCTTCTGGCGATAATGTTTTCAGAAAAATTGATTTTCTTTGCGAGACCCTTTTCAAGTAAAAGCTTCTGTTATAAAGAAACTCGAACTTTATTTTTATAATGTATAAAGTGATAATGTTTTCGGTGCAATGGTTCTAGCAATTAATTACAGAAAAGCAAATTTGCGAGTTTGATTTAAACTTTCAACGTTTCAATCCCTATGTGGATCATTTTCAAGAAAGAAGAAAACCGCGTCTGGAAAAAATTTTAATAATATCACCACTTTATAATTAAAAGAAATATTAAAATTTTTTCCAGTCGCGGTTTTCTTCTTTCTTGAAAATGACCCACAGGGATTGAAACATTGAAAGTTTAAATCAAACTCGTAAATTTGCTTTTCTGTAATTAATTGATCGAACCATTGCGCCGAAAACATTATCACTTAAGTTAATTTATACATCAACACTTATACGATCGAGAACAGGATAAGAAAATATTTATTTTTATAGACACATAGTCTTTCCCAATCTGCTGAACAGAATGAAACGAGGACTACAATCGAGCTTAGCAATGAAATGCTACTACAAATAAATTTTTACTATCAATTTGTGCAGTACAAAGGTGGTTTTAATTGTGTGGTATATGCATGTCTTTCGATAAAATTCACGGTAGCGAAATGATTTGAATATTACTTCGGGGTTTGGTGTGTGCGCGTGCGAACGTTGAATCATGAATTACACGGAATACGAAATTTCTTCGCTACCCTAAGAAATGGAAGCCTGAAACGTACGGCCAATCGCAGAATTCCTTAGATTGAGCTTGATTTCACTCGGCTGAAATCGTATAGTAGATTCGCTGACGCGCCCTTTTCATCTTTCGTCTATTCCCTCCG
Source organism: Lasioglossum leucozonium (assembly GCA_028454225.1). NCBI lineage: Eukaryota > Metazoa > Arthropoda > Insecta > Hymenoptera > Halictidae > Lasioglossum > Lasioglossum leucozonium. The sequence continues at coordinate 4,159,931 of CM052210.1, read as the reverse complement.
AACTTCTACGCTGACAGCCGAGGGAAAATTGCAAATGCATATTTTTGTGTGTGTCTGCAGAAATAATGTTTCATATGAGACATTAAACGAAAATGAGCAGAGCCGTGTTACAAATGATAGATAGCAAGCCACGCAATGAAAACTATACATGATAAGTAGACTTTACCAGAGATCGAAACAAACTTAAATTGTTTATTTATTATACAGGGTGTCTCAGCTAAAGGGAACTACCTAAATGTGTCCTTTATTTTTAATGGCACAATAAATATTTATGGCATAGTTTAAATAGTATCGAAGGAGAAATATCATAGAACTATTTTTTTATCCGGTTATTTTTTCATAGTTTTTTATCTAATCTTTTTAATAATCCTAATATTATCCTACAATTTTATCACATCTTTTAGTACTCAAGGTCAGCTGACGGTACTGACTACAGCATATTAAAATATTTTCAGCCGCTAAAATGGGATGATATAAAATAAGTTTTCCCGATAAAAAATGATAAGTTTGAAAAAACTATGAAAAATAACCGGATAAAAAAAAAATAGTTCTACGATATTTTTCCTTCGATACCATTTAAACTGTGACATAAATATTTATTGTGCCATTAAAAATAAAGGAGACACTTAGGTGGCCTCCTCTAGCTGAGATGCCCTGTATAACAAATTAAAAAGTGTTCCGATTATACAGGTCCTAAATTCTCATTATAGCTATGATTTATTTATATAAATATTACGAATAACTAACATATTCGGAATGTCAATTTAATTAGAATAATTATTTATTATTAGTATTATATTAGTATTATTTGTAGCAACGATTGAGAACTCTTTTAATATTTACAAACAAACTATGTGTTCCTGTTGTAAAAACATTCCTAGAACTCTTTTAATTCCGGTAAATTACATTGTCAATACCAACATTATCGAATTACAAAGGTATATTCTCATTTCATATAAGCAGAAAATGCAATTGCGTCGATAAAAACTGGGACAATTACGTTCCAAAACGGAACGCTGCGTTATCTGAAAGAAGAATTACGTCAGCAATTTATAATAACACGCGGGGTTAACAGAGTAAGAAACATAATAAAAATTCCAATAAAGCACGTGCACTGAAACGGAGCTTCTCAATTACCAATTACTCGAGTCATTCAGCATGGACGGTTCGACGCACACATCTTCGGTAGAAAACGACGAAACTGCACGGATAATTACTCGTGAGAAGTATTTGCTCATTAATTAAGAAGGTATTCCTTCATTTTACGACTAATATCGATCCCCGTTTCCCGTCATTATGCATTCCGATGCGTTAACGAGAAGTGTATTCACGGCGAGACGGGAGAACTGCTGACTGGTCCCGGTAAATCACACTTATTATCTTCGGATTGTATCGTTCCCCCAAGATGGGTACCGAATTTCTCAGCATTTTCGGATCGAATCGATCGACAGAAGAATATTGCCAGTCTGCTCGAACCGCTAGACTGTATCTACTATTCCTATCAAATACATTTCAGTACCCGTCGCCTTATGTTATTCCCAGATTTACGCTGGTATGCGTCATTCCGCAGGCACGCGGCCGGTTAGTGTGAGTATCGGGGGATGAAGGGACGCAGCTCGGATGTAGGGTTGCTTCGTGAAATTCGTACCGGGGTATCATTTTTTATTCGACCATAATCGGTTCATCCGTTGAATGGTACCGAGGAGCCTGTCATTGCGTAAGTAAAATTTTGACGTTGATAAACGATTCGCTTGTCGCGAATATATTAATAACCACCCCTTTTTCGTGCGCGATTAAACTGTAAATTGATGTTTCGTAAATGTTCGCGCAAGGGAATTTTGACGGAGAAGTGAATCGAAATTATGGAACCAGGTATTGTTGATGTATTTTCAACGCGCAATTAAAATAAACATACACTGGGTAACGATACTTCTATAATTGTCATTACGCTATAACAGTGACACGATAAAATGGTGCGAGATTTTGTAAAACGTAAAAATACCGTTACTCAGTCATTAATTATTATTTCGAACTGAAATTAGTAGAAATTTTTGCTTAACTCCTGTTTCTTCGCTCTAGCTTCCCGATGGAGAGTATTTTATTTGAAAATTTGCAGTCTACCAATGCCTCAAACATGCTCTTTTGAAATATCAGATGAATCCTTGGAAATTGCCAGTATTTCTTACACGTCTTGTTTGTTTAGAAGTAAGATTAAAATACAAAGAAAACTAATTTTACTTCGAGAGACAAGGGCTCGAAACCTTTCTCGTTCGCTTGGCAAACAGCGATCAAATTAATAACTCGTCGGCTTTCAATTGAACGAATGCCGAGAAAATGAACTGCTTTTAAAAGAGTCGCGGTCTTCGACGTAGAACAAATCAATTATTTCTGTCCATGGAAGTAGCATTATCGATTGAACGACTGCGTACCAGCCACTTACAGAATCCGTCGACTTTCCCAAGGCAATGAATCCCGCACATTTCCACGGCAACACATTATACCGCTCGAACAAAATGACGTAATTATCTCTCGAACGCATTTGGAGACTCACAATATCCCCTCAGCAGCAAGCAATTCTGTTGGCTCCCCACCGGCGTGGCGTGGGGGGAGGGGAGGGGGGTGCGGCGTCGTCCACGGTGCTCAGAAATCAACAACAACGAAACACGCTTGATGCTGTCTGTAGCGTGATATATCCGCATTTAATATGGGAACTTGGGCACGTGGGATACGTTTGTTCTGATTTCAATGATATCGAACGACACCGGGGGCCAGGTTTTGATTAATGGCCCACGGCTTGCGCGGACATCTACGTCTCCAGATGAACGTTCCGAGTCGGATTCTTCCTAACTACGCTCCTGGACAAAGTCCGCAAAAGAACGTGGAAAATCACAATTTTCTCGCCTCCTCTTGACTTTATCTTTTATTCGGTACAAGCGGCGACCTTTCCAAGGACATGCAACATTAACTAACAAGGGAGGTTACCCAATCGTAACACGCCGATTGTAATGAAATTTTGGCATGATATAGAACTCAAAAAAATATTTGACACGTATTTTTTTATAGCGGCCGACATTCATGTTAAGGGGGGTGAAAATAGCTCTCAAAGTTGGGGTGGAAAATCCATTTTTATGAATATCTCCGAAAGTATTAGGTCTAGATAAAAATTTCAAAATCCAATTTGTGCGTCTTTGAATAGCGAATCTTTTCGCGTAAATGATTTTTTCATGTTTAAAAATAGTTAAAAAACTTTGCATCATTTTGACATAGGGAACAGTTTCGTCGCGGTCATATGTTTTTTCTGTTAGCAACTGGCACTAATTTTTAAGGATAACCGTTTATATTTATAAAATGTATGTGAAAGGCTATTTGTGTTTTCGTTTTACACTAATTGAAATACAATTATATACAACGTTGTATTTAATTGTATTTCAATATGTGATAAAAGAAAAGACAAATCAGCTTTCACACTAATCTTATAAATCCAATAAACGGTTATTAAAAATTAGTGCCAGTTGCTAACAGAAAAAACATATGACCGCGACGAAACTGTTCCCTATGTCAAAATGATGCAAAGTTTTTTAACTATTTTTAAACATGGAAGAATCATTTACGCGAAAAGATTCGCTATTCAAAGACGCACAAATTGGATTTTGAAATTTTTATCTAGACCTAATACTTTCGGAGATATTCATAAAAATGGATTTTCCACCCCAACTTTGAGAGCTATTTTCACCCCCTTAACATGAATGTCGGCCGCTATAAAAAAATACGTGTCAAATATTTTTTTGAGTTCTATATCATGCCAAAATTTCATTACAATCGGCGTGTTACGATTGGGTAACCTCCCTTGTAAGAGTGACTCGTCGTTGCGCCAGTGTGTGCATAGCTTAATGCCGTATAGTCTAGCTTAAACATCGCGACAACATTGTGCAAACTTCAACAGTGAATAAAGTGTACATAGATAGCATCTTGTACCAGTCATTCACGTCCAAGCTGTTCCCAACTTGACACTGAGAAAAGGCACGACCCTCTACAATTGCTGCCTTCGTATGCAACAATGCACTGTTCGTTTTAACGTTTCCTACCATTTATTACACTCGTACACTCCTAGACGATATAATAGTATGAACCTGTTAAGGACATTTGTACGCTATACTGATTTATGTAAAAAATATTAGAAAAATTTCAACATACTATTATATTATTTTCAACCTAATAAACGTAATAAGGAAGAAAATAAATTTCCATTTCATTCCAGTCTGTTAGAATTCAGGTAAGAAATTTTTATTTCTACTGACGAGTATTTCAGAATTAATCGCGCAAGATCAGGTGCGATACACTTATTTTCTAGAATTTCAACATACACATGAATTAATTGAAATAAATTAATTAAATAAAATTCTATTTTGTTGCTGTCAATACACACATTGAAAGATGCATAGGCTCGCAATAGATCTTCTTTCTTCTTCTAAGAAATTATGAACAAATAAGTCTGCATGACTGCAATCGCAGAATAAATCGTAAGAGGTCGAAGACACCGTGCATGTGCTGTCATTTCGTCCAGGAGTGTACCGTCTCTTTCCAGCTCCTTTTATCTTCGCTCGGTGCCCGGTTTGCAGTTCACGATCCCGCAGGTTTTTGTGTAATGTAACGGGGTCAACTTACGTTACCGGCTGTAATGTCAAGTATGAAACATTAGACTCGGCCCGGCCCGCACGAGGAAGAGGTGCAACCGCGTGTTTCCGGTCGCGGTCGCCGCAAGAGAAAACGCGTACGAATGCACCGCACTACCTTCTGGCTCTTTATGCGGTTTCCACGAAGTTAGGGTAGAGGAATCTGGCTCGACCGCGCGGTCTTTCATTGAATTCGATCGACGACGTTACCAGCCAACAGGGGTCGAAGAAATAATTTCCGTCGCTTTGTTCTTGCGGTCCAGTGATTTTTCAAAGCTTTCTGCACGTAATGCCCGGTAAGAAAATGGACGAGAAGCAGTTCTTTGTACGCCTTTGCGTGTAGTCCGCGTTGTCTTCCGCGGCTTGGCCGTCGTTCTTTTTTTTCAAAGATTTTTTCACTGGACGATTTTATATTAAGGAATATCGGGTATACGCTGCGCGAGAGTCTGCGCACGGTACACATTAGAAAGGATTACTGCGCACCGCCGCCGAGTGGAAGGCAACGTAAAACTGGTAAGCTGTGAGGGAATTTTGTAAATTACCTTTTAATGCGCACACCGTTGCACAAAGCCGAGATATTATCGTCCTCCACCTAGTTCGAACCTTTTTTGTTTCGTTCCTCCGCTATTGCCTATTAAAAATCCCTCTGAACTATAATTATATAAAGGTTTTATGCATTTATCACAAACGCGAGTGCCAGAAACATCACTGAAAGCATTATTGAGTTTCAGTTAGTATTACTTTTATTCTCAACTTTGCGAATTATGCCAAAGAAATAATATAGAACAGAATAATATTTTCGATTTGAACTCGTCAGAGCTTCTTATTGTATTTTTTATCCTACTTCCTAAAAAGAAATATTAATAATCTTATTAGACTTAATATAAATAACTAGACTGCGGATTTTCATGCATTTATGGCACCTGGAAAATTTTCGAGAAATGCTGGAATATAAAATTCGGTAGGTACGATTTTTTACCTATTTCAAGTCCCTTTGTGTCAAATTGACACAATGGTGAAAAATCGGTAACAAAGGGGATGGATTACGGTTAATTCCATTTTCGTAAAATTGATCTGCAACAATTGAAAATTGCATAAACATCCGCACTCTATAAATAAAATAAACTGACTATTAAAAGATTAGAATTTAGATAATTTATTAATTTACAGTACGTTTGCAAGTTTTAGATTGCATAGTTTGTTGAAACGGGACTTGTTATTGATGGACTACAGTTTGGTTATGCGCTATCGGATACAACATTTCACAATAGTTCGTCATTAGTTTCTACATAATCCATTTATCTCGTTTGCAACGCTTTTCAGTCTTCCATACGAAATTTGGTCCATGTTCTCCCAGCCCAATGACTGTCACAACGGGTAAACGCAAACTATAGTCGACAGGAAATACTCCCCCTTTTCATTACCGAACACCTGGGATCCATAGTCTAGACCAGCCCTATACTACCACAGTACTTTTCCCTTCTCATTGGCTGGGTAGCTGGAGGCCCTATCCCGGGGACATCTTAACCCTAGGAGACCATCAGCGCTAGGCTGACGAGTTCCTAGGTCCCGGCGGTCCTCTAGCCTTAATATTCGCGTCTTATTATTACTGGGTACGTGGGTTTCATAATCTAGACCAACTTTCTCCAAGTGGGACTTTTACGAGCTTCAGGAACGGTCCAATCGAAAAGGCGACGAGTTATGCGACGCAAAGCCATAATAGGGTGAGAACAGCGGTACTGTAGCGTCTCGATGTATGTGAAAACTTCGGGAAATATCATTTTTATTATGCACAGACACTGCTCCTTGACCTCGTGACGAACGTAGAAAAGAGTCGCGACTGAACGACACATTGTCATCAATATCGATGGGATAATACTAATCTAATGATAAAACTTTGGTTTCTATGAATCTGAATTTTTCTATGTAACTTTCACCAACATATTCGTGGCATTTCTCTGATTGAAATGACACCAAACACGACACAGTTTGGATCATATTTACTCGTTTAATTCACAATACGGTAGCGCCTCCGTTATCCGTACTAAGCAATGGAATAGAACAGTAGCTGCAGTGATAGATCAAATATTTGCCGACTTGAAAAATGAATGATGGAAAAATACCATCGGTTCGGATAGTCGAGGTTCTACTAAATCGTCGATTGAGCAAGCAAATATGCTCCGAGTTGTGTCATGTTTGGTCTCGTTTTGATCGGGAGAACGTCACAAATATGTTAGCAAAAGTTCCATAAAATACTAATTAAAACGAAAATGTTCTTCGCTTTAATTTCGAGATTTTACTACCGCGTAATTTTTGACTCGCTAATGCTGACTCTTTCGAACGGCTGCTTGAGCGTTCACTTTGTTTAGGGCTGTATAGCAACACTCCGAGGCGCCGCGCCGCAACGTTTACGGAGTATCTCCATTAGAAATAAGTAGAACGCAGCTACTACTAGGAACGGATGAGCCGTACACCTCTACGGTGGATTATTGAAGATTTCATGATTGGCTCTTGTTGTCGGTAGTAAGGATGTTTGCTCTTGGACACATGTCTGACCTATATGGACACTGAGAAACCCATAAGCCGGACTGTGTCCGGGCAGAAACTTACAATTAGGCACTACTGGATCACGACTCCCAAGACAAGCTTCTGACTTTCAGTTCGCCACTATGTATTTGCGTTCGTAGTGATCTGTGTGCCATTCGTGGGTTTTTAATTAACAATCATCTGTACATGAACAAATAAGACTGTTCAAGGTTTACGTAAATGTGTTTGAATAGAAAAGAGTTTTAATTTTGGAATACTTGAAATACCTTCTTTAATACTTGAGTAAAAATCAAATTTTACAGAGGAATGGAGTGATTGCCGACTATAGTTAATTAATATGCCCAGCATGATAGAACAACTTATTTATAAAAGAAAAAAATTCACAACTTTCGCATTAATTTAATAGTGTGTTTTAATGGTAAAAATAGTTATGAAAACATTAACAGTCGTTAAGGCTGAAAATTAAACATTGTCGAAGGAAACTGTGCGAGAAGGACGTCGCTCTAACAGGAGTTCTCCTTTGAAATGTAAATGAAGCTTGTGTGGCGAGCATGAAGTTAAAATGTGATAGAACATATTTAATTAAATTTACCCACACTATTGTGAGTGCAAAATTTAATCTCCAAATAACACCGTACAACACGAAAAATGTGCTCCAATTACTGTTGGGTGATTCTTGTAGACATTGTCGTCCTAAAACCGAATCCGAAAGCAGAATTGCTCTATCACGCAACGTTTTCGAGAAACATTGATTTTTGTAAAAATGCATGATTTCGATAAAAATGTTATGCAAAAACTAAACATGCGAGGAAGTTCAGGTTTGAGTCAAAAGAAAGAGGGGACTTTCCTCTACATGTCCGTATGGTCATTTATATTTTTATGAACTTTCTAATTGTTGTAAATGCTTGTCGAAGTTTGAAAAAGAGCTGACGCGGGGACTTTATACGCTCTATTTTTGTATTTATGAAAAAATTCTTTATCTAGCAGGAATTTACTATACAGCATACAGTAATTGGAGTACACGAAAAAAGTTCTCATTGGTTGGACAGTGTAATTTGCACGCGTACATATCAGTAAAGTGAAGTACCAGCACATATTATTCGTCAACTTCACTTAAATTGTGCTTGGGATTTACACAATTTAATACGATTAAAGTTGTTTTACTATCATCCGTTGAACAGTTCAAACGAGAATCTCAGTCAATCGTGAACTAATTCGATGCCGCACCTGCAAACTTGTATGTACACATCAGCGCCCCTACATCCTGCACAGCTTTGAAAGAATATTGCAACGTGATGCAAGTTGGCCGATAACAACTGATAAATCCTTTTACTGATGCGTGTTTCGTCCACTAATTTTTCTCATAAATCCGCATAAATTCAGTTATCGCCCTAATGAGTAAATACATAACAAATAAAATAACTTTTTAAAGACAATAGTGTCTAATTTTCGGGTAATAAAAATAATAAAAGCTTTTAAAACAGCAAACATTTTATTTAAAAAAAATAATCTGCATCACTTGCATCGTGCCTTGGCCTGGCCCTGGCCCCAATCGCGTGCATACTTTGCTTATTGGTTAACCCAGCACCGAGTAATAAAAAAATGCGTAAAAAATGAAGTTGCTTCCTTATTGCCGCAAGCCCTTCATTTTTTTCCCCGGAGGATCCATCGTCGGTCTTCAACAACTCGACGTTTCCGGTATAGCGACAGTTCGTTTCAATTAATTCTTTCGGTCTCGGTTCCGTACCGCCCGAAGAGAAAGCTCCTCGTTCAATCTCTATTTTACACTTCTATGCAGTTACCGGGGAGCGAGAAGCGTTTCCGAATGCATAGACGGCCTGGTACCGGCGGGATACACGTTTAACCTCGTTCCTCATCGCGATCAATGTTTGTCAGACGGTATTGATGTTATTCCGTAGCCCGAACAATCGAACGAATCTGGTGATTCGCAATCGACGGATCGCGTGGCAGCTCGTGCGTAACTCGAATCGTCCGCGATTTAGAAAAAAGGAAACGAAGGAACAGGGGGGATGGGATGGAAAGGAGAAAGGAAGTCGAACGAACGGAAAAATCTTTGAACGTTTTCAATTTGATACCATTTGCGCTACGTGTACGCACACGTACGTAGAAACCACTCTGGAGACTGTGTGTGCACGCAAACGCGTAACATTTTTGGTCTGGGACAAAAGACCGGACGCTTTCCCCGATAAATCAATGTTTGTCTTCGACGAGTGTCATCAGACACGAGTCGCCTTTAAAATCAATATCGGCCGGTCAGGTCGGATGACGAATTTATGTATATCGGAATGTAAATATCGCTTGATGAATTTACGGTCGGGCTGAACGTCGCATTTGCGGGGCCGTCTAAGCCAACGAGCGCTTGTTTTCGACTGCTTTTCAAAATTAACGCCCTTCATGAGATCAAACATTCGAATTCCCATGGCGCCGATGCAACTGCGCCGCGAAATAGCGCGCGTGTCCTCGATAAGCCGGTCACTGACACCCTGAATTCGTTTGCACGTGGATAATCTTATCGGACCGGAGGAACAATGGCGTTTCTACGATCCGCGCCGTCGATACATTAGATAAGCCTGGATTCACGGTGCTGAATGTCCCAGCGCAACGGCTGCGTCAAGACAATCGCCAATTTTATTTTATTCAGCAGCACAGCGCACCGAATTCCGGGATTTACCGATGGTTCTGTCCAGAGTGTCAAAATATTGTTGATTTATAATATACCGTCCATACCGTATCTGGACAATTACAGATTTCGTGTTAATGTTTTTCGAATTTAAAAGGATGTATACTTTTCGTAACGTGAAATATCGATTTTTCAGAAATGGTATATTTTAATACGACCCTACTGGAATATTCTCCCAAAGTTTTACATATTTGGAAAATCGCGGAACTGCTGGGTATACACCTACGAAGATACGGAAGTTGTACAGGGTGTATAAAAAGTAATGGACATCCGTTCTAGGGGCGAATCTACACCTATGGATCGGTGGACGTTAGTAAAAAAAAGTACCAGAAAATTGTTTATACCAAAGAAAATTGTCTCCTAAGAGCCCAAATGGATTTGACCTTGACGGAGTTGATCGTCACGTTATAGTCGTGCAAACGGACAATAGATGAAGCTGATTAGTAAGATTTTCGATCAATAGGCGGTGTGGGTCTAACTTTCTTGCCGATTTTTTTTTGTTGCTCACTGCAACGTTAACCGATTTCGATGAAATTTTCACTGTATGTATAATTGGCGCACATCTGCGAAACATATTTTACAAATTTTCATTACAGACTCAGATAAAAAAGTTGTAAAATCAATATTTATTCAATTTTTCTTTGGCAAGTCCTGTCAATTGCAATTTTCTTGAAATTTTCTTTACACATCCTTTAGTAACTTAATGCTTTGAAATTCTTGAAAAAAAGTCATGCGGTCCACTTTTTAAAAAGTTACATAATTTCAAAGGGTGTATGGAGACTTTGTTGACAGACTGTATATTCCGATCTAGCAATGTGTGTGTGTGCCACCACACTCTCGCTCGAGCGCGTGGTCTGTCCTAAAGTTTATTTTTAAAAAGGAATTTTGAGAAAGGAACCATAAGTTAAAGTTTTTGTAAAATTTGATTGTGTGGAATTATACATATACACAAAAGCCTACTACAGAGAAGAAACATGAATACGAGTGAATCTGCACTTCAGATATTATTGTGTGAACATATGCTGAATTAATTTAAGATTACCAGCGTTCGTGCAAGGAATAAACACGGCGAAAAATCGTTTATACTGCAGGAGAATCGTATAGGGTGAATTACATTATCATAGAATGGCGCAGCGTTCCGGGCAACTGTTATCAATCGCTTCGTGTCACGCGCATTACCGAACACCGAATAAATTAATATAAGCGACAGATGAGACAAACGCTGCGTTAAATCGGATCGCGTAGCAGTCGTCCTGCTGACGAGACGTATTTAATTATTATCGCGTGCTGTAACGTGGTTTTGCGTGGGCTGTCTGAAGTGTATAAAAGCAAACTTCTTTGTGCACCGTCGAAAATTACAATTCGTGAAATGCTTGTACATAGACAGAACGCGAAATTAAAACTGTTATATCCGATTGTTCTTGACTGTTTTGTTGCGGTTCAGCCTGATAAACGCAACGTACAGGATGGGGTAACGTACGATGTTGCACGTATTTTTGAATCGAATTCTGCAATGTGTAGTTGGATTTAAAGTTAACAATTAAGACGAAATATGAAAATATGTATTAGTAATTTAGGATATAATCATTGTTTTTCTAGTATAATAACATGATCATATGTCGACTGTGAATTTTATGAAGTTAGATTTATACAGAATTTTTCATAATTTTAATATAAATTCTTTTGATGTTTTCACTGTTTTGTGTTTGATTTACTCCTCTTTCTTTAATGCATAAAATTCGCAGCCTAATTGCATCATAGTATCCGAAATAAATCTTTACTATACTTCTTTTATCACAGTAAAAAATATACAAAACATAAAAATAAATAAAAGTTCTGTTATATGTGGAAAATTAAATCCTTTATCCGTCATAGGGTCTAAGCTGTACAACCCCAAATGCGTGTAAACTAGTACTTACATAAGTAAACGTAAAGAAGAGATCTTCATTTTGCTCACTTACCTGGAACAAAAAAATCACAGGGTTAATAAATTGACACATTTTGACAGTCGAATTTGAATATATGTATAAGTAGGGAATTAGTTCAAAAAACATATATGATGGGCAATAAATTGCTGTCTACCACGTCCCATATTTTGCACAGAAAAATTCTGTGTCACGAGCAAGTTCGTGTAAAAGAGGCCATGCAAATTTTTCACAATTTAATTCAATATTTACAACCAGCGTGGACGATTCGCTCTAAGCATGCGTGGCCGTATGTTTTCGTTAAATGCAAAAATTGCAACGGGAGATAAAAGCAACCGAATAATATCCCCGGAATCATTTGTCTCGCTTAAAAATGCAAAAGCCAAAATGTAAATAATGATAATGATAATTCCTTCTTAATTATGGCAATTATTACACGGTGCCGATCCATTCTGAACCAATTAGCCGAACGAGTTATTTCGGGAAATGAAATGTTTACACGTTGCGAGTTCGCGGATCGATTGTAAATAAATAAACAGTTGCTATGTGGACGAAATCAATTAGTGGTAACGCGCGATGTGTCTTACAATTGATTTCAAAGATACAATAGCGCAGTGTCAAAAATAATTTCCTGCATGTATAACGCTGTAGAACGGGAATCGAGATAAAACTGATTAATTTCCGCGTGCTCGTGGATATTTGATAAACCGGTACATTGTAAATTTAATGTTTCACATCCGCGCGCGACCCGCGTTCCTTTAAATCGAAGCTGTTTGCATTACGCTAAAAATATATCGGTATTAAACACTTCGGAAATTACATTTCATCCGTTAATCGAGGAATGTAAAGCAGATTAATTTAATTGGTTATTCCGCCGTCGAAAATTCATTAAGATTTATTCTAATCCGATTAATATTGTTTCATTTCACCCAATCGTTTGATTAAATTTCTCCGATGAGATGGTTAATACATCTGTTGTATTCAATGCCTATATTGAAAACCGTCAATCCCCAAAATATAAATACACACGCATCCACGGTTTTATTTCGTAAATATTTAACGATATTTTCTTTCTATTTGAACATTGTAGAGATAGCACATAATAATCAGGCTCAGAAACGAGTATGTTTCATTTAAAATAAGACAACGATTAATTATTTCAAGTAATGGATTCAATACTTTATTACTTTTATTTTGTGAGAAATGTAAAAAATTAATTTCCACTTCACGTTTAACTGTAATGAATTATTTTCAAACATTTTATTTGAATAATTATATTTTTCTCATTATTTTATAGAAATAAAATAATAAATAATTTCACCTAAAGGAACGGTTATAGAAATAACAAACAATTTTTCTTAATGATGAATGTATTGTAGAAATTATAGCATTGTTGCAAAAGAAAACAAATCAAAATGGAAGAAGTGAAAAATTAATTGAAATAATTTTCCAAGCGATATGTAGCCAGAAAAGATAGTTATGTTATTTTAACAATTATTTTTCAAGTAATTTATTTCGATAATGTCTAAGGCTGACTAGTTTGACAGTAATTCTACTTACGAGGATTAAATCACAAATCATCCAAAATTGCTGTGTAGACAGCAAAATTTTACGCATATTATATCGTATGAGATAGAAAAGAGAATTTTTAGCGACATTTAAAGCACTCGCATTTTATTTGCAGTTTACTGAATTATTCAGAAAGAGAGTTGCAGCTTACTTATTTTCAGTGTTTGTGCAATCATGTCTCATGATGAAAATTTACATTTTCTGTAGCTCTATTATATGAGTTATTAGAATTTATTGAATCATGCATTTAACCATACTATTAGCGAGAGATTAACAACTTGTCAATGTACTCAAACTTTAATCGCATTATTAGTCGACAATTAATGAAATCTAAATCCTTAATATTATACGATTTATAATATGATGGTATTATTGAATATTACGTGAAAAAATTTGTGAAATTTCAATGTTAATATGTAGTATTTATGCCATTAAACTATGAGGTCTTTATACGATTACCCAGCCAGAAGAATGCGTTCACGCATCGCTAACTATCGCTTTCAGTTGATCACGCTTTCTTCGATGTGACATTTATACGTTAGCAACCAGTGTCGTGTGTGCACGGTGAGTCACCTAACGTGACGAGCTACCTCATAAATTATTGACTTTATCAAATAACATTTCAAACAAAATGTGCATAGTATCAGACTGATCATATGATGCCATAATTCAGTTTTATCAAGATAAGAAGGTTTTTTCCAGTCTTTTTAATTAGCTACTCAATATTTATTCAGAATTGCAGGAAAGTATGAAAAACTGTGGAAATAGGTACTGTCATATGGTGATTAAAGTTAATAATCCTTAAAATATTAGTAAACAATATTTACAATGCACGCGTGTGGTTTGTTTAAAATTATTTACACTAATTGTTATCGTGTGAATGTGTAACAGAAGTTGGTTATAAATAACAATTTGAAAAATGCTACCACATTGTCACTTTTTACGATTTCAAAATAGTATGTATCTTCATAGATATTACTAAATTTAGATCGACTCGTTTTGGAATAATTTAATTAATTTTATGCACAAGTATAGAATTTATCATTATAAGGTTCATTACAAGATTCCCATTACCTTGTTGATAAAGTTTCATCAGAATATTCAAATATTCCACATTTTATGCAAAAGATGCTCAAATAATAATGGACAGTAATGAACATTCGCGAGACCGTATTAGTTGAAAATTCCAACATTAATTAATGGTTTGTCAAGAACCCACGTCCCGCAACAAAATTGCATTCCTTAAAACGCTTTGTCTGCCGCTGTCACGTATGCGTGACTTCCCATCCTCTTCTATCTTTTCAAATGACTCATAAAAATCATTTTAAACGATTGAAAATAATCTAAATGATTGTAAAGAATATGCATTTGATTTATGCTCATCTTTAACAATTTTTTTTCGACGAAAACGCTATGAAAATAATAAAAACAACTGAAGCTGTACTCTTTCCAATGGTATTATACCTGCATACCATTTGTTCAATGCAATTACATTGTTACAGGACAAACACTGCGATGACTCAATATATTAATTGTTAAAACTGAATATTAAATATACAAATCTAAAATATTCATATGAATATGTGTAGTCTTTTTCATTTATAGTACCTACGTTTATATGTAAATCGAGTTATACTTTAAAAATGCTTCAAACTTAGGAAAGCTATTAGGCAATGGTTGAGTGGGGACGTAAGACGTAAAGAAGAAAAATAAAAACTTGAGACGTGTCATTTTATCATAATAATACTGATTCTCAGACTTCGGATTTTTATGGAAAATAAACATTTTCCGTATAAATTACAGATGTCAGGTGCCAAATAGAAGGGTCTTTCTTTTTTTAATTATTCTAAGGAGCTGAAAATAATGTGTTGACATATTTAAATGTTAAAAATTTTGTCATAAATGCATAAAATCCACAGTCTACTGATCATCATTACCGCCGACTGCGATTACTCTACTTTAAAAAAACGTGCAGTCATGAAAGTGTTAAATTTCCGACAACGAAAATCGAAAAAGAAAACGAAAGAAACCAAACGATAATCTGTGGACGAAAAACCTAATGGTCTCCAGTAAGCTCATCTCCGGCCGACAGACGAGCCACGAAGCCCTAAACGGGCGAAGCGTTTCTCGCCTGTCCTGTTCGTTACGATTCAGCTGAAAGCAACAAGTTCCGCGTCCGAGGACGACTAGGGAATTCGAGGACGTCAAGTCTGGCCGCGTGTCGAGAGTTCAGAAGATAATGTTGTGCAACATGCGACCGCATGCTACGTCTTGCTGACTATGATAATAAAAACAACCAGCGGCCAGCTCTTTGCCATAGGAACGAGAATCAGATAGTTGTATGGACAAAGGAGATGGAAGCTCGATTCGGTTCGCTGTCGACTCGCGCTGAATAACTTTGCGGCTTCGTTCAACGAAGGGTTTTGCCGTTTAGCGCGCGTGCCGCGTTAATCCTCGAGCAGGATTCAGACGTTCGTCCGATTTGCGCCCGGCAAAACCGGGACACCGTGTCCTACGGGATATAACGGTATTAATTCATGTCGGTGGCGTAGCCCCAAAGCGCGAAACGAAGTTTCGCCAAAGTGGCTGGTAGAGTTAACAAAACGTCCCGCGACATTAGTAACATTAATGTTGCGTCTAGCACAGCGCGCCAGAACATCGTGTTCCGTCTCGGCGGAAAAACCGGGGGCTGATGGATGGCGCCGGTTTCCGGTTGCGCGACGTCGGCAACGGAAGCGGACGTAGATTCGCGTCGAAAACGAACGGACCAAGTTTACCGGCGAATTCGGCTCAAAGAGAGGATCGCTCTTGTGTTATTAACTCGTTTCTGGCAGTTTAACCGACGAATTGTGAGCGATTTCGAAACGACCGGAAATTTTCATTCAACCTGCTTCACTTTACGCGTGGGGAACTAATTTCGACGGGCTCTACACCGGGAAAATATTACTTACGCGGCCCCGTTCGCAAGCTGCTCGATCATCGAGCATTACACACGTTCGAATGTACGCTGTATACGATTCTGGGCGCGGCTTTAGAAATGCACGAGCCACTGGTTACGTTCAACTCCAACTGTTTTGATTGTCCGTGGTTCACTTGCTCTGGCCGATTGATTTTGTTAACATTTAAGTCTGGCATTGGAAGTTTTATGGAATTTTTTTTTTGGTAGGTTCTTAACGTCAGTTCCAACGATAGCAAACGTTCTTAATGTTACACATACCGCTGCTGGTCAAATGACAGGCTTTATTATGAAATTATGAAGTTGCTGTCGTGGAAATTTATTCGATTTTCTTTAGTCAAGCACATATTGTGTTGCAAAATTGCACAAAATCTAAGTAGAGCCTTGTCATTTTCGTAAGCTAAAACATTTTTATCGCTTTTAGTACTCGGTAGATTTAGTATTAAGCTTTTGCCTTGTAAATAACGAGCCAGACTCGTGACAAAGATACAGATACAGTCTAGTAAATAATCATTTCTTTAACATTTTAATTGGGGATGGCGAGTTAACTCATTATTCACGTTCACTACCATCTGCTAACAATTTGTCACTTTTTTTCTTTGTGTAACAAAAATAGTAAATATAGACTTTTTCCTACTATGAAAATAATGAGGACAAAAAAGTTCTAATGATTGTAAGGAGCTAAAAACAAGATGTTAAAAATGAATGTTTTCGTAGAACTTGCGAAACATAAAAATAAATATTTTCCTGTGGAACAGGTATCTTGTTCCTCGATGGTGAAAGAAGAAGTACTTTATGCATTTATGTCTTCTAAAAATTTTCAAAAAATGTTAGAATGTAAAATTCCACAGAATTTAATACAATGTTTATTTATTTCACATTTATAAAGGCTACTACCACTGAAAATAAGATTCTATGTGTTCCCACTTTCTTGAAACTTGTCTGCAAAAATTAAAAATTGCATAAACATACGTAGTCTACTTATTACGAATTATATAACATCTGTTCTGTAAGAACACTTTTTAAACAAGTTCCAAAAAGTAATACTTTCTTCATTGGAAAACAAAATTGAAATGTTCTGTTCAAGTTTGAAAATTCATAAAATTAAATTAGACCATAGGATTCAGGAAATATGCACGTATGTTGGCGGGCATCATTCTTCGTTTATGGCGTTATCGAACAACTCCGTTACAGGTGAATTCTTGTCGATCAAAATAGCACGAGTGAGACCTGTACGACTTCAATGTAACCCATAAAGAACAGCGACAAGCATATTTGCAATTGCTCGTAAAACGTTTCGTTTCATCCGTTCATCTCGTGGAGCAGTTTGCATGAACGCGCATAAAATCTGACTACAACAACACTCGTCGATTCCATGTTGCCTTTTTGTACAGAAATGTAACGCTCGGAGTTTAATGTCTATTTTATTCGCAATTGGTTTTGGGATACGTGTAACGCGCTTTTACAGTTTCGCATTGAGCTTTCACCTCGGTAGAGCGTGAACAGTTCGATTCTCTGCGCATAACAGGACCATTGTTAACTATTACACTAACGAGCATTACGCTCAAACAAATATGAAATCGCCCCTTTATGGAGCTATCTCTCTACTTCGTGTCTTCTATCAACGAAACATGAAAACGCATCTTTCATGACGGTTAACATTGCGTTAAAATTTTCCAATATTTTTAATTTACAATTACTAAAATTGTACAGACACATCCACGAGATATTATTCGCAAATTTATTCCTTTGGCTAAAAATGTGGACAGCTTTTGACATTTTTATTAATGTATAATAGTAATTTTCAATGTCCCGTAAATCTAGCTGAGCACTAAAAGCGATTAAAATGTTTCAGTTTGTAAAAATGACGGCTTTATTTATTTAGATTTCGTGCTATTTTTATTTCAATATGTGCTTGGATAAAAAGTTTCTCGAACTTTATAATTTCAATAATTATAAAATAAAGAATATAAAACTGGTCATTTGATCGGCAGTGGTAGATTTAATGTTAATAAAACGAATTTCTAGTTGAGCACATCTATTTCGAAAGTTCAAGATAATCACAGTTTCCTCTATTCGAATATGTGATAAAAACTGCATATTTTCAATAATTTTGTTAAAAATACCAATAGCCTCTTTTCAGTAGAATATTTGAAGCTTTATTGATAGCTAATTTAACCCTTAACTGGCATACTATGTATATCTTTCATGGTCCCAACAAAATTTCTGTATACTAACTTTCGTTACTGTATTGTACGATAGTTGCAAATGTCAAGTTTCTTTAACATTTGTACAACATTTGGATTATTTAGTCCTAAATTATGTACTTAAAGGTATCCGAGGAAAATACAGAATTTAAGAAAGGTTCCAGTATGATGCTTCGTGATTTAAGTTAACACTGTACCAGTTAAGGGTTAACTATAAAAATATATATAGAGTACCTACTAACATTTACTTACAATTTATCAATGTTTCTCTTGCAGAATTATGTATTAACAAACCGTCTAAAATAACTTATTAGACACATTATAAAATACTTGTTCCATGAGAACACTTTTCAAAGCAGTTCCTAAGGGTAACATTTCTTGCCACGAACAGAATTAAACCCCTTGACATACGAATTAAATAGAATCGATGCGACTAAAGATACCATTTATTATTGACCTTAGCAAGCTGGACATGTACATATCGAACGCAATCGGCGACGACCGATAAAAGAGAAGGAGAGCAGAGTTGCGGCGCGGCGGTCTACGTCGTCGTCAGGCCAAACGGAACGAAACGGAAATCGCGGGAAGAGTCACGGGTTTCTTCTGCCGCTCGTCCCCGTTGATTTTCATTTCCTACGCGTAAGGAGTCGTCATAAGAGCAATGGGATACAAATTCCTCCATTTAAGTTTCAAATTAGATTTTTCCTTGGCAATCTCGAGGCGAGCGCCCGGCTTACATTCAGGGCCCTCTCTTTGATCAGAATGGCTGATCGATTTGGCATGGAACGTCCTACTTACTTTCTGTCGTTCGTTTCCTTCTCGAGAAATAGAGAAGAAAGAGAGAGAGTTCTCGGTTGTTCCGTGGCTCCGACGAATCTCGACGGCGACGTTGCTCAATTTACGTCGCGCCGAAAGTATGGCACTTTTCGCGCTCGCGAGAGGAGCGAGAGAGAGATAGAGTAAGAAAAAAAAAGAGGAGCGGAACACGAAGGAAAATGGAAACGAAGGCGGGACGTGTAGCTGCTTTATTAGACTCGGTCCCGTAATGAATCTTCCGAGAATGGCCCTGGGTTCGAGTAGATCATAAAACGCGAATTACATTCGCGCTGTCGTCGATACACGTACAGCTGCAGACGACCGCTCGAATAAGCGGAACGATAGGAGTGTCCTCGATGGAATGGGATTTGAGAGACCGAGTGGAACGACTAATCGAAAGGCAGGCGGCGCGGCGCGGCGGGGAGGCGTCAAATATTGGAAGAAGCGTTCGAGAAATTGTCTCTCCCCAACCCTCTCCTTGATGAGCAGCGAAACAGCATCTCCTGTTTTAAATTCATGGAACGTCCGGATTCTTCAGTCTACGTTTTAGTGTATAGCCACCGTGGCCGTGCCGTGCCGCGCCGCGCCGCGCCGGCCTGGCAGCTCGCGCGGCTTTGAGATCAGTCGATGAAAGTGATATAAAAAGGAAAGAAGGTCGAGGGTCTGGGACACCGTTCAAATCAGTCTGCTTTTCAGCTGGGAATAATCTCCGGTAATCATCGCAGCCAATGACACAGCGCACTGTACCGGGGAGCAAGATTATAGATCTCTGTGCCTGATCGGATGATGAATTGAAACACGAATTCTTTGACGGACGAAGCGTTCCACAGCTGGGACTTCGGCTTGTTTAACCCTTGTGCCATATACCCAAGATCTTTTGCGATGTTTAATAATATTGTTGTTAGCCAAAATTTTCATACCTTGAATAGAAATTAGCTTACAGTTCGTCAAGGACTTTGAAGATTTTAAAATGCTGCGCGTTAGTTAGGTCTAGAATGCGGATTTTTATGCATTTATGAAAAAATTGTCTGGGTGTAAAACGGTAAAAGATCAGAAAAATTTTAGAACATTGTAATACTCCTAGCGTTAATTAATTAATTTTAACTACTCGCTTTAATACAATAATATTATATTTATTTTCCTCAATCGATGCAGAACATTTTTATTTTGCATAAAAATTCGCGGTCCGGTTATGACTGAAAATTACGACAGAGAATAAGACAAAATGGAAACCTTTATGCAATAACCGAGTAGGTCCAGATTTTGAAAATTGTTTAATTTTTACATCGAAAAATCAGCAATATATTACGCATCAATTTTCTTTTTTGAAACTTTTCTGAGATCAATGTTAATCTTATCGAACTTCATATACGTAGCTAATCATTTTAATCGACTGCTAAAAAAATTAGAATTTAGATGAGACCTTTAGAAATCTAGCTCAAAATGTTTTCCCCATCCGCAAGTAAAAAAGACAAATAGACAATGAAATTACTTTTCTCCGGTAATCTAATAAATAAATAAAATTCTGAAATTACACACAAAAATTGCGACATAAGAATAACCATGTTAGGTAAATATGAATTCTAAGTCTCGCAGTTTACTTGCAGTAGTCGCAGGTGTAACTTCGAAGTTGAAACTGGCACAGTCACAATGTAGCCCCGTTTCACACATAAAACACTGCACCCACTTCTGCTCATTTGTCCTTTGTTGTCATTCACATTGCAGTAAAGGCACACAGCATACTTCTCAGTATTCATCTTCGATATTCTCAGTTTGCAACACGGTATGAAAACGTAAAATTTCATGCCACATTTTGTATTCTCAGAATAATCGGAATATTGACACAAAACCATGAAGTATACCAAGAAGTATTTGATCACTAAATACGTGATTTGCTGTACAAATCTGTAAAGAGTAGAGGGGTGACCATCTCTCCCTCCAGAGCACAATATTCCTCACTGCATTTTATTTTAGTCTGTTAATATTTCAACAGAGAGTTCATTTCTTCGAATCTGTTCTACCAAACAATAAAAAATTGTTTTATATACAAATGACAGAATATTTGTATAATACTTGCTCTAGTGGTAAGAATCTTACAAAAGGTGGAGGGTGCCTATCTCTTCTTTTGGCGCAATATTCCTTAACTGCATATAATTTTAGTCTGTCAATAATGGACCTGAGATCTCATTTTTTAGAATTTTTTAAACTACAATTTTTTCTCACTACAATGTTATAAACGGTATAGGGCGTCTATTTCTCCTTTCAGTACAATAATCTTGTTTAACTGCATTTAGTTAGTCCAGCAATAATTGATGTGTGACCTGATTTCTTCGAATCTTGTCTACCAAAAAATAAAAAATTGTTTTATATGAATACAAATGACAGAATATTTGTATTTGCTCTAGTGGTAACAATCTTACAAAAGATTGAGCGTGTCTATCTCTTCTTTTGGCGCAATATTCCTGCTTAACAAATATAATTTTAGTCTATCAATAATTGGTGTGAGAGCTTATTTTTTCAAATTTTTTTACAAGAAAATAAAAAATTGTTTTATATAGAAATAACCGAATATTATTCACTGTCTGTCTCTTCTTTTAGCACAATATCCTGACTGTATTTATTTTAGTAAGTCACCGAAGTTGATTCTTCCGGCGAGCCGTGTAAGTACCGAAGGCAAGTATTTTTAATTTGCAAAAGTGAAAAGTTTCCGTACCGGAAGGGCCGTGATATTCGAAGGGTGGGGTCCTGTTTAGGTGCGAGGTTGCGAAGAAGAGTCGTGTACGTGCCTGAAATATCGTTATGACGTAGTTTTCCCGTAGCCATTTAGAAAACTCCCGGTATCATCTTTATGCGCTAAAACTTTTCGCCAAGATAAAAAGTTCTCGCCCCTGCAATGAAAGAAGGTAAGGCCTGTAATTATTTGTTGATGATACATAAGCCGTGATATTTTCTGCAGCCGAGTGTACAATGCTGAGAACCGGGGTGGGATGCAGAAGGACAAAACTTTCCACGGTAACGCTGTAGATTGGTAAGAAACCACCGGAGCGTATGGCGCCAAGTTTGCGTGACAGATGGCGACCAAAGTCTGGAATTTACAGCAAACGTCAGCTGATGTTGCAATTATTTCTGCCATCCAGTTTTGCCCGAACTTGGGAAACTGGCCTGATTGTGAATCGCGCTGCAATTGATAATGCAATTTCGATTACGCCGATTCGAACTGCTCATATTTCTCCCGCGATCCAGGGGAATAATTACACGCGCGATTCTCTGAAATCCGCGTTCCGTTTGCTATTATTGTTGCTTATGCTCTCCGGGCCATACACAAAAATACTGTCATCTGCTATTGTAAAATGAACTCACTGCGCCGCGCCGATAACATAATTTGGTTGGCATTTCGATTAAAAGCGTGGAGCAACGGCCACGGAAATTGCGTCATTTCCAAAATGTCAATGATTTTCGACGATGAACATCCGTAGAACACTTTATACATTCTCTACATAAAATTAATTCTCTGTATAAATTTTATATAACTCATTGATCTTTAAGAAATTAATATCATATTATAAGTAGAATGCGGACCTGTATCCATTTATGGTTTCTGAAAATTGTCAAAAAATGCTAGAATATTTATTATTTATTTTTTTATTTATTTATTAACGTTCGACATAATTTGGTACGACCTTTATTCATTTCAGATCTACGAAGGCACTGAGAATAAAATCTTACTTAACATTTTCCAAGCCTTATATACAAGCCTCTGTAAATCCTTTATATAAATCAATTTTGTACATATATTCCACTGAAAATTTTATATAATAATTTTTAAGCAGTTTATAATATTAAATCATTGACTTTTGTCAATTTGGAGTGAAAATTTCTCTTGTTTAAAAATAATTCGTAGGCAGTGGTGTATAACTGGTACAATAAAGGTAAATTTGGAAGAATAAAGACGTATTTGTGAATGCACATTATTATGAATTAAAATATTTCATGTTCACAAAATACTAATTTAACTCGTAGGTACAAATTACGGCAAAGAAAAGCCATTTTTATACTTTGTGCACAATTATTCCTTCTAACATGATACGAACCGTATAATTGATACAGACAAATATCATGTTGGCGTAATTTAATAAGTACCGTTTTTTAAATGTTCCATGCGGGCCCAGCTGCGGTGTTTAATTCAACGCCGAGGTTTACTATGTGGAAGGAAATGAAATACCCCTTTCTGTACGCTTCACATAATTTTTGATTTATTTCTTCCGAGAACAACCAGTATCATTCGATTTAGCGTCTTGTTGTCGATTTGACGTCTTGTGACACAATATTGCACAGTCTGATACATTTATCATATGAATTTTATACATTCGTAGTGTGCATATAAAAATACAATTCAAGGTAAAATTTTTAGATATGAAAATGAAAATTTTCGTAACCGTGTCTGTTGATCATTAATGACTTACTCGAGCAATATTTTATGCTTTTCTTAGCTCCAATAAATATCAAATGTGTCGGTGTGACAATAATTGTTTTTATTTGATAATATTTTTATCAACATTTAAAAATAATTTGTTTATTCCGCCAACAATGAATGATGCAAATTTAATAATACTCAGGACTTTCTACGGTATTATAAGTTAATTATTTGAATGTTAAAAATACATCTTATTTTCGTTATTTTATTACTGAACAATCACACACGTTGAAAACGTTGCTCTCAATATTTAATAAACTGGCAATCTTGCTGCGTTTATGGTTTATGTAATATTAGTAAAATTTGACATTAAATATTTCATGGAGTACAATGCAATTTTACATTATTACCTTAATTTATTAAAATTATTAATACAGAAGGTTGTATTTTGTTCCGTCACAATTTATATTTCATTTTCATATAATTGTTAATTTGCATTAAAATTCTCAGTTGTCCGCATCAAGTTGAACCTGATGAGATGGAAAAAACATTTTTGCGCTGAAATTACCCTATAGTCTTCAATGGAACGCGAAGAGAAGAAACAAACAAAAATTTCATGTGTACAAACTTACATTTTATACGATAAACGTCGTGAAAAAGAAATCTTCGAAAAATAAACCAAAGATCTGACACAATGCGGGATGTAACACAGTTTCGCGTTATACATATACAATTTACCGGAACCGCTCACGAAGAAAATAGAATTTCATTTAATTTCAGTTTCTCCTCCGGGCGCAAGTATGCGAATCTCGCATAAAGTTCCGAACTCTGCTCATGACTTATGGAAACTTCCATCAAATCGGCGAAAGTGTGCAAACACGGCGACTGACCTAACGCGAAACAAGCAAAAAGGGAAAGGGGCGGAATGGAGGGGTGGGGGGTGAGAGGTTGGTGAGGGGTAGAGGCGGGGAAAAAGGGAAACAAACAATTTTCTTTACGCTCGCTCGATTCACGATCCACTTACGTAGCGTCGGAAAACAAAACGTGCTTTTCAATCTCCTCCGCTCGGTTAAGTACACAGAGCCGGCTGCTACGCGGCAATTACCGGCGATGATTTATTCGCGTCCGGTGTTATCAACCGCTTATTAAGAAATTGTATGCGTGCATAACTGTATATCGGTTACCATAATTCATGCCGGCCTCGTATTATACAATACGATATCAACGTGGCCGGGTTCTATTAATTTGATCGCATATCGGCGGACGGGGAGGGATTCTTTTTTTTACGAACGACGTCGCCATGACGGCGGACAATTACCCTGCTGGGCACCGTCATTAAGTGTCCCTGATTTATAGGCGTCCCTTCACATAGAGAGCATCTTTCGCGCGGTCGAACACGCTCGGTTAAAGAGGATGCGGGCTTCTCCTGAAATCCTTAAACGACAAGGATCAAGCCCGGTATTAGAAGAAATATCGGGCTCGACTTTTGACGTGGGACCCGTCCGAAATGATCCTTCCAGCGATTAGGACCACGGCACCGTGCCGACAGCAGGAGATATTGCGTCTACCGGAAAGCTCTGTTCGCTTCTTGATTAACCCGTTGCGCTGGAGAGACATGCTACGCACGTCGAAAGCTTTTCTTTTCTACCGGCAAATGACACGCGTCGCAATTTATTTTTTCAGAATTAAAAATCTTTTATCTCGTTTGCTTCAATCCTTTTCTGTTTTCTTAAAAAACAAATCTCTTTTTACGGAACCTGGGCAAGAGTTTAATTGCCTTTCTCTGCTACCGTATATACTAGAAATTTATTATATCCGAGGGGTTCGTTAGGGAAAAGTTCGATTTTTTAAGGTCTTATGTTTTCTGATGATATCGAGGTGATCTCCAGTCCTTAACGAGGCAAATTCAACGACCTATGATAAAGTTGACCTTCATTTGACCTTGAACATCAAAACGAAGTGAAAAGGTGTGTTTGCAACGGCATTAATTAATTATTTTGAATGTTTACAATAACAACGAACTCAAGAGAAAATAATTGTGATACCACAAACAGGGTGTTTTGTAGAAATGGCTACCACGTCATTCCAGTTTGAGATATTTGGTTCAGTGTTTCAGCAAATACTACTAAAATTTAACGAAACCGTAAATATTGATTGTTTACAGAAAGATAATTTTAAATATGAGAAAAACTGTAAAATTTCTCTAACTTTCCAAGCGTTCAACCCTCCTAAAAGATGCTTGCCAAATGATGAGATGTTATATGGTACATTTGCAACAATGGGTCAAAACGGACCCAAATCCCCTGATCCGAGGGTTGAACGATCCCCTCTGTCGTCCAGCGATTCTGTTCCAACAACGATATTGTGTCGCCTTCCCGGGGATTAGGGTTAAAGCCATAAAGTCTAACGGGGATAATTCGCAGGGGCAGAGGGGATATGTCACCGGGTGGTTTCCCTTTCTCGTGGCGCGGAGTGTGAAAATTTAGGGTGACACTGGTCACTTTATTCATTGAAATTTCGTGCGACACGCGTGTACCCCCGGTTGGCAGTCCGACCGATACGCATGTAAATATCGATTACGGGCCCGGTGCGATTGAACGACCCGGCAAACGCGCCCGAATCGCCTGCTCCCTAGAATTCGGCGTTGATTGATTTTCCTCCGAATAATGGAACAATTTCGAACGAAAAACAAAAAACAGAAGAAAAAAAAAATTTGTAATTCGCCCCCTTCGCGGAAAACGACTCGTCGAAACTCCGTACCACTAGACAACGAATACGTTTCTGTTAGGCACGTGCCGAGATTCTGGTTGATTTACTCGATGTTCCGTTCAAAGCGGATTCTATACTGGCCTCGGGGAAAAAAAATCTATTGGATCCCACGAGTTGAATGAAAGTTAACTTAATTTAACCGTTTCCCACGGATAGTGTAGTGGAGCGCACTACCTTCACGCGCCGCGGAACAAGTTGGATTTGTTTTGTATGAAATGCGCGATGTTGGTGATGTTGTATAGAATTTTATGCTGGTTCTATCAGGTAGTTTTTGAGGAATTAAAATTTTTTTCTTCGTGAAATTAATTTTTTGAGTAAAGAAGGTTGCAAGTCAAGTTATATCCATGACGAACTGTTGAATCGATTTTTAACAGAGGAACGTGTATACAGTGGATACAAAAAGTATTTTAATTTAAAAATTTTCAATGTTATCACAATTGAAATATTGACATTTTCTCGAGAATCGGAAATTTCTACTGTATTTGTCTCTAACGAAATTGAGTAAATATAATATTTCGGTAAATTAGCAAATTTATTGGACAAATATTGTAACTGGTTTTGTCGAAATATTTCTTCGATTACTTGGAAATATTTTCATGGTTTCACCCATTTTTCAATATTCCTTTTTACGATTTTTAAAATAGATAAGATTATTTTGTCAATACTTTTCCCATGCATAATAAGTTCATGGGAATTCGTGCATATGGGTCAACCTGTTTGAAGTATTCTCTGTCTGATTTGCTGGGAAAATTGTAGTTGATAATTTTTTTTTTTCAACTCCAATGCATGCTAGCAAGCACCTGCTGCAATTGACGTTGCGAATTCATGATAGTAATTGATTCTCAATAAACGTCAGCAGAGCTGGAAGCGCACTTCAAGTTCAGAAGACAACTGACCCGAGAAATATTCATCGCTTTGGGACGGTCTTAAATATATGTATATTGGTTCTGCATATATCAATAACGAAGATCCTATACAGCAAAGAGACCTAGACCTCTCAGGTTTACTTAGAATATGAATGGTTTCGCCACTACAAGAATAATTATAAGGAAAAATAAAATTGCAGAAATAACATCCAATTTATTTGTAGATTGTCGATTTTATAACAAACATGAGTGGTTGCAATTTAAAACAGTGGAAATGTTAAAATAATTGGAGAACATCGATACACTATTTTCAATTTGTTAAAACTATTAAAGAAACTTTGCAACTCTTGCAATCAATGAAGAAACTATTTATTTGGAATAAAGATCCATAGTCGATTTATTTTCAATAGACAAGTAGCAATACACAATTTCAGTATGTATTTTAATCCTAAAATTTATTACAGACGATAGACTTCACCAACAGAAAAAGTCCAAATAAACCTCGAATCATTATTTTGTAATAGAATCGCAGTTGGTAAAATGGTTTTAAAACGAAATGCTCATATACACGTTCTACACTTTGCACAAGAAACTTCAGTTTACATTTAATATTTCCCTGAGTAAGCTCAAACAAAACCTAGATTTATTTGCCAATGAAAAACATTTAATTCGATGTAAATTTGCCTAGGCTCTTCTACCGAACGAAATCGATTAA
Organism: Lasioglossum leucozonium; assembly: GCA_028454225.1. Lineage (NCBI taxonomy): Eukaryota > Metazoa > Arthropoda > Insecta > Hymenoptera > Halictidae > Lasioglossum > Lasioglossum leucozonium. The sequence goes on along the minus strand of CM052210.1, from coordinate 4,131,773 downwards.
ATACACGAAATAAAAAATTTTTAAGATCAACATTGTTGTAAAGATAGATCTTTTCAAAATTTGATACATTTTAAGATCAAGCAATATAAAAATAATTAATGCTTTAAAATAATTTCAAGATTTATTAATATGTGCTTGAATTAAGAAGTTTATTTAAAAATGTTGAACAACAAGAAACAATTTATTTACGAGACAAACTGAAAACAGTTATTTACCAGATAATCCTAATATCAAAATCAGTAATTTATTTCTCTAATAATTCTTTTTAGAGCCAGATATGCAAATATAATGATAACGTAAAGAAAATTCAGAGCATTCCACAATAGTCACAAGAAAGCGTACCACTATCGAAGTAAATAATCTAACAAGGCCAACCGAAGATGTACAAGAGTACCTACACAGGAAAATTCAAGAAACGTAGAGCCAAGAGTGGCAAAGATTGAGACAGACGAAACTACACGTCATAGAAGGTAATATTTTCCAAAAAATTGTACATTTTCCTCGCAATGAGGGAAACATGTAGTAAATACGAGATCGAAGTTAAAACAGTCGAATTTGACATGACTTTCGTAATTAATAAAATCGAATGACTGTACCAATTGTTTAAAAAAAAGTAAAATGTAGAAAATTGTTTAAATGATCTTGAAAAGGAGTTACACTTTCAGAAGACAGAACTGCTCGATGAGATATTACTACACAACTCGTACATAATGTACATATAACATAATTATGACCATACGTAGTTACGAATATGACAAATAACTTTCTAGTTACATTATGATTAAACTACAGATATCATGCATTTACAGCATACATCATTGTTTAAAATCAGCATGGTAAACATTTTAAAAAGAATTGATAATACTTTCATTGGAATTTTAAACTTGAGAGAATTTTGCTACTGCGAACAAATCACTGTTTAAATTTAATCTTTACAAATTCACTGACAGGTGATTAAATCTAGTCATTGATATTGTATTTCAATACTGCGAGTAGGAGCACCGTACAATACAACAATCAACACTATCTGTCATAAAGACAAATATTTACTAAAATAATACGGCGCAACTTTCAAGTATCATGAACAGTGTGGGTCACACTGGGATCGTCGACAACTTATTTCACCGACACTGTTTTTATTGACACGATTTGACCGAATTTCACTTTCGTCGACACTATGTTTTCATCGACACGGTCAAATTGTCGACAAATGTTTTCATCGTCAGTCCATGTTTAGCGACAGGTTTGGCAAAATTTTTGACCTTGAAAAAAAGGCGCAAGCTCAATTTTGCGGTCCATTTTTTTAACAGATCTCCACCGATCCTGAGGTATACTGTAGAATCCCTCCATTGTATTCGTGACGTATTTTTATACACCCTGTACAATTTTGTTACGTTTTGTAGTCTATATATATGTACATTCGTTCTGTTTATTCAAATTTTTTGTAAGTATTCACACAATTACATATGTTTGAAATTAAATGAAATATTATGATTTTTGGTCATTTCTGTGTCCCTATTAATAAAATTTGTTTGTTTAAAGAAATTCTGATTAATACAGTAGCAATAAAAGCTTTGATACAAATAAGATTTTGTAATTCTCTTTAGTATTTATTATACAAGCAACTAAATGCGTCAAGAACATAACAATGATAATAGCGATAATACGAATTTGATATCAGTGGCAATAAATTAATTCAAACCTCAAACACTTGTCGACGATTTGACGATGAAAACATAGTGTCGACGAAAGTTAATGTCGGTCAAATCGTGTCGGTGAAATGAGTTGTCGATGATCCCAGGGTAACCCGAACAGTGTCCCCAGATCGAGATTTGTTCCCCCACTCTACCTTCCCCTTCTACGACGCTATTCCCCACGCGGCCTGGTCACGCGTTCTGTCTCTGTCGAGACTGTGTCCGGTACTGGCAGAGAGAGGGTAATTTTTTCCCCTCATCTAGCGATACTGTTCAAGGATAGTTTTCGTTATACCGAAATATAAAATATTAGTTAGAGTTTCAGTGAATTGGTCCCAGTCTTACAATTCGCCAGCGCGCTCGAGTCCCAACTAAACGAGAATAAAATTTCCCTTAGAAAAAATTGCGACAAGCATCTGCAAAAATGAAATTCCGAGCGAGGCGCAAATTCGATTCGAGAATCTGGTCCGTAGCGTGCGACGCGACGCGTCGAATAAAACCCGAAATGATTTCCCGTCTATCTGGTATCGCCGTACAAAAAACAATTTCCGTGGCGAGGTGGCGCGTAGCGCAACGCAGCGCACAACAGAGCAGCGCAGGGTAATTCTATAATCGAGGTATCTTTATCGATTGCCGGCAGTCGGTAGAATTGATTTAAACAAACAGTGGGGGCGGCCCAGCAGTTGGCCGAGCGGGCAAAGGCCGAGAGCACGCGAATTCCTACGAGTGTCGGAGCGTTGCGCGTTGTTCCGCAGTTGAACGGGCTTGGCCGGACAAACGCGTACCAGTTCAAAGCGACGACGATCAAGATCGCATTAGCTGACCGCGTTCCAAGGGTATAACAATATTCCCGGGGCAATAACGAGACCGACTCCCGGCCGGGGCGCGGACAAACAATTTCCACGTCATTCAGCGGGCAGAAAATGATCAATTAAACGTCTGGCCAAGTCGGCATCGGCCGATGCATCGCCGCGCTACGGTTCCCAGAGTCCCTTTGTCCCGGCGCGGCACGCAAAAACCTCCAAGAGAATTTCCGCGGACAACGCGGCCGTCCGGCCCCGCGACGAATTCGTCAAGCGAGAAAATTCAATTTCCGTTTCCGCGTGCGCAAGTCGTCGCTGCTAGGAATCCGGTTGTCGGAATCGCATCGAACGTCAATAATTCCGCCGATCGAACGGCATAATTGTACCTGCCCTACGGACTCGATTTATTGTTTACAGATCCGGGACACCGTCCTCCTCGTTTACGAATCTGCCACCCGTCCCGCAAGCCTCGCTCGCTCGGCAATCTTTTTGCATTTTTCTCGTTATCCGATCCCCGACCCCTCCGTCGACGATACGTCGAGTCACTCGTCATTCCGCGAAATAGCTGAGCGAGCATCATCCCCGGCGACGCGAGTGTTATTCGCGATTAACTCACGAGAATTTCTGCGAAAACGGTCTTTCGTCTGGAATCTGCCGTGGAATTTCGTTCCAGGTCGTAGAACATCGATTTTCCGAGATGGGAGACAGAGAGAGGCATACATAAAGCAGAAACCAACCGCGCTCGTTTGATGAAAGTCTCTCCCGCGCGGCCACCCTTCTTCCGCTACGCCCCTTCTTCTGCATCCTTCCGTGTTCCTCAGTTGTTTCTTCCAATTCTCTATTGCAGCCACCCCTGCTTTTACTCTCTCTCTCTCACTTTTTCTCTCTCTTTCCCCCCTCTTCGTTCTCTTTCCGACGACTCACCGCGGTTCCCGTAGGCTCTCTTAACTTTTGATTTCCCTTTTTCTTAATGCTACTCCTTATTATCTTTAAAATTCTTTCTTCTCTCCATTCCTTTCTTTCCCTCGACTCTCCACTTCCATTTGTTTCTATCCAAGACTAATTCACTCGGGTCTCGTTTGTTCTCCTTCCCTCCTCCCCCCCTCCTCCCCCCTCCCCCAGTACCAGACTTTTTATAAACAATTTTTGTATTACGTTGCGGAAAAGATTTGTACGGATTTATTATTACTCGTCGGACAACGTTCTACTTGTGGTTGTAGAAGTTTTTACGAACGCTGAACGAGTTAAGTTGCTTCCCCATTGCAAATTAGGTACTTCGTAATTGTGTTGTTACTGCAGTACACTTCTCGCGTAGATTTGGATCTATGAATGTATACAATTCTTGATGGTAGACGGGAATTGCAAAACTGACGTGTTCTTGAACGGTTTATTATCTTTTTGGAGTGATCTGAACCAGTTGCAAGTTGTCTTTTCGCTGATAAAAGTTTTCCCATGAACATTACAAGTGCATTTGAGATCAAGTATTTTCCATAATTTAGTTTATTTATATAGATGGGAGACAAAACAGAAGTACCAATATTATGTACCAACAAGGTAGATCGAAATCTTGTAGCATATCAATATCGTTATATTACTTTCGTAATAATATTACACAAAAATGTAAATATGTCTTCGATAGAAAAATTGTACAAATTTTTCCCAAATTCATATACTGTTGTGGTACTTTTCCGTTAGTGGGGCGCCACCTAACCCAGGCCAATAATTATAAGCATATATAATTACAAATATTAATGAATTGTAAACAAAATAGTTTTACCCAAAAAGAATGTTTATAATTATTGGTCTGGGTTAGATTATAATTGGTTAGGTTGTAATTATATATGCTTATAATTATTGGTCTGGATTAGGTTGCGCCCGGCTAACGGAAAAGTACGACTTTTGTTGGCCTCTTGGCTGAACATGATCTCGTAAGTAGAGTATTTAACACTAACTTTGCCATGATCAACTGACCTCTTTGATGCTTAACGAAATTACAGAATAAATTTCATTATTCGCGGAAAGTGCTGAAAGATGAAAAATATAAAATACTCCATATTTTACACATTTAAAGTTTTAATTGTTTATTTTATATGGAATGTTTGAAAGCATGGTGAAATGCATAATGTGACGGAAGAATTTTTACAGAAATACATATCTGGTTTCCTTCTGTCGGCCATTTTTTTGTTTTTGTTAACTACACATTTTATTGTTGACTGAGATTTTGTTCTGTGGGTTCTATTTTTATATATTAGATCTTGTGTATCGATTACAATTACCCTCTGCATAGAAAATTAACAATAAAAATTCTAATTGTGTAGAATATGGAATATTTTGTATTTATCATCTTTAACACTAGAACTACCAACGTAGTTCTGCATAAATACTATATACTGCATAAAATTTTACACTAAAAAGATAAAAAAAAGAAAACTGTTTTACAGAATTAATTATTTGCATATCTTAGAAAAAGTCATACAAAATTTTAAGAAACAAAATGTATCTAAAATGAGTTATAATTATAAGAAATGCCACATAAGTCATTTTCACCCCCTTGGTAGTTCTAGTGTTAAGCACCATCCACCAAGGATGACGTGTCTCAAAAATCGGTTACTTGTGTCAAATTTTCAAATAAAACACTTCGCATCAATAATAAAAATACACGAGATATCTCGTACATAGTATTGTACGAACAACAGCACGGCGACGAGATATCTCGTCCATAGCATCGATTCTTCATCATCGTGAAGATATCCCGTCCATTGCAGCGAAAGGGTTAATGCAGGTTTAGTATAAAAATCTTTCAACTGGGTAAAAATCACTTTACGATTCCCTTTTGCACAAGCCCACGCCAGAAAATGCAAAGTTTCGTAAATAACCCGTGTTTATTATCCGTGATCGATCCTAAGTGATCGTTCGGATTTTGATGTAATTTGCACGTATGTGCCGACTATAAATTTTCTAGGCACGAAGGACCACCTTCCAGACTTGGAAGGAAAGAAATTTACAAAGTTGCAATAGAAACTATATTTTGAAAGAGATACAAACGAAACTATACTAGTAGTACTGTAGTGACCTGAGTCACTTCTAAAAACGCTCTGACCTCGGCAGACGCGAGACCACCTCGTTCAGGGTACGGTGCCCCTTCCCTAATCGCACAAAACTTCCCTTTCCTAGAATAATTGCGAGTGGGAAAAACTGTAAGTAAAAGCTGGAGGCGGGCCCAAAATCGCCAAGATGGTCGCGGAAACGGTCATTTAAGGCCAGGTCAAAAGTGTCCCAACGCTGTAGGCCCCGGTCGTCAGACCCCCACATCTGGTAGCCATAAAACCACCAGGGGCATATCTAACTAGCCGAAGTGCTTTATTAAGATGCGCAAGGAATGCTATTGAATACGGTCCCTGGGAACTCGGGAAACAAGCTAAAAACTATTAAAAAAGTACGTCGACAGACCCGAACCGTAGTCATAAGAAAAAAGAACTGTGTCGATCCCAGAGAACAAATGAAAATGTGAAAAACATAAAAAATCTTTAACGCGAACCGCAACAAACCGCGATCCGGATATACCACTGTTTTTCTTTGAATTGTACACCATTCATCGGCGGTATTTAATCATCTCTTTCTCCTTCCGTCTTTCTGTCTCCGGTTTATCGCGAGGCTTCAGCCTATTGCTCTGAATCTGACAGAGAATCAAACACTCAGCTCTCGGTCGTTCGACGTTGTGCGGCGAAATAATTTAAACTTTCGATAAACCGCTTCTGTAACTGAGAGCAGGGCGGAGGCCTCTCGGCTCGGGAATCCAATAAGAGTCGCGGTCGCTTCAGTGCACTAATTGTAAGAGCGAGGGAAGGAGGGATGGCTGGAAATGAATTTACGTCGGGTGCAGTCCCATCGTCGCATGTTTAAGTGAAATACAAAATTAATAGCCGGCTAAAGCGTTCACCGTGTGTCGGTGTCGTTGCTCGTTTCTGCGCTCCCGTGTGCAGTCTCTCTCTCTCTCTCTTTGCACGCCTTTTGCCTGTCACTTTCTCTTGCTCCCTGTTATTCTTTCACCCCGTCTGCTCCCTCCACGAAAGCGTCACTGTGAAACGTATGACAGATCTGTGCGAGGACGATCTCGCTAGAAAGTACAGACTAAGACTTGTGTCCCCACTCTACCTTCCCCTTCTCCGGCGCTATTCCCTGGTCACGTGACGCGTTCCGTCTCTGCCGTGCATGCGTCACAAGGTCACGTGACTAATCAGATACTGGCAGAGAGAGAGAGAGAGAGAGAGAGAGAGGGGGTAACTATTTCACCTCATGTGGCGACTCGAACAAAATGATAGCACGGTTAAATTTTTTTTCACGTCATGTAGCAAACTAATTGCTCTAACTTCTCCAAAAAGTTCAAATCGTACAATATTTAAAAAGTTGCCGTTATTTTAAGAGCGTCTGAATATTAATTGGAGTCACTGTAGTTGGATATTTCGTATATAATTAAAAGAAGTGGATTATATTGGTCATCTAAAGTGAGCACACTAAATCTGAAGTTTGAACGTTGTGCAAGAGGGAAGTGGACAAACTATATAAACGAGCTGATCTTGTTCGCACAAAATGATAGGACATTAATTAGAAATTAGAGTTGCTTTAGAAAAATGTTTTATTAAACACGATATTCGCTCCGTAGCCCTGGTGGTTTGGCCACAAGTTTACGACCTAGTCAAGAAATTCCGAAATTCTGACAAACAGTAGGGGGTAACTGGATCCCGAGCAACTCACAGGAATAGTTCCGATCGCAAGAGAGGCGCGGAATTCGTGATCGAATTGGAAGAAAAGATTAATCAGGTTTTAACTTCTGTTACCGCTGATCTCCCTCCTTTGACTGTTATACGTGGTTAGAGTCGTCAGACGATGGGAGAAAGTTGCCCTCTCTCTGCCACTATCGGATTAGTCACGTGACATTGTGACGGAATAGCGTCGTAGAGGAGGAAGGTAGAGTGGGAACACAGGTCGGATAGTCGTATAAATATGTATACGAATTAAATTAATTTCTAAAAAACTAGGTATCTAAAAATTCGAATTACATTTCACATCAAATTAAATATTAATAATTTTTTTATAACAAAAAAATTTTATTAATTAGCTCATTTTTATTCGAGATTAATATTTATTTATATTTTCATTTTAATTACCCCTAATACAAAAGGTACAAATAATATTTTTTCTTTATTATATATTGTTGAAAATAGCGAAGGTAGACACCTTGAAGCAAATGCGAACAATTACATCTATAGAGGAATCCCCACTTCTTGTATTGTGTGCTACCTCGTGTTCAGTCTTAGGAGTTCTCCCGTGTTTACCGGTCGATGTATGGCGGTTGTTCTGTGCGTTATAATACACTGCGGATAATTAATATAAAACTTCAACATATATAATTTGGATTAGTCACGTGACATTGTGACGGAATAGCGTCGTAGAGGGGGAAGGTAGAGTGGGGACACAAGTCTTCTGGCGACTCTGTGCGCGGGGCGTAGTTGATGCACAGCGTCACAACACCAAAGATACCCTAAATGTGATGACTAGACTAGATGTTTGTGCAATTTTCAATTTTTGTAGGCGTATTTTAAGAAAGTGAAAACAAACGAAATCTTATTTTCAGTTTTACTAGTGCAGAGTGCGAAAACTAAGTATGTTCGGATGAAACGAATGAGTGTGTGAAAAACAACGATACATCGTAGGTGCGAAAGATGGAAGCGTAAAGGTAAAAAATCAAAAAGGAGGCGTCGTGTCGTAGGTGAAATAAAGGCGAATCACGGCGATTATTTTAGGCGGTTGATAGGCGATAGCGAACGTTCAGCATCAAGGTGTGGCGTGAACTCGTTTCTAGTTTAAGTTAAGTGTAGTAGGATTAAGTGTGTTTAAATATATTATAAGTAGATTAGCGTCGTGAGTCCGCCATAACCCGCCCATACTGTAGATCCCACAGTAGGCTTTTTAGATCTGGAATAAATAAAAATCGTATGAAATTCTGTGGAATTTTCTATTCTAGCATTTTTGGAAAATTTTCTAAAACCATAAATGCATAAAGATCCGTAGTCTAGTGATGACCTAAATGGAAAAGGAGAAGCCTGCTGCGGGTCAAGTTCAAGTTCAAAAAGGTCGTGACTGCTAGTGTCACATCGAGCAATTCGAGAAACTTGACATTTTCCTGAAATTTGAACCATTTTCTTTTACACAATGACTTTTCCGGTTTTACCTTTCGACAGTACCTGTACCCGAGAAGCAAGGAGAGACAGGAACGTCGGAATAAGCTAATAACGATGTATCGTCGCAGCTTACGGGGAAGATTAAAGAGCAATCTTTATTGACGTTCGTTGACACAAGGAAATCCACTTTCTTCCACCGGCGCCGGAATAACTAACCGGTTTTTGATTTACTCATTCTCATAGACCTTTTCCAGCGAAATTTATGGCCGAAGTTCGAATGAACGCGGGACGTCTAAGGGAGTTTAAAAGTTCTGAAAAAGTCACGAAATCACTAATTATTGTGAATAGTAAATTCACTTTATCATACACGGTCTATTACCTTATGATATTTTCAGCGCTGAGCTTGTTAGAATTACTTTATTGTTGGACGTTTCACGGGAGAGAAACAGGAATCAGGGTGAATGCAGGTAATATGGAATACTACGTAATATGGAACATCGTAAAATCTCGACAAGGAAGTAACGAACTTTCAAAACAATTTTTTTCCAGCAGAAAACCGGTCCTAGGGGTGAGAACACCCTCCCAAAGAAATCTTAACTTTTCATATTATCGAGAATATTTAGGAAGCTGTATAAGACACAGCGAGAAAGTTAAATTAAACGTTGCAATGCTTTTTACGGGTCTACGTTGCGAAAAATAAAACTTCGAAAAAATTGTTGGCGTGGGTGAATTTCGAAAAGGAATTTTCTTTTATATTTCTCACATCCACAATGTGGATTGTAAAAAATACTGCGACTTTCGAGTTAACTTTTCCCCCTTATATAGCTTCCTAAATATTCACGGTAATATGGAAAGTCAGGATTTCCACGGCAAGGTGTTTTCATATCTGGGTTCGTTTTTCAGCAAAAAATCAATTTGATTTTTAGTATCGCATGAATCCCGTTCGTGCAAAGTTTCGAATTTTCTTGGTTTTCCGAATTTCTGAATTTCTTTTGTTAGTAAAATTCGTAATTTCTTGTCAAACTTGTCGTACACGACTTGTGTTTCTTACAATTGTCTTCGACAATTTTTATTTTGCATAGAAATCCAATTTGAAATTTTCACCAGAGTAGGTACAGTGCACAAACTTCGTTCCTGAAGAGTCAAGATTTCATGCACTGTTGCAAAGTATACGAGAGTTGTACCATTTCAAAACCTGATAAATTTTCCAATTGTACTTTGTCTATAGAATTTTGGGGCTGAATTTCTCAAGCTTAATCGTAAGATTTTCGACCGATAGGTGGTGTGGATTTAATTTTCTTGCCGATTGTTACGTTATCGTGAAGTCATTTATAATATTCGGCAGCATGCTGCCTGTCACGAGGCATCCCAAGCAAGCGTGACGTCATGAGATAGCCGTCTGTTGCCAGAATTTCAGCTAAATAAATTCAGTGATTGCATGGACGATGTACAAACTTCTTTAATTACCAAACTTATGTGCAGTTTTTCCTGGGAAAGAAGAAGTGGCGCTAGCAATGAAAAATGTCGGAACTGTGAGATGCTGTTTTAAATCCGGAGACTTTTCGCGTTAAATAAGTAAGTAATCAACTAAAAATGCACACCACCGTCTTTGTACATGTCCTGGCTATGTCGGAGCGGTATTATTTTCTCGATATTTAAGAAAATCTGCCAGCGGCTGACATCTTGTGACGTCACCCTTGATTTGTATGCCTCGTGACAGGAAATATGCTGCCAAATATTACAAGTAACTCCACGGTAACGTGAAAATCGGCATTTTGGAGATCAAACGAACACAAATTATACTTTCAGGACACACGATTGACCACTTCTGACCTCCTCATTGCGATATTGAAGCGTCAGTTTCTCTGAATTTTCACCTTTGCATTTGCGTATACGTACATCCCCGTCCTTACGTCACTTGCTTTGAACAAAATGCTAAGAATAAAAGTTTCCAGCTTGATTTTATCGTTTTATTTTGATTAGATGTAGCTATTGCACGATAAATGCAATCAATATTGTACGATAAATTTGTAGGTAAATGCAAAATTAAATATATACAAATTGAATAAATGTTGGAAAAAGAGATTGAGAAATAGTGGAACAAAAGTAGATAGATTAAGGGAAGTGTAACCAAAATCAAAACAGCGCTTATGAACAGATCTAGAAGCCGAATTGAAAACAATCACCCTACGTAAATTTAAAAATTAAAAAATGTTAGATATTGGCCACATTAGAAGAAATTAGCAAGTACCATTTTTATTTCGTAACATAGATTCTTTGATAATAAGAAATTGTCTAATCCAAATATGAATAAGTGTCCGGTGACTTATGTACAGGTATGTATGCGGATCTAGCGATACGTGAGCGTGCCACCACACTCTCGCCCGAGCGCGCGTCTCTCTTAAAACCGGAAGAAAATACGAGAAGGAAAGATCGACTTTTCGAACCCGCCAGAGGAGGAAGATCCAGCAAGGCTCCCAGGAGTAGTAACGATTCCAGGTGCATCCAGACCATAATAAGAATATCGTAAGGGAACATAAATTCCGACGTGTCTGCGGTATTTCCGTCGTAGACACGAAATTAGGAATTTAAAAGGGTGCCGTGGAGAAGTGTTTGCAGCCTTTCCAACTAAATTAGCTTCGGCGGAAAGCCCACTTCGTCTTCGTCGGAATTAAAATCGGGAAAGTAATTCCCTTTCATCCCCTTATTTCCGAGGGGCCGGACATCGCGGAAGCATCGGGTGCCGTCGTCGTCGTCGTCGTCGTCGTCGTCGCGACAGGATCACCGAGCATTCTCGCGGACGAGTGACCGATTTTTAATCAACGTCGAGAACGATACCGAAAGTCAAACACGGCTTCGGGCTCGCCCCTCCCCCCTCCCTCCACAACCCATCCTTGTCAAATCGTATTAAACGCCGTTTAACTTGCTCTCCTCGCGTAGTCGAACGCGTCTAATTAAGCGCAAAGAAGCGGCCAAGTGGGGAGCAGAGTACACAACAATTAACTCGATTAATTCACGCGGCGTTCCAGTCGAAGACGTTAGCTTAAATTCACGGTAAGCTTGGGGTCCTTCGCGTTGCCTCTTCGGCCGCTTTGAGCCCTCTCCCTCTGCCTCGCTCGCCGTCTCTGTTCGTTTAAATGTCCCACCCTCTCCCGGTTTGGGTATACACAATCGCGAGCGAGTATAGGAGGAACGCGTACCGACACGCGCGCCTCACACGTCTCACCCACGAAGGGGAGAAACAGCGAGCGGCACTCACACGGACACGAGCACCCTGCACTCTCCCACCCAGTTAAGAGAGACCCAGTTTCCAGGTCGGAAACTAAGAACGACGTGGAGTTCGCTGCGACGACAAGAAGCAACGAGTACAATTAGCTTTCACGGGGAAAGAGACAGCGTCAGAGTCCGTGGGACATGGAGGAGGAGCCGAGGGGTGGGGAGGTGGCGCGGAGAATGACTCGGAAAAACAAGAGCAAAGACCAGCCGAGGCAGAGAAAGAAGGACCGGGAACCTGAAGAGGGACAAATAGAGGGAAGGAGTGACTGAGAAGAAGAGAGTCGGGGTGGTGGGGGTGGGGGTAGGTAAGTGTGGCAATAAAGCTGGAGAAAGGAAACAAGAGGAAAGGGATGAAGATGTGAAAACAGGGAGAACAAAAGGAGAGGTTGTCGCTCAGCTCGGGGAAAAAGGTTCGGGGAAAGAGAGAGGCTGGCTGCGACAGAACAGGAAACGTGGCACGGGGAGAACGCGGAAGTGTGCGGAGGTCGAGGGCGCGAAGGAGTAAACGACAGGCAAGAGATTTTCCGAGGAAGCCGATAAATAAAAAAGTTGCTCAGCTTTGAGTATTATACAGTCAAGAGGCGAGCGCGGAAGGGAAGGCGAGAGGACAACACAGGGCGACGACAACGATCCGGAGGACGCGTCGCAGTCGTCGCCGCGCCTTGCGTCCTCGGCGGCGCGGCGCGGCGCGGCGACTGCATCCAACTTCTTCGAGTTATGGTATCGATAACTCGTGTGTCGCGCGAGAGACCGAACAATATATTCCTTTCGTGCCAACCCCTTCGTCGTCTGCGAGAACACGTACTTTTCTTTATTCCGCTTCGCTTTCCGCGCCCTCTGCCCCCTTCTCCCACCAGCCCCTAGCTCTTCCCTAGCCCTCGGCCCTGCATCCCGTAGGAATCGAAAGGCGAGGGCGTGGATGCCGTCGTATTTACAAAGAACGGCACGCGCTCCCTCCAACTTCGGGACGTGTGCCATCCGCGAGGCCCTTTCGTCAACTGTCTCTTCGTTTTTCTTTCCCTTTCTTCCGTCTCAGCTTTCACCAACAGTCCTTCGAAAATTTACAAATAATACGCAAAATAAAATACGCTATATTAGGCACGGCTCATCGGTAAGATGATGATTTAAGAATGCGGTCTCGCTTCATTCCAGAGTTCTCTACCGTCGTCATTGGCAGAAGTCGATGACGAAGAACAACGGTCATATCAGTGTCGCAAGATTAAGGGTCCATTCTGATCGTCGTGAATGTGGTGGCACACTGGCACAGCCCTGGATCCATATAAACGGGATCCATAGAACACAGTTGGGGCTTCCACGTAGTCACAATCGCTAGATCAATCTAGCGCGTAACCTTCCAATAACATTTTCGAGGCGTAAATTGCATTATTCGGCAGCATGTAGCGGAACCGCGAGAAGCAATATGGCGGCGCTACAGTGCTGCCGCTGTCGAAGCTGTCGAGTAATACATTTTCATACAGATACGACAGCTACGTGCTGCCGAATAATGCAAATTACGCCGAGGGAAGGTTACGTGATAGATTGATCTTTTATCTAGCGATTGTGACTACGTAAAAGCCTCAATTGTGCATTATCGAGAAATGATTTGAGGCTTGGATGAGCCTCATGGATCCTTGCGATGGTGGCACCGCATTCACGACGATCAGAACGGACCATTAAAAGACTTGTCTCCCACTCTACCCTTCTACAACGCTATTCCCCCCACTCTTCTGCCTCGGCCACGTGATGTTACGTCACCGTCATGCAATGTCACGTGACTAATCCAATACTGGCGGCGAGAGGGTCACTTTTCCCCTCGATTCGAGTCGATTCCCCTAATCTGGCGATTATATTCTGCAAATAGTAATATCATTTCATAGCAACTGCGTAGTCTCTGGAGCCTGTGAAGTCCTCCCATTTCACTGGGTCCCAATATAGCCGCTGCCTTTTCTCTTCCTCTTTTTTCCGTCAGTTTTCACCACCAATCCTTCTACTCGCGTCTTCCCGCCGCTTTTCGCGTCTTCTTGCTCCCGGACTCTCTCGAATGGCGAAACACATTTGATTACGGGACATAACTCGACTCGAGATGCGGAGACATTATATATTCACCGGCGTATGAATACCTTTATTCGATGTGCGTACTTGGGGAGCTGAGACGCGTGCTGTGTACTCTGGGGGAGAATTTCCCCGAACGATTTCGAAGGCGACCCTTCTTTCGAGATTCTCGCGTTGTTCTCGACACTGGTATACGTACTCTTTTCTTTGTTGCGCGGGTTGGTCTTGTTTCCGTGGGTTACTGACTGGTGACTTTCGGTGGCCAGTATGGTTTGGTGCACCGTGCGCTCGGAATTACGGTGTTTTGTGATATAAAAAACCGCAGTTCTTCAGGCATTCGTATGACATTATTACAACTGCATATCAAAATGTAAAGATTTACATTTGTGAATGCGACGATCTATTTTTGGTGACTAACATACTTGGTTACTTGGTAGTCGTCGACTTATTCAATAAATAAACGCTTCCTTTTTTTACGTAAAATGAACGACATTAACAATAGCAAGTTAGGATCGATATAAAAGAATAAGTGTAGTAAAAATTCAATTTAGTAAAGTCGTAATAAAATTATGCTACTTGGTTAAACATAGGAGAATACAAAACAATTCTTTTAAAGAAAAAACTACAATAAAGTCTTAAAACGATTGACATTTTTTAAAATAAAATCTTTGACAACTGGAGTTATAATCTTATAACACATGTTATATATATGTATGTTCGTTATTAGTAGACTCCGGATCTTTATGCAAAATAAAAACTTTGTGCAACAATTGCAAGACACAGGAGTTGAATATGAATTTATATTTTTTACTAATAATTTTAATGCAGTGAAAATGATATATCAATACTCTTAAAGTCTTTTAATCTTTTTACTGTTTTAAATGGCACCTAATCACTTTTTTCATAAATGCATAAAATCCGGAATCTCACAGATTTACATATTTGATGACCACAATCACATATTTTGTTTAAAGAAAGAGAATTACATTACATTCAATGCTATGTTACAACTAACTTATAATTAAATATTCACGAGTTTTAATTAAATGATCCTACTACGCGCAGTAAAGTAATTAACCCTCAGATAACGGACCATTTCGAACGAACGGTTAGTTTTATTTACAGTAGAGTTTTCATCGTACGCAGGTTTCGTGGGGGAATTGAGCGTATTTGATATTTGCGTTTAATATCATATATTACGTAACGCATAAATAAGTAACTGAATAAATACATCGATATAGCAACAGCTGCCTCGAAATGGCCCCACATTTATTATGCAGGAATTAACCCTTATATATATAATTCTTAAATAAATTATTAAATGCATTCGTCAAAAAACGGTAGAAAGTTGCTTTTAAAAATCTTTATCATTTATTGGAAAATCCAGAAATTGTTGCTATTTTTGTTTAATTTCGATCCTTTTTTTATGCATTTGGTACATTCGAAATAATAGTTACAATCACAATACTATACGTTTTATTGTTAACATAATATTAAAAATCTGTGCTGATGTACTATAATATTTCAATTAAATCTCGAACCGACATTTATGCTTAAAAGGCTCTTACTATTTTGAAACTAACAGGTTAGACTATCGTAACAGGCCAAAAACGCAGATTTTCATTTATACAGAACAATTTAAAATATCCGATTAAGTTGTGGTCTCTTACTTTATTCCGATTCAATATAAATTAATGAAAACATTTCTTTCTAGTAATAAATTATCCTTCAATATCTAAGGATCAACAGAGTCATATTTAATTATTTGAAAATTTCATATTAACACTAAACCTACCACTGTCGGTCGAATTGACCGGTTTTATATTTTTCCTACTACAATTACTGAAATTACGAAGTTACTCACATGGAAGTTGATTCGACAAATTTTTTTATACAAGCACACATAGCAATAAAAATTGCACGAAATCTGAATAAACAAAACCTTGTCATTTTTATAAGCTAAAACATTTTTTAATCGCTTTTAGTGCTCAGTGGGTTTAGTGTTAATCTATGTTACCGTTTCGCGAATATTTTGAAAAGCTGCGAATGCTTAAATATTTGCAACTAGACCAGATGCCAGCTTTAGCTAGAGACTAAATCACTCGAAAATTTCGCGAAAGGAATTTCTCAATCCCCACCTGCGTTCCTGTTTGTTCTCGGATGGGAGATTAACGGCTTTATTTGTTAATCTCATAAAGTTGTCGCCATATTTAATTTCCATCGACAGCCAATTTCGCAGGAGCTATTCATAAATTATTGTCCTTTCTCGTGGCTAACAGGCACCCACCAAACTCTTCCTTCCGTTTAAACTAATTTCAGAAGATAATAACGGAGACGATGAGCTTTGAGAATGAACGATGGCGGATAATCGATAGGAAGCGCCAGGATGTTATTTAGTTAGTCGACGATTTCCTGGCCGTGCGGTGTATTTAATAAAGTAAGCATCGAAATCAATTTCACCACTTTCCCGGGTATCGGCCACGTAACTCCGCCCGCGCATTGTCTCTGTATTCAATCGTTATTTTCATGCCGCGACACTCGGAACTCACCCCCGATAAAACTAATTTCGAAACGATACGCTCGCTATCTAGCCGTTTGTCGAATGCAGTGTCCTATTGGTTTTTCTGTACCTTGAGATTGTTCGCAAACGCATATCAACACCGCTGCAACCGGTCGAATTTCCCAGGATTTCAGTTCATCTCGTTCTAATCTATTCATTTATAGTTCCTATAGTTTATAGTTCCTCCGAGCGTGTATTTGGTTCGAATGATTTTAAATTATCTCCGATAATTTAAATTTGATAAAAACCTCGCGAATGTTCACTTATTGATTACTAGATCCGATATATTTCTTAAAATTAGAATTATCGAACGGGTCGAAAAGTTATAAAATTATTCGCATGAGAAATATGTGAATGGACTTTTTCATTAAAGCATTTATCTAAATAAATATATTTCATATTATTATTATGAAATAATATATGTATATCAGTGGCGTCTAGCGTTAACTAGTTTTAGTTTTAAATAGTAGTGAAACGATTATGTATAAAGTACTCATTTTGACAGTACAGTTTAACACATTGATTGTCAAAGTTCAAACCTCAACAAAATCAATTTACACATTACAATAAAAATTGGAAGGATATAATTTAATGAAATTAAATGAAATCTGGTGAAAAAATTAATGTTAAATCTGGTCAAAAAATAGTGTCATCCATGCATGACCAATGTGGTAGCCGAAGAAATTGGTGCTAAATAAACCACAATTTATAAATGGTTGCAGTAAATAAAATTCAGACGAGATTGTATGAAATGTTCTTAAACTTTGTATTTTATTAAAACTTTTAAGGATAGTATGAATTTGTAAAGTTCCGCAGTTTATTCATAACTTCCAACTTCTTTTTATATGAGTACAATTACTCATAGTTATTTGAAGTCGCTCGTGTAACACTTTAAATGCTTGACAAGCCGCCGTTGAGCTCGTAAAAGTTTATATTATTAACGAAGTGTAAACCGTGTGAGTGAATACTTATAATATATTTACGTTAATTTACTGCAAGTTTTTCCATATTCAGTAGGAAATGTCTCAAATTGCAGAACAATTTGAAGCGTTTTGTTATGCAGATTGCGCGAGTAAATTACTTTGCATTAACTTTGCAGTGTATTAATATCGCGTCCATACGTCCGGCAGTAACGGGGTTCATTTACACGATGAGGGTGGACAACAATGACCACGCAGACGTCGCTGGAAATGATTGTGGTAACGCGTTGGCAACCCTCGAGATAGTCAACGTGTTAAACGTGTATCCTGAAGCGTTTTCGTCCTGTTTGGATTAGCATAGTCGATGCAATAGTCTGAAACCACACAATGGGCATCATTCAAGTTTGACACGCTGATTTTAATGAAATTGAGCACTGGGGTGGGCCTCGTGAATCCATTGATATATTTTTCTGGAGCTATAAAAGCATCTATATTGTTTGACTTCGTATAAAAAGTAATTTATTATTAAAATGCGGATTTTATGCATTTATCACGAAAACGAGTACGTGTAATCTATAACAGTAAAAAGATCAACCCTTATGTGAATAACCGGGTACCCGAGTATCCACTTTCAATTTCCCTTTAAATTTTCTTTAACATTTTTGTTGATAAATATCGAAATTATTATTATTATTTATTTTTTGCCTTAAACCATATAGTATGTTCAATACAAATTATACAATATATAATTATGTTACACTATGACTTAGAGAATAACCTACAATTCATTTATATTAGTTATGTTGAGGATTTTCTGTTCTTGAATCATTTTAGTATTAATCTACATTTGACGAACAAAAAAAATATGCATCGAAACTACGAAGTAGCACATCATTGAATATCGTAGAAATTTTGGTTATTGACATAAGGGTTAAAAGAGTTCAATAATGTCGATGTACTATTTTTAATATATGAAAATTATTAACGAAGAAAATAAATTTTTACCGAACTCCTATAGATTATACTATTGATGTATAATAATTTTATTTTGTATAAAGATCCGCAGTCTATTATTTATCCTACCATTTCTAAACGATTATGTTAAAAAATATATTTGCCCGTTAAAATTTTAACAAACTTACATTACAAACTACGAAATATGCTGATGAGTATCACATATATTTATTTAATGTAGGAAAATATTATATTAACATTTGTCACATTTACTCGGACTACGAAGTATCACACACTTTCTAAAATTCTGTACAAAAAAAAACGACAACCCTCAATGTTCTAAAGAAGTTAAATTACCTCATATTTGCGATTAACGTGCAATACAGTTGCAAAAATTACAGAAATGTTGTTGGAATCATGAGAAACACCACGACAGAATTCTAATTCTTCTTGAAACAGGAATTTCCTGAAACAGGAGGAAATTTATATCTGCTGTATGCCTATATGTTCTCAAATAGCTGTACATTAACAAAACCAACATAGAATCTTATTTCGGTTTAAAGGAAATTAATTGTTCCGTTGCGTAGGAACAGTCCATGTGGTTCTCTGTCGGACAATATTTATGGTGCATTAGTGACTAAAAATCTTTCTCGAAGATTTCGTAAATTAGGGTCATTCAGCGACCATTCTAGACATTGCCAGATGTTTAGTTTTTCTGTATATCTTGAAGGACAATGTGCCATAGAATTGTCCCTCCGAACGACCACCCGCGGCCGTCAAGGATAAGTTTATATTACCGAGACCCATCGTCGACCGGGTTAGGTAGAGCCCTACGCCTCCTTCCAAGGTCTCACTCAGAGCTACAGGAAGGAGGCCTACAAAGTCAAAAGGGCGCTGATTGGAAAATGCAACTTTCGGCAAGAACCAATCAGCGCATTTTCTTCCTCATCGCGTTAGGACTGGAAGTCGTGACACTCTCCAGTCCTCGGGTAGACAAGACAACGCACGGGTCTTGTCTCACCATTCTTTAATACGGGTTTTACATATTAGTCTTTGCTTGCAGTGTTTCTTGTCCATCGATCAGGACATTCGCGCTAAACTCTGCGTCACTTAATTCGACATATCTTGCGTGCGATGGCGTATAAGGCAGGACCTGCTAGATCAGCCTTACTGATGAGTCCCCTAGCAGGTCCGGGACGAAACGCTTTCTTAGCTTCATTCTCTATCAAATCGATCAATCGTTGTTGTATATAATCGCTCTAGTCATGGAACCGGCTGCCCAATATTAATTTGGCGGGCAGTAGCAATAGTGCGAGGGCATTCGCGAGTCGACGCGTCCGCGGTCTTACCGGGCTCAAGCCTTACAACCTTGAATGGAGATTCATCCGCGCGTCACCCGCGAGTGTTCCTCAATAAAAGCACGGCATCGCAAAACATTAATGACATACATATTTATTAGACTCGGTTCAGAATCTTCATCACGTTTCTCACACGTAAGGTAAGAGGTTAAACGAAGAAACATAGGCAGAGTCGCGAGATTAAAACTTGTGTTCCTACTCTAGCTTCCCCTTCCACGACGCTGTTTCCCCACGCTTCCGCCACGGCCAGGTGGTTCCGTCACGTGACTAACCCGATATCGGTGACTCTGCATGTAGGTAATAAAATTGACTAAAAATGTGTCATTGTGGCAACGATTTCGTTTAACCGAAGGAAACAGGAATAAAATCGAAGTGTTTTATCGATTTATGATAATGCTTGCCATAAAAATTTCCTTGTCCGACAATTTTAACAACACCGATGCTTTTGTGTGCAGCGGCGAAGCGATTCATTTTAAAGGTGCCACTACTCCATTAAAACAATGCGCAATTCCATACCGTGCTTGTTCCACTAGAATCGAAAAATATTACGTTATAGGAAAAACTGTCCCCGTATTCTCTTAGAACCAGCTGCGACCTGTTCAACTTACCAGGATCGCGATGTTTATGTTTACGTCACAGATTTATTCTAAATGAACGGTGCACGCGCGCGGCATAGAAAAGTTCATTCACACGGGCGACTATTGCGTTACGCCGTTCATTTTAAGTTTAGCAATTACGAGTTCGTATCGTTTTGTGACTCCTCTTCGCGCGCCATTATTATATTTGTGGAAGTCCTCTGTGACACAATTTCCTTAATTGCGACATAGTTTAATTAAATGTGACAGTTTTCTGCGCGCAAAGTTACGAGTCATTGTAAAAGCGTCGGGCTTTAGTACATTTCAGAAAATATTGTTTTGTTACCTTGGCTCATGAAATCGTAGTGGCGAAAGTTGAAAACAAGTTGATATAAATTATTTTGCGAAAAAATCAAGTAACAGCAGATGGAGCGATTAAGCTCGCACAATACTTTTCCGGGGTGTGTCGATATGTGTGAATAATATTTACGTGATTCTAGTACATGAACCGACCACAAGATATTTTATTTCGCAGCTCGTGACCACGAATAGTTATTAAAAGTCTGGTCTACCATAATGCACAGTGAAACGACAAACACCCTGCTCTGGAAGTAAGCCATAAGTCGCACACAATTTTCCTCCTTCAATTTTTCCCGACTCTCTCTCGGCTAGCACATATCATTCTCTCTCATCCTCTATATTCCCCACTGTCTTTCAATCCCTGCTCTATTTTTCTGTGTCGCCTATGTATGCTCCCCGTTCTGAAACGTGAAACGAGACGCGACCAAATCTCTATTCGATGCAACGATTTTATAGAACTCTGATGTTACCGACAGATCAACAATTGTTATCAACTTTATGCAGGATGTTACATTTATCTCCCATCATTTTGCAGTTGATCAAAATGCAGTGAAATTGGTTTCGGTCGAATGAAAAATAATTTCCTTCGCAGATAAAAAATATTAAATGTGTACGAATAGGGTCTTTTATTAAGAAGTGTTATTTTTAACGATAAAAAACGCTGCCCTCTTTACAATTAATAATTTTGTACAATTTACAATTTTTTACAATTTTACTAACCACGTGTCGAAGAGTGACAACTCTAACCTTCAGAAATAAGAAATAGCGCAAAATTTAAAATGGCACCTCTTAATGGAAGACCCTTTCGTTATAGGGAGAGTGGTTTTATCTAGGAATTATCAAATTTAGTAACACAAATGCGTAGGTAAAGTGATGAAAAGTTAATTTTCCTTAGTAGACTGCGAATTTTAAAATGGCACCTTTTAATGGAAGGCCCTTAGATGAAGTTCATTTTCCTTAATAAACTGCGAATTTTATTGACAAAAATGAGACCGAATGCAAAACGGTAAAAACATCGAAATAAACCGAAAATACTAAATAATAATATTACATTATTCTCAGCCCTCTAAAACGATTTTAAAAAGTAATAAATGTCCGTTTGCATAAAAATTCGTATTCCGAAACATGTATTCCAGTAATTCTGATTTTCGTAAAATGACCGCTGAAAAATACTTTGCATAAGGATTCGCAGCACAGTCGCCACATCAAACAGTGGTTACGATTCTGCGGCCATTTTATTACCTGTCATTGCCTCAATGATTACTGTCAGTCAACTCGACGACAAAGATAAGAGCGATGTTAGGGCATAACGAGAAAGACAGATGGAATAAACAAGGAACACTTTGTATGCAGAACACGAACTAAAAGAGCGTACATAACGATACCTGACTGTGATACTAATTTAGATCAAGATTGCCGCTGGAGTCGACTATAAAAGAAAATAACGAGAATGAATGGAGCACAAGTCTCGCTCAACTGATCTGCGTGCGGCGATAACAACGTTGACGTTCATCAGGTATACCCTCGCGCATTTGCATCAATACTGCGATAAAAGTATTCAAGTAAAAAACAATGGTGAATGACGGAAGTATTTTTATGTTAAATTTCGTTCGTTTCAACAGAAACCAAGAGTAGAATTCTGGATTTTTATATCACGAAAAAGTTCAAAAACCAATAAAGGAGGTCACTAATATTTTACGTGGAACTTCAGGTTATTCTTTACTTTTATTTAAATAATTATTTTTATTTTTTATTTTGAAAAAATGGACGTTTCATCATTTTTAAAAAATGCAACTTATTATAAAAAAAATATAATATCAGAATGTACGCATATATGGACAATAGTGCATCATCTGGCAGAAGCTAAGAACATAAAACAGTTGTGATGAAGGTCATCGTTCCTGCAGGGTAGGAAGTAGTAACCTCCTACAGCTACGCACACTTTGCAATTCAATCAAATAATTATACACCCAAGGGACACACAAAATACACGTTGCGCAGTCCGTGATTAATTGTTTTCTTCCTTAACTTTTGTCGTAAAGTGTAGAGGGTGAGGCACCGAACTTGACAACTTCGAATTACTTGTAAATTATTCGCTGTGCGAAAACCTGTTTCAAACAATGGCACTGCGGACTTTTATGGAAATTCTAAATTCATGAACTATTTTATGGAAATTAGAACGAGGTCATTTTTTCCATCGATTACAACAGTTTTAATTTTTTACATGGTACTTTTTACCAATTTTTGTTGAAAAAATCTACGATCTAGATAAAATAATGGGTTTCTACTAGTCTCGATTTTCTAAAGAAAAACGTTTCTTTTCAAATTTCCATAAAATACCAATGCACAAAAGTCTGTTTGTATTCAATTAAGATAACAGTAATCCAGATGTTAATGAAACATTTTATTTTGACGAATATTCAAGATGTAGTCTGTTGCTCGCAATTCAATGCATTTCCTTTGAATTGTTCCTTTTATTTTGGTACCGTAGCGTTTTCATCGTACACACAATGAACGATTACCGTATCATATCGTGCTTTTCACTGAATATCGCATGAAACCTTCATATGCAGCACCTTCCTCAGTGCAGCGTTTACTGAGATTAATGGCTATCTCAAATTGATAATATCTAACATCTAACGAGAATTGTGTTTACAAACATGACCTGCCTTCGTAAACATAGTTGTTGTGCTCGCCATGCTAACAGTCAAGTCAACTGAGTCTGATTGCAAACATACAACAATCTATTTGTAAACATCTATGTAATTATTAATTTTCTAGAATGTTTCTATTGTAGATGTTACTTATATGTATAGTAATATTTTTCATATTGCTTATTGCCACACAATCATCAAAATCTAAAGTAATAAGAAACGGGACCATATCACATTACATATGTTCAAAAAATTTAATTACAACTTGTTTATGTGCAAGTTGAAGTGATAAGATTCAATATATCGAAAGATTTGTAAAGCCTGTTTGTATGAAATCCAGAATGAAACACCGATGCAGAATGTCACTGTGACGACAAATGTTTATCTTTTCAAGGTTATACTTTTACAATTAGACAGCGGATTTTATGCACATTTACAAGAGAAATGTATAGGTGTCATTTGAAATAGTTAAAAACATT
Organism: Lasioglossum leucozonium; assembly: GCA_028454225.1. NCBI lineage: Eukaryota > Metazoa > Arthropoda > Insecta > Hymenoptera > Halictidae > Lasioglossum > Lasioglossum leucozonium. The sequence goes on along the minus strand of CM052210.1, from coordinate 4,107,906 downwards.
GGAAAAGTTTAAAAATATTGTTATATTATTATCAACTTACCGAATGTATTAAGAAAGAAAACAAATTTCTATTTCACTCCAGTTTGTCGCAATTCAGGTAGAAAATTGTTATTTTTAATGAAGATTCGCTGTCTATTTATATTTATGAATATTTCCAATATACATTGAAATTGAGTCGGAGAACAATGACAAAAAACCATGATTCAGATTTTAGTTTTTGTTCGAACCACAACAATTTATATGCAGTGAACTAAATTTTAAAATCAGGGACTTATACTGCTTGGCTTTTGAGCCTTCGAAAATACAGGTATAAACAGTTGAAGTGTGTGTGCTTGCTTTAAAAAAAAAGAAGATATTAAAGAATACTCCAAAAATAAGAAGAAATTGGAGTATGAGAAAGAGAGAGAGAGGGGGGTGGGGGAGAGAGAGAGAGCTAGAGAGAGGACGAGCAGGTGAAACTGTCGAGCATCGAATGGTTCCACCTACTCCGAAGCGGTCTTGCGACGTAGCCTTCGGGCTTTTAATTGCACTTTGCTCGAGCATGCACGTATCCTACGGTTCGGCGAGTGTATTCCCGCGATGGTCCTACGCAGAAATAGGGATACCCTTTAGTGGATCCGAATACTGTACTTAACGTTTAGCGGCTTAGTTGTACGGGCACGTTTACGATTTTTTAATCGCATCCGAGTACCGGCTGGTTGGTATCGACGCGCAGCATTAGCGGATATTCGCTAATGTTCGAACGGGTTTTGAGCGCCCTGAATGCGCTTTGGTATAATTAACACCGTTTCCACGTAGATTACGTTCGTCGAGTACGCGCGAGTTGCGCGAACCGCACGAGCACGCCGGACGGCCGCCTGTTTATTCTGTGATAGAATCATTCCCTTTCGTTGCGAAACGCACCGCGAAACGATAAATTCGCAAGTGGTTGAACGCGCCGAGAAATATCGCGAACGTTAGGTTCCGGCGGGCTTGTTAACGGCAACGTTCCTGCCTACTTTAACGCATGAATGAGTCCGGTCGCGATCCGAGGAAAATTAGCAGTATCAGGTTTCACGGACAGCTGTCCAAAATTATTCCAAGTAAGACAGCGGGCGGGAAATTTTTATTTTCTATTCTAAAAATAGGGTGGATGCAGAACCTCCAGACTTGTGGTCCCATTCTACCTACCCCTTCTACCACGCTACTCCCCACGCTCACAGTGCGGACAAACACGGCATATCTCACTACACGTGTATCTTATGATGTACGATAAATTCCTTTTCCGAAATCTATATTATTAACCTGTTTTCCACAGACGCAAACACACGATTCTGAGGATGATCTCAATGTAGATTCAAACGTAAATCGATAATAATTTTTTGCAAATAGGCTATCTCAGTGTAACTTCTGATCGAGTCCAGCACCGATATCATTCAATTTATCTATATTATTAATCATATAACAATTATTTTTATGCATAAATGTTGCTAATTTTATTGTTTAATTCCATTTTTTTGTGAATAATTACCAATAAAATTAGCAAGCAAATTTATATTTTCTTAAAAGATTTTGTCATGCGGCACAGTCTCTACAGACCAAAAATCGAATAACATTACATTATTTGTAGATCATTGTTACAATAACGCATTCTTTATACATCTGATAAAGTATACTTATTTTTTGTAAACATGTTCAACGGTGGTTTTATTTATTGCTTGCTAATGAAACTTCTAATTAACATACAACAAAAACGGCAAAATATATCCTTTAAGACGTCTTAAAGATGCAGATTTCACATGGAAGTTCTATAGTAACAATCTCTAGATTTTTACAATATCGATATATTGTTATAAGTATCGTTTATGAATTGTTTTCAGATTTTTAAGTCTGCGGCGTCTTAATTAAAAAAAATAAAAATTGATTTTTTCGACGTGCTCTGCGGAAAACAGTAAGCTAACCTTGAAATTGTGCTTTATTTATTCTATAAATCTATTAGGTATTGATAAATCTTGACCATCTCACAGGAAAAATTAAAAAATGAAATCAACTTGATCAGTATTTATCAGCGCGTTAGGCGTTCGACTGCGGGCCTGCTTATACTAGATTCGCGCCCAAAATACGTCTATTTTTTTTTTGCCTGATCAAAAACGTCTCTAAGACGTCTGACGCCTAAAAGACGACTTAGAGATGTCTAAAAGACGTTTTGAAGACCGTTTCCGAACAAAAGACGTTCAGAAGATGTTCGAAAGCCGTTGGAGACGTCTCGAAGACGTCCGAATGTCCAACAACAGCCGTTTCTAAGACGTCTTTAAGACTTCTCTGTGCTATCTGGGATGAAATTTAAACTGATTTCAAAATTAAAGCACCACTTCTCGAATTTGGTTTACCAGAAATTCTCCCATCGCATTCCCGGCTTCACAAAAAGCTTCATCGAAATCAATGCATATAATAGCTCAAAAGAACCGCGTCCCTCCGAAGTAGTGCTCGATCGCCGAAAATCGTCCGCGTATTGTAGCACGAGCTGTACAACGGAAATAGAAGGTTATCCGAAATGGGCATGAAAAGTTTCACGAAAGGATCAGAACTTGTCAGTCAGAGTTCGAGTTCGAGTAGTTGGAGCTGCTGCTTCCACGTTTCGAGGTTCCTTGTAGATCCCATGGCATGGAGAATTCGATCCCATAATCGACGGCGGGGAAGCAGTCAAGACGTAAATTCGTCGAAGCTATAAGCGGAAGCGTGTTTTGATTGTTGGGATCAGCGACTAAGAAGAAAGACGAACGAGAAAAGGATCAGGGATCTTATTTAAGATCGTACAAAGCCTACCTCTCTTGAATTACTTCCAGTAGATCAATTTCTGAAAAAGTTGAGGAATAGTACAAAGGCAATGGACCCCTAGCCCCGGTCTCGACGCAGACACTTAAACCATACTTCTCCATGTCATTTCCTCTAATTTATGATTTTGAAATTCCTCCACGTCTCCCGGTTACACGTCCTCCACATAATATTTTTCAACGTGTTCATCACACCCCTGAATCATTCGATTAGGTATATTTTTGTAGTTATTGCTGTCGTTTCAGTTTGACTATTTCAAAATTAATTGTTTAAGATTACTTGTTAAAATTAATTTAGTTCGCGGGCTTGCAAATGGTTACTATATGATTCGTGATAAACATTTTCATTGTCTGCACACTATCGTCCAAAAATATTTAGACATATTCGCCGACCTAACCCAAATACTTTGTAGATGTAGTTAGTTTCTAATTTATTACGGACGTACGAGAAAAATGAGTTGATGTAATTTCGAACAGTAAAAGCCTCGGAAGAATTTAAAATACTGTCATATTATTTTCAACCTATTAAACTTATTAACAAAGAAAATAAAATTCTATTGATTATTATACAATTAATGTAAAATTACAACGATGTTGCAGTTATTATTGACAAGTTTAAACAATAGAAAACGAGTTGCAAAGTAATTCGAACATTCGATGGAAGAATCTATCTGAATGATAACGGGTCATAACATAAATTTCATTATGAAATAGTTATAATTAGACTGCAGATCATTATGCAAAATGAAAATTGTCTGCATCGATTACAAGAAATAGAAACCAAATTAAATGTTATTTCTTTCCTTAATGGTTTTAATAGAGGAGAAATTATGTGTTTACAAGTTCAATTTAAAAAATTTTCCACCACTTTAAATGCATAATGATCCGCAGTCTATAATAACTCATATAAAAATAAATCTTATAATTCACGTGCGTTTGTTAGATGTCCAAATATTTACGGATAGTGTAGTACGTGAACCGATGGAAACAGCAACCAAGAGATCCGTACATCCAATTTGTTAAGAGACTTTCGCTGAGAAATTTTGGCCCCATAGAAAGTTTCTTTAGTACCGGACACTGTATAGAAGGGGTGGGACGTGTGAGCAATACACATGGATCGAAGGGAGTAGGAGAACGCAGCGATGTCAGAAAGGCCGTCAACAGGGATGTAGGGTAGACGCGCAGATATTTTAACCTCCCAGTGGATACGTTTTGAAGGAGCTTTATCCTTAGCTACCGGACAGATACGGGCTCTATCGAGTACGTCGACTATCGATTTTTACGTCCTCTTCACACATTCCACTATCGGAGAGTCTCCGTCGTTTCTGAAATTCTGTGCAAACCCCATGCGGTACTTCATTCTTCTTATTTTCGAGGATACGAGATTCTCCCCTCGCGGATTCGTCTTGGAGCTTTTTACCCACTGGTAATTAACAGAGATAACCAGTTAAAGATAAACGGTTGTCCTTCGTTTTTAACAGAATTCCTGAATATCTTGTTCAAAAGAATATATTTTGTGGAATTTCTCTGATAAGAAATGTTACCCCTAGGAATTTTTGTTCCGAAGCTTCTAAAGTGTCCGTTTTATGAGAACACTTTCTTAAGAAGGTTCCATGGAAACTGGTTATTTTAGAACGTTCGAATGCAAAATCTTATGTAGAATTTCATGAAAGTCTAAACCTTGTAGTTTCTTTAAAATATTCTACCAAACGATTATAGTTCGTTCTAATACACTGTTCATGTAAATCACACACAAGCAGTATAAAGTTTATATACCTGATCTTTCCATCAAACCTGATATTTCAAAGATTCTAGAAAATCATCCGCTACGACGATCCCTTGTTTACTTTGAGAAGGATCTTTGTTCCGCCTGACCAGATGTATATTCTCACGTTATAATATCGATGTTCCGGTGTACACTCACGTTCATAAGTCACCTGACACTTCGATCGATAAACGTAGAACAATATTGCTCTTCAAAATTTCATAAATAATTTAAATATTATTATCTCATAGAAGGAAGGAGAAGCATATTTTGCAGTACAAAAAATCTTAACCTTGCATAATACCCTTATGGATTACGAAAAATTGTTTACTCAGAATTTACATATTACGTAAAAAATAGGAAGGTTCCTTAAAAATGTTGAGTCATTTTCTTTGCAATTATATTGAACAATTCAGAACATTTAGCTACGCTAACACGTTTCTTGTGTTAATATTTCTCATCTGACGAACCATTTGAAATTGATTATAAACAATTATTATTGCATAGTAAAAAATAAGAAAACCTAGAAGGACGTGTAACATTTTTTAATTCACTGAACACACTTCAGACGTAAGTAAATCAATATCTAATAAGAAAAATAATGAAACTTACATTTTATATACGTTTCGTACACCTGTAACAGTTAACATTCTTTTTTAAGAGTTGATCAGTTAATATTATTTTCCAACTTTTACCAAAGATATGATTTGTATATTATTATACTATCAATATTCTATATTATTTAAACGAATCATGCATTATTTTTACTTTTTATAAGACTTACTCCTTGGTTTGTTAGTACAGTAGCAAAAAAATTATGGCTTGTCACGGTCGCATCAAACAGCTTGTATATTATTTAAACAAATGCATTATTCCAACGTTTTTGTAAAACTAGCTTCCTGGTTCTTCGCAATTTGAAAAAAGTTTGTTTCTGTGTTCTACGAAACACAATGGAAAACAGTTTTCACTTTTCCAACGTGGACGGAATGCCGTTCAAAAGAATAGGAACGTACATACGTGGAAAATATTTTCCCGCGAACTATCTGCCGTGCATAAACGCAACACGGTGCACAGGTTTGAAAACGATGCGGCGCGGCGGTAACAGGACGTTGGGTTGAGTGCGCCTAAACACCGAATCCCCGATTCTTCCCAGCCAAAAGTAGCGCTGCGCCGAGCCGGCTCAATTCCTCACCGCTCTAAAACGCTCTCATTTCTTAAATTCTCCGCGATCCTTCCCGCCGTTCATTCTTAACCGCGTTATTTATCGCAGTGCCAGCGCGTATCTCGATGCCGATGCTTTTCCCTCGTGCGGCGGCGTCAAAAGAACGCAACAAAAGCGTGACGCGGGCGCGCAACCCGCCGCGGTTCCTGTGAAAAATTATCAGCTCGAACAATTAAGCGTTTCACGGGCCACGGATGGGGGAAGAGTATGCGCGCTATGCTTTTCACCGTGTTCTCGGGAAAGGGTTACGCTTGTACAGCAGAACCCCAATAGTTGCCAGAGAATCTGTTGGTCGCATTCCGTCAACACGATAGGGATGTTCGCTTTGCACTACTATTTAGAGACCTGAAAAATTGCTCCATTTTCTAGACTTTACCCGGAGACCGATGAAATTATAGCACTTTTAACCTTCTACGCATCAGGTGCAAATTCACAGACTGACAAAAATAGAAAGCTGACGAATGGAAAATTTCCAAAAATTTTCTAGGAAAATTGGGGTATGTTTCAAATTTTTTAAATACCGTATAGTTACCTTTTAAAAATCAATAAAATCTCGGAAATACTTCTGTTGACAAACTTTTTCTTTCATTTTGCTCGAAAAATGTATGGGGTCAAATGTATATGGTTAATATTAGACTCAGCAGTGCACAGAGGGAAGTTTAAATAGAGCCATTTTTTAAATATTAGAATTAGTTTGTTGGTGTACGAACAAAACTTTGGAGAAATTACAAAAAAAGTTGTTTCTCGCAACTTTTTTACCTGGGTCTATACTGCCAATTTAAAAAATACGTTTTACATATCTGTGTATAAAGACATCTCTAATACTAATGTTTCTTATAATATTGTACACATTTACGTAAAGTACTGTTTAATATTAACAGCAAAGATAGAAAAATTTGTTGTTAAGCGAATGATAAGCGAAATGATAAATGGTATCTTCAGTCGCATAGAATTTCATTTAATTCGTGCATCAAACGTTAACAATTGTCAATCGATAAATAGGAAAATTACATATGTGTAACCCACTACTATAAATTTTCTCAGCTCTTCCGTGGTCGCTAATGATCTGGTAGTTGATGCGATCTTAATAAACAAATAACGAAAAAAGATAACTGCTAAAATATTTGCTCATACATTGTACCAAATCTACTGTAACCTCCGATTATACAGCTTTAGTATTTTATCAATCCACCTACCACACCCTGTCGACTATTCCTCCAATACCACCTTATTGCCAGATCGTATCTGTTCAGCCATCATGCCCATCACCGGAATTCAAGTGACACGGTCCATTAGAAATTTCATGCATCACCCGAATTCGGCTGACATAGTAATCAAAGTGTTAATACCGTATACTTTATTGCGATAGGCTTTAATTGCCTGTTGCAGATTCTGATCATTCCACTGACGGTGCATTCTATTTTACATGTCCTGGTGGAAAAGAACAGAAGTTTTCAGTCCCTTAATTGTTAAACCGTAAAATCTCACCGGAACGATTTAGCAAATTGTGTAGTAATACCAATTAGGAATTTTTCTACTAAATGTTTAACCTCGAAATAAATATGAATGTACAATGCAACGAATGTATAAGTAATATAAAATATATGAGATTTTTAATGCACAAAGAAATAGAAAGCATTTTTAAAAATAATATTGCTTATTCTATAATTGATAAAAAGTTTCAATTGTCCTACCTCGTTTCTTTAAATCAATTTGGAAACGGAATAACAAATTGTTTTGCATTGTATGTATTATGCAATAAATAATAATACATTAATGAACTATATTAGTAAAACATTAATTGCGAATTAATTCTCTGTGTTAATTTGAATCAATTCAAAGCAATAAATAAATAATAATAATAAAGAAATTTCAATGGCTCGTACGCAAAACATACACAAAATTTGAAAAACCAATCGGATACACGAGTATCGACATCAGGGTAAGAAGTGTTATTTTCACAGTACCAGAATAGAATTAACAAAACGTGCCAAACTTCTTCTGATCCCGTAATTAATCATGAAAAGTTGCCTAAAAATCAGCGAGTGCAACTGCAGTGGTGCAGTCGTACTTGTCGTACAGTCACATTGTGATACGGTAACAAGAAGTGAGAGATTTCATGCGGCTGGATGAGTTACCTCGTTAATTACACGAGCCTTGGCAGTTGCATGCATTTTCAGCCTGAATTTCTTGCAACTGTCGAAATTCAACTGCATCCGCGCACATGTAAGGAGCAACCGGTGCCGATGCCGGTGTCGGTCGTGCAGCTATTTGTTAGTATCTGAACAGAGAGGCGGCAGAAGAGGAGGAGGAAGATTCATCCTTCGTCAAATACTCGCTTTGAGTATGCTCGGTGCCCCGTGACGCCTCGATATTCGAAACATTCAAAGAGCATGAGGCGTTGCGTTTGAAGCCTTCTATCGTGCGCCGCTGCTAAAACGAACGTTTAGAGAAATAAGCGGATACGTTTTATTAAATATTAGCGATCCGAGAATCTCTTGGAAATGATTATATCAATGATCGCTTGTTTATTAAACGCTGTACCAGTATGGTGTACACTGCAAGGACATTTTTATTACTTATTGCTTTAAACCATATAACGTTTTCCAAGGTTACAATTGCCTCGTTGAAATTAAATTTTAATTGAACATTTCATATTTTACAGAATTTACGTCTTCTCTACGCATAAAACGCAAGAATAGTCATGAAAATTCTATAGCAGTTGATAGAATTTTTAATTAATAGTAGAACTGTGGAATAATAAATGTGACTAATGTGACTTTGTAATAATAAGTAGACGTTATGCATTTATGAGAAGAAAAGGTAGATCAAACTGAAAACAGTAAATATATTTACAGAAATTAAACGTACTGTTCTATCATTTTCAGCTCACAAAAATTGATAGAATTTTTAATTAATAGTAGAATTGTAAGTGCGACTGATACATATTGTTTTATAATAATAAGTAGATTTCATGCATTTATGAAAAAAATGAGTAGATCAAACTCAAAACAGTAAATATATTCATAGAAATTAATGGTACTGTTGTATCGTTTTCCCAAGAGTTATTTAAACAATAAATAAATGTCTATCCAGCTTCTATATCTTGAAATTAATGCAGACAATTTTTATTTTGCATTATTTCTAACGAAAATGTTCGTATAATTTCAATAATTGCAAGGAAAAAATCAGAAACAAGTAATTTTGAAAGATTTCCGGTAGCTGTTGCTCTGATTGTTATACGGTAATCAGTGAAAATGAACATCTACGCCTACGCAGATCGTCGACTTATAGCTAAACTGCGGAAGTTCATGCCGGCGCAATATGCAGTGAATATGCAAAGTATATGCACGATGTATGCAAAGTACATGCACGATAAATACAGGAAATGCACACTTGTTTGTAAAATTGTTACTGATATTTTTATCGGTAAAACTGCTTCATAATTCTGCCAATTACGAGCTATTAAAAAACTATTTTACCGTTACACACTTATTTTGCAAATTCCTTAATCCTATTTATTTAATCTATTCCTGGACAAATATTAATTTGCATTAACTTCCACATAATAACACACAAAGTTCCTTTTTTGAGTTTAATTTGTTGATATTAATTGTTTGTACCAGGTGTACAAATAAGTAGGATTATAATTAGGAAAATAAGAATTACTTTTAAGACTTGAGTGCATTTTGGTTGTTTGCAAATTAACAACAAATCAATATAGAAAGAGCCAATGAAATTGTGCATCTGTTATAATTTAGCAATTTATCAGCTGGTCCGGAAATCACGGGATCGATTGTACAGCCTTTTATAATTGATTGAATATTATTCGAAGAATCTAAAAATTGCAATCTGGTCTGCAAAGAATAGTTTAGTATGCATTTTTAAATACATAATAATTCTACTTCGTCGTTAGCACAGTTTTCTTCGACTGGCCATATAAATCTTTTCTTTTCTCCTTCCTTTGCACGATTCGGAGGATAAAAATGTTTCCACTTTTCTTATCAGCGCAGAGTACCGTGACTCGCTGTATATCTAATCGGGACTAGTTATGAATACTAATCAGAGAAAGGTGGAGTTCCCGAGACCAGAGATTGATCCAGTTTCTCGGAAGACTGAGCATGATAAAGACTATGTTTCTACTATGTAATACTATCTCGGCTAACCGCATGAATCAATTCGCAACAGCCTTAAAAAGTTTCGCGCGCAATTCCGTTTCCTTTTACATCTGCGCGAAGTGTAATTGAAATCAAGCAAAAAAGGATGTCGTGAGTCATGTAATGTAAGAAGGGTGTTTGTGAGACAAACTAATTATGAGAATACAGCGTTCAAGGAATAGTTTTATTTATTATTTTTATTTATTATATATTTTCATGTACGACGAATACAAAACATGCTTTTTGTGCAACTTGTTAGTGATAACAAACTATTGCATACTTTTTCAGACGCAAACAAATACATCTTGAAAATGATTCAAAAGTGAATCGAAACGTCGATGATTATTTGATAATCTGCAAAATTGTTTATTGGTTTTTTAATTGATCGAACCGTAGCGCCAATAACACTGGAAATTTATTATTAAAAGTATTGCATTATTGTAAAAACAGAAAATTTAGCAATTCTCTTATTGCGATTCTTTTAAAATGTATTATTCTTTTATAAAAGTCTTTTCGAGTACATTAAATAGTTTACCAAACTAAAAAATATTTACTACAATTGAGTATCCAGTATATGAATAAATAATATATTTTTATACATATACAATATACCTATTGTTTAGTCTTTTAATCGAATAGGCATATTGCATTTAGCTGAAGATAATAAGTGACGACTATGCTAGCTTTCAGAAGGTTGAATTTTTCCCAATTTTAAAAATACTCAATGAGAAAAGTAAGAGAGACTTTTCTGGTGATAAACATTTGTTTGCATAGAAACTGCAAAGACTGATTGAAATATTCGTCGATCTTATACCTCTTCTCTATCGCATAGACTTATCATATCCACATATGTATGGGTGACTCAATATTTCTCTAGACTTAATTAACTTAAGCGAGATGCAAGCTTGCATCTGAACATTTCAGTTTTTGCTAAGCAAATTACTTTGAGTTTGCGGAATTCGATGGTTGCTGTTTCGGCAGTCGAAGTGTTAATGGTGGATTGGTGGTTCGTTGAGCCAATATTCTCGAGAAGTGCATGGGGTGACCTCACGTTCCTATTGCACCTGTCGCCTCGGTCACAGATACGCGTTAATGGAAGCCAGTGGGGAGAAAAGTGACCAGAACATCAGTACTCGACCAAGTCTCGAGTCAAATACAGTAATGTCTCGATGTACGTGCAAAAGATGCGCACAGTAGTTGTGACAAATGTATCCCCACTACCGCAATAGTCTTTGTCGTGCAGCGTAATCGCTAAAAAGCATAATGTGATACGATATGTATCACTGGACCAATACTACTCCATGGACAAAACCAAATGAACTATTTGTTTATGAAACTTTTACTGACATTCTTCCGATTAAAATGAGACCAAACATAACACAGTTCACAGCATATTTGCTTGTTCAATTGATAATTGCTAAGGACAAACTCTTTGTTAATAATTATTTTTTAATGAAACTTTTTCTACCCCATTCATGGCACTCTTCTGATTGAAATGAGACCCAACATGACATAATTTCGAGAATATTTGCTTGTTCATTAGAACCTCGACTATCCGAACCGATGATATTTGGATTCTCCATTCAATCTAAAGCGATCCACGTGCAACACGATTCATTGTGCGAGTCAGTAAATCTAGTGCCAGGCAACTGTTCTATTATCCGAACACCCATTCAATGGAAATAAGCTGACATATCGATCACATTCATCTTGTATTCACGAAATCAATTAGAAAATTGGGAGTATCATCTTCGTTTTTATGGGACAAGCATTTGTGTATAAATTTTTGATGGGCGATATATCGAGGCAATATAGTGCCGATTAATATTCGACCGGGGATTAGCCGAAATTACGCAGGGTTTGGTCGCGGTCGAGTGAAAGCTGCAGTCAAGATCTCGAGAACGCTTCGGCTGGATGGGCAGATATTTTAAACGCAAGCGGATACATTCCGTGGCTGTTTCATTCCCGGTAGCAACAGCGAAAATTCGGATTGCGGGGCACGTAAGCTATTGATTGGCGAACGACGAGCTCGTATTTCGCGTGTGTGCACCGGAGAAGACTGTAACACGGAGAGAGAGAGAGAAAAACAGGGGCGTGACAAGGGAGAAGAGACGCGGTCGGGAAGGGAGGCGGAGGTCTCGATTTGACCCTCGTATGATAATACGACGGCAGGTAATTTCCGGATTCTGATACAGGGGGGAGAGTAATGGGAAAAACGGTAACCCTTCTGTCATATCCGTTATGGATTCATTGGATTCGTCCTGGCCGCGGACGGCCTCGACTGTTTGTATTTATACGCATTACACCCTGCGCGCACCCTTCTTGTGTACACGAACGTACGTGCAATCAGGTTTCAACGCTGTATGCGCAGCTAGGTGGTAATTGCTCGTCCGAGGGGTGGAAAAAAAAATGGACGCTATTCAACTACGGGCTTTCTCTTCGCTTCTGTTCCATACGCATCACGCTCTCTGTATGTAGCACCAGCATTATTAATTTCTAGGTTGCGGGACTTTATGCATTTATAACGACTTCTAATCTGCAGAACGCAGTCAAATGAAGATTTTAATCAAGTTTAACACCGCGAGCGCGCGTTAATATTAACACGGCGAAACCCCCAGTCTCGGGAAACAGAATTCTGCCCCTTAGTTTTTATTAATTAGCCGCGAAAATTGGGAATTTGCATGTATTTTGTAGTCTACTAATTTTTGTAGATGATGCACCGTTGCAGACACCGGAAGAGAAAAATATTCAGTAAAAATAACGATGTTTGTGTTTGTAACCTGACGCGTGGAACATAATCACGACTACGATTATGCGAACATGCGGGATTTTGTAGATTTCAACGGCGTCGAAATAATCGTACAATTATACAAATTTTCTTTTTAAGTTATGCAATCATTCAGATCAAACGAAGATTTGTTCTGATAGAAACGAAACCATTAATGTTTATTTTAACCCATTGCAAATTGTGCATCTGTCAAAAATGGCGTCATGGTACGGGATATCGGGTATGAATATTTCATTTTTCGTAATGGAAATATACTTTTTAACGCAAGAATTTCCTTTTCCCTTCAGGCTCATGTACAAAAATGTACTCAACAGGTAAACAGGAAGTGTATAAATCAAATTGAATGTACGTTCGTCATGAACATAAGTCGCAAATGGGGTATATTCAATTGCACAATTACCGCACAATATGTATGAGCCCCATATTCACATATTTTGCGCTAAACTGGAAATTTCGCGGATGTTGACGTCTGGAGCGAAAACAAGGTTTGATTTACATCGCTACCAACGCCATTTTGGAAATGTTCCAATAGCCCTTAACAATAGGGCAGGCATTCACACATGGGAAAGCATTCGCGCATACTGAAACATGCCGTTTTGAACTTTAATCTTGTTTCTATCTATTACTCTAACATTTATGAACAGGGTGTTAACATTAAAAATTTTTTATTTCACAATTACTGAAATTATAAAGATGCTTTCGTGGTAAATGATTAAATAAATACATTTAATAGAGCATAAATTGAATCTTGTTATTTTTATAAGCCAACATGGACCGGCTACTTGTAAAACTCGGTAGGTTTAGTGTTAAAATATTGTTGGTAAAAACTAATATAGCGTAATTCCACGCGTCGATACAATGAATAATTTATTAAACAAGTCTATGGAAAATCGTCCTTCACCTCGGATCAAAAGATAAAATATTTTATTCATCGCGACGAGCACGCGGTTTCGTGAAAGATAATATCAACACTGAATTAATAAAAGTTAACTTATTAAAAAAATCACAAATTAGATTTTCCACGATTTTTGTTATAACAGGTGCTTCAATAACGTTTTTCATAAATCTATTTCAATAATTTTAGTAATTGTTAAATAAAAACACGGAAAAGTTTATTATTAAAGCTTCAATAGTGACTAAAACGGATTTACTTTACAACGTGTTTATATTTACAGTGATAAATTATTATAAATAGGGCACTAGTAGGCATCAGAAAACTACACATTATCTCATGGTATTATATCAGAATTCGGTGCGGAATAATGGCAGTCCACGTGAAAAAGATTTTCCCAAGAAACGTGATTTTAAACAGTTAGATCAGAAATTTGATAATCAAAAATTGACATTATATTTGTCAATGGTTTTCTATTGTCCGTATAAAACTGTCGGAAAGATTTCTGTCGATATTTGTGTTAATATTTTTATCAGACACAAATTAATGAAATGGAATAATTGAATGATATACAAAATAAAGATAAATTCGATGATACCTCTACTTGAATTAAATGCTTCGGTGCAGTGGGTTGGGTCTGTGAGATCAATGAACTGAATCAGTTTCTGTTTTAATTCCCTCTCAGTTATGTTGGAATCCCTCACTGAAGGTTTGTTTTATTTGCAGTAGTTTTATAGATGCGTATTGCCATTAGACATGAAATATTATTGAAAAATTTACTTCTACCTCGTGCAATGGAAGGTTAATAAACTGTTCCTCAAGACCTCACAAGACTCCACACCTGCATTTTCCCTAACTCTGTCTCACCCCTTTACATTTGTTACGTATTTCAAAACGATAGATTTCTTTCTGTCTCGAGGTGGTGGTACCGCGAAACACTACTACGAACAAAGTAAGCGAGTTTTCCCAAGTGTGTTAAGTAATTTCAAAAAGTTGAATAAAGAACAATTTTCGTGATGGGAATTTTCGTACCCATAGACCCGTGCGCCAGAGGGTTAATATGTCCAATATTTCCAGTTGGCAGCAAGCAAATTTTATTCCACATTGGAAGTCCGCAGCCGAAAACCAGTTTCGCGCGAAGCCCGTTGTTGTTTGCGAACGTTTCATCGCTACGGGCCACGAAGTCAACGTCGAAATTTGTCAAGACGAGCAGCCGCGATGTCCGCAAACGAAAAATCATGCGATCCGGCGCGCGGCGGTGCGCGTATGCGTGTGCAGAACGCTCGTATCCGACCGATAGGAAGCAACGCGGCAACGAATGCGGTTAATTTCTGCAGCGGACGTTCGAAACGAACCTCGGAGCGGCGCGCGCGTATGTAAAAATTTCAAAAATATCCGGCGTGGTCCCACCCCCGCCGAATACCGGCATACTTGCGTTCACTTTTCCGCGCGTTGAACCGCACGGCACGCGGCGTTCGTTGCGGTCCAATGAAAATCACGATGCGAGGGAAATTCGAATCCGTGCGAGGCCATTCCCGTTCCTCCGGTCGCATCATCGGAATGAATTCAAGATCGCGCGCAACGGTACAGGGGCGCGGGAAACCTGCCGGAATTCGGGAAATGCGCTTTCTATCAGCAACCGATAAATAGACATATTTTTGCTTCTATCATTCTTTCTAGGTACTCTGAAATTAAACTCGTTTCTCTACATTTATTTCTGCACGTTGTACAAGGGTGAGCCAAAGTAGGAGCTAATTCATGTAAAAAAATTTAAGATTAGGAATAAATTTTTTGAAACAATTACGATACCACGAAATACAATTATGAATGCACGTGGAAATTTAATTTTTCTATTATACAGGGTGAATTCGATAAAGCAGGACACCTAAATATCTCCGTTACTTTTCGTTGTACAAAAAAACTTCGTAGGACAAAGTTACACTGTTTGAAAGGCCACATACAATGGTGCAAGGGAAAAAAATTTTCAAGGTCATTTTTATGAGATTTCAAGGTTATCGATGTTTTTTTAAATGGAATGATATATTTTCGTGAACGTAATGTTGTAGCTGACAAAATAACGAATTCATGCATGTAACACAATATGACCTTCAAATGACCTTCAACCCAGAAAAATGGTATAAATAAAATTCAACGTGTAAGATTCATTTGATGAATTTCTGTTACGCCAAATGTCTCAATCCCCACTGGCAAAAGTTTACACGATTTACAAAGTCTCTACCATGAAGTTCTTGATGAATTGATAGGTGAAAGGGGTGAAATTTGTGTTCCTGGAGTATTTGCACTACACATTTTTGACTAATGCCACTTCCTCGTGCGATTTGCCTCGTATTAGCATGAGGGTTTGTATCCCTCCCTTTCTTTTTCCTCCTTTCTCACATTTCTTCAGCTGCTGCCAAATGAATTTGAAGTAAATCATTGTTAATTTGTTATTAGATTAACTAAAAATTGATATGGTCCAACACTTGTTTCCAGAGTTTCCGTTGGTACCTTTCCCAAGCAACGTTTTGACCCGTTCGCTGTGTTTTAGTAGATGATAAAAGAATGTTCTAATTATATTTTTGAGTATTAACTTTATGTTACACCAATTTAACTCCTTGCCTGACGGTTTATCTTACGGTTCCAGTGATTAAGACTTTTTTGTAGTTCGTAATTTCCTGAAACAGGAGAAAATTGATAATTTATATGGTCCCTTATAGCTGTATATTAACAAAACCAACATACAATCTTATTTCGGTTTAAAGGAAATTAATAACATACATATTTATTAGATTCAGTTCAGAATCTTCATCGCGTGTCTCACACGATATTGTAAGGCAAGGAATGTTACCACATGATTTTTATTTATAACTTACTATGTAAAACATTTCTTGTCAAGTTCGTACCATTGCGCGTGGTCGAAATTTCCAGGGGTAGTATTCGGATATCTAAGGGATGTAGACATATAGGGGGCAGATCAGCTGCTCCGAGTTATGTCGTGTTTGGGCTCGTTTTTTATCGGGAACGTCTCACAAATACGTTGACAAAAAGTAAAAAAGAGGTTTGGATTAGTATCCTTCCAGCGACATATCCACTCCCGAGTTATGTACCCACCTAACGGCGATCGATTTTCTGGCCCTTGGAGGAAATAAATTTTTCGCAAATATCCTGCACATCTCTTTCGCGTCTATCGGGACATTACCGCAATTGAAGAACCCGGTTTCTATTTCTGATTAAAATTCACGATAAAAGGAACGCCGCGGAAGGAACGGAGGTCCGAGGTTGCAAACGGGAACTGTTTAGACAGAAAGAAGCGGGCACGAGGGAGCAGGGTGGATCGCGCAGAGGCGAACAGATACAGGGAGCGTGCGAGAAACGAAGTAAATAGGGAGGGGTGGGGGTAGTAGACGGGTACGTGAAATAAAGACGGAGCAGAATTGGGGGATGCATTGGAAAAGGGGCAGACGGACGTTGACTGTTCGAAGAAGACCGATGCAAGAGGGCGCCTAAAAGGGCCGGAGAGTGTCGGCTGGTTGGGGTGTAAAGGCGCAAGAGGATGGGGCGCGACGGTAAGCAGAACGGGAGAGAAGGGTGGCTTCGGTGTGTATAAGAGAGGGCGAAAAGAACCGAGGGTATGGAAGAAAAGAGAGAAGGGTGTTGCGAAGGGTGGGTTAGGCGGAGAGAAGAAGGCTGGCTTCAAAGGAGATAACGATCTTTGCTTACGTTAATTACCGTCTGACAAGGATGGACGACCAGTCGCGGTAGATCCCGATCAAAATTGATTGTCCCGAGAACACCGTGACTGGCTCGGCAGCGATCAAATCGTCCCGGCCGATAAATCATTCTCGATAAAGTGTACGTATTAATCCGGTCTCCAGGAAAAGTGTAATTGCGAGCCGCGTATCGGGCCAATAGTAAAATAAGCGAGTAAATTATGCCGATTGCGCGGGAGCCAGGGGCGATTGTACTGGCCGGGACCCCGGCTGATAAATTGTTCCGATAAGGCGGCACGGTGCGAACGAAACTGTAAGTGGAATATCGTTCGTTCCACTTGTAGGACTGCCATCGAACGATTAACCCATTGATATTACGTGTTTCCGAGATAAATTCGACAGGTGTGAAATGGAACCAATTACGGTGACGGCCCGGTTTTCGAGGCTCGGTCGTCCGTTCGACAGGTCCTTCTCGAGATTGTATCTAAACGAAATTTATTACACCTTTCCGTGTCATTAGGAAACTTCTACAAACATTTCTTCCCTGTACAGGATATATTCCATCTTATTGGTAGAATCTGAAAAATTGAAAACGTGCAGCTCTTTACAGCGCATTTGTACAAACAATAAGCAAAAACATAAACGCATTCTTTGACTTTCGCCAAATAACACAAGTAACTAATGAAATCTTTAAATCTTTTTCAATACGATAAGAATTATAAAGATAATTTTTAATTGTCTATTCGCTTTTTCATACAGACTCGTTATTATGTGTACTATATTTACAATTACACTGTTTATTGTGATCTAATTATAATTATGTAAATACTTTACTCTATACATATGTATGAGAGATATAATATCAAAACGGATTATATCCAGTCGAAATATTTATTACTATTGAATATTAAAATAGAAAATTTCAATACGATACGTCGATGTTAATCAAAAATTATACAGAAATTGGAAAACATTATATTTATAATTCGTTTAAATACCAATGCTAAATTGTTCGTTTGATAATGGCCCAGTGTCGTGGTCGATTTTACTGCTAACTAGCAGATATATGCAATACAAACTGCTGACATAAGTTTACTCTTGTTGCAAAATATATTGCAATATATGCAGTGCAAATACACCCTTAACCTCATAGTTGTTTGTATCGTTGTTGGAGCACGGTAACATTTGAGAACACCTAAAAATTGATTTCTACGACGTGAATAATAGATGCCGAATATAGGATACAGCCCAGAAATGAATCAGCAGCGTTTCACCTTCGCCTCCTTTAATTAAGGATTAGCGTGGCAGAAGAATAGGCCATTTATCAATACGTTGACAGCGATTCTATAAAGATAAGAAAGAAATTTCTGAACCTATCAACATTTTTCCCGGTAAGAACACTTTTGATCCTCTATATCGATAAAGAGCTGTTCACTACGAGCAACCGTCACTGTGAGAGAAGGCTTCGCTATTACGTAAATCCTACTGCAAACCGCGGCGAAACAATATCTACAAGATGGTAGATAAAGTGCGTATACCTTTTTCAAAATGTATAGTAATCTAAAATGCTTTCAATAGTAAAGTTCATTCGAAAGTTTCTGATGTTTATCACATTCAAATAATTATTTCTTTATTAAATTGCATGACTCTTTCAATTCCTTCTGTATCGTGCTTAGACTGCGGATCGTTATGCAAGATAAAAATGTTCTGCGATAAAATAAAAATTCATTTCATCCCCTAACGATTTTGTTGCATTAAAAACAACATTATAATATTCTAAAATTTTTCTAATCTTTTACTGTTTTATATTTTAACCAACCAATTAAAAATCCGTAGTATAATCATGATAAAAAGAAGTCGAAGTAATTGAAGAATTGAATCTGAATCGAACGTCCTTAAATCACGATGAACATTTCAAAGAAAATCTACTAGATCCGAATGTTCTAACTCTCACTTAGGCTTAAACGAAATTGTACCCGTCTGTAATAAATATTTAAACAATTCATTAACCAGATCTACAAAATAAATATAAACCCCCATCTGCTTTCGGGAAACTATTAAAACCAAAGAAACCCCAATTACCGTAGCCGTGAAGAAGGTCGTTCGGGAAGGGGTTAAATGCAAATGAATCGAGGTGGAATTCCAGCCGAAGCGTTTCTTGGGGGATCCGGTGTTCTCCCGTTGCGGAACAACAAGAGGTGAGCGCGTTTAAGTTATCTGCATACAGAGCCGGCCGAACGTTATGCCGTATCGTGAACTATTGGCCGTGGCGATAAAAAGAAAAAAACCAACGGGAACGAGCGCCACCGCGGACTGATTACCGTTCTCCTCAAACAAATTACATCGATAAGCCACGCTAATCCGTGAATAGAGAGATGCTCTTACCCGGATAAAAGCATAGAGAGGCAAAGCAAATCTCGCAGCCTCAGAAAAACAGGAATTGGGTCGATCGACTAAACTCTTTACCTCCGGTGAATAATGCCGGCGCTCGAGGGGGCTCTTCGTTCCGCGTTTAGCGGAGGGAGGATACCCAGCCTCTGAACATCGTGCGGAGGAAAATCGGCCCGCTAACGCACCCCGAGACGATAATCAAATAGTAACAGCGGCGCGTAATTGTTGAGTGTCGCTAATACGAGAACAGAGCTCCGAGCTCCTCCGAGGCAGACACCGATAAATGTTTAACGACGCGGAGGTATCGTAAACGTCGACAACCGACGGCGTCGCCGTTGGCCAACCGATTTCCTACCGGGCCACCAGCCTCGGCGCCGTTACGCAATTCTTTCGCTGGAGAATTTTCAAATATTCACCGGCCACGTATTTCCATGTTACGTGGGCCAAGCTGGGCAACTGAGGATCATTTGTTCAAACTTACAGACATTGTCTGCAGACAGTTTGTAGTCAGTCTGTATACAACGGCCGGGGACAATGCAGGCGGAGTGTTCGTTCTTTGTTACCTGTAATGTCGCTTGTCCGCATTTAGACTGATACTTTTGTTACGGTTTTTGCGGGATATATGTTTGTAAAAACATGCCTCGCATTTTTTTCGGGATTTTCAATTTTTTACTGCCAACACTTTAACACTAAACCTACCGTGCTTTATTAGTAGACGGTAGATTTTGTCTTATAAAAATAACAAGATTAAGTCCATTTGAACTTTTTGCGGTTTATATTATAACATCTGCTCTACTAAATATATTTATTTAATCATTTACCAAGGAAGCATACTCGTAATCTCAATAATCGTGAAATAAAAAATCTGGAACCGGTCATCTGACCGGTGCTGGTAGGTTTAGTGTTAAACATCCGAAACAAATTGCAGTATTATGTGTGTCTATGTGACATCTGCACGATATTTTCAAAATTGTCACATTTAACTAAATACAGAAAATAGGTAAAAAATCTGGGTTAACATTTTATTATAAGTATTTATACTAAGATAGCACACGACGTCTTAAAGACATCCAATTTGTTCATAAATGCATAAAAATCAGCGGTCTAGTAATAAATATCGTATTTGAATTTTTTCAGATTTTTAAGTCCGCGACGTCGTAGTTAAAAAAAAATAAAAACCGACTTTTTCCACATTCTCTGCGGGAAAAACTAAGCTAACCTTGAAATTGTTATGGTTTATTTATTCTATAAGTCTATTAGGCACTGATAAACCTTGAATCCTCCACAAGAAAAATTAAAAAATGAAATCAACTTGATTAGTATTTCTACTGCGTCAGCGCATTACATCGGAAAAAATTAAACCTGTTTCCGTCAACCTGGTTGTACGTTCAAATACGTCCGAAATAAGACGTCTTTGAGACGTCCAAAAGACGTCTAATGAACGCCTTCCCAACGTCTTTAACTCCTTGCCGTACCATTTTCTTTACGATTACAGTGTTTAAAACGTTTTCATCCCCAAAAATGTCGTAGAAGATAAAAGAATACATATATTTTTTGTATTTCTACATTGATTTTAATACTGAAATATTGATTACAAGCAAATCAAATTTTATTTCATGTACTAAGAAAGGCGTAACTTTGTTTAAATCTTTGTTTAAAGTCTTCATCACTTACTCGTTAAAATACAGCAAGGGGTTAAGATATACAGTTTCGTAAGATAAGCCGTTCGGAAGACGTTCGTAGGACATTCGAGACGTCTCAGAGGCGTCTTTGTGCTATCTGAGTTCTTTTTCAGGGATTATTGAACTCATCGATCGTTGTTTCCATTCGATTTGTCGAACAGGCTCTTTATAAATCCCTCGAAATGTTAAAAATTCAGAACGGAATACACAGTCTCCGTACGTAACATCCGAAACGTGTCGCTGTTCGGTGCCTGCACGAAAGGAAACAGCTAGGAACAACGGGCGCGCCGGGCTCGCAGAAGTTTCGCAGGGAATAATCGACGCAATCTACGCCAATTTGCTCTCGGAGGACCCTTCGCCAATTTTTCGCCCGTCGCGCCATACCGCGCAGGACCGCGTCGAAAACTTTTATCGTCGGATTCAACAGCTAGCGCTCGCGCTATCCGATTCCCGATGTTTTATTACGGGAACCGGAAAGTTTCTAGACCTCGAGATGCGGATATAAAATCGTTGCGTTTCCGCGCCGGCTGTACAGGACGCGCGCTTTACTCCGTTCTTTTATTATCCCGATAGAACGTATTGCTGTACGTGTTTCCGTGAAGTTCGCGGGAACGTTCGAACGGCTCGATACGCGGCCATCGGAAGGAAATAAATGGCGGACTATGGGTCAGCGTTTAAGGGTTCGCGATTTAATCGCGGCGAGTACGTATCGATCATCGAACGACACAGTTTCTAACGTGAATGGAAAATTTTCTCGGACTAGGAATTTAAACGTTCACTTGAATCCAGTACGAACAGTTTAGCTTTCGTTTGTAAAATCATTCCGTCAAAACTTATTAACTGTTCCTGTGACATTTGTTTGGGAAGGAACACCACCCTTGGCAACTTCTTTAACCCTTTAAAATTCGTTTAAAAATTTTTTAAGCTGAAACAAGCTACAAGCTAAAAAACGTCATGCCTTTAACTCCTAATTGAACCGCTAGGGGCAGTTATGTCAGGTTTCTTTTTGAGCTAGTTCATATTCGTAGTGGCAAGAACAGTATCGCTTTGGAGTTGATGATTGTAGAGCTTAATCGAATTTATTTCCAAAAATAATTATCTGAAAGGTTAAAGATGTCTGTACTATTTCGACGAGAACTTTATAATTTTCTTAAAATCGTTATCGCGAGAATACTGAATTTATTAGTTATGTCAAATAGTTGAAATTTAGGTGGCACAGTTAGACTGTATATTAACCGTTATGTCAATGCGTATTTTAATAAAAATGTTAAATAAGTTTTAAAGATAAATTGAAAGTGGATATCCGGATACCCGGTTATTGACATAAGGGTTAACATATTGTATTTTGTATCACAGGATGTAAAAAGTTAGATTAGATTGCTCCGTGGAGCAGAGCGCTGGCCCCGTCAAAATCGGGAGCAAAGAAGTCACGCCTACTGAAAGCAATCTGCAGTACGAGAAAAAATAAGAGAGAGGGAACAAGATAGATAGCGTTGTGTCGCCATCGATGTCGAACTGACAAGATTGAGTCTCTTTCCTTGATCACATATTTGCCCCCAAGCATCACCCCCTGAAGCAATTCGCGGCGCTACCAGGGCAAAGAGTGCTTGCTCTCTACGTCAGAAGGGATTGCAAGGGTCGATGATATAGTCAGTGACAAGAGAAGCAAAGACGTAACCATATGCTCCAGGGGACTACACAAGAAAAAGAAAGATTAACTGTGAATAATCGCGTTGATACGTATTTACGAAACGCGTGAAACCTAATCGAGCAAGTTAGGGAAAATGTGTAGGGACATATTGCTGTGTACTAAGCTATAGGATTGAAATTAAATAAAACTCTGGTGCTTGCGAGTTTTATTACTGCTGAAACCAAATAAAACCTCGTTCAACCGCATCGAATGTTTTATTTAAACTACCGATGGTGCGACAAATGGAAGGGATCCAATTTCTGTGTATGAAATGAAATTGAAAAATAATAAAATCCTATTATTTTGTACAATCAATCATAAAAGTTTGCGAAATATCAAATATTCAAAAATGGAAAAGAGGGAATTATTGTTAATCTACTTATGCAAGTCTATAATTTAACATACAACCCTGATAACTTATTTAAACAAATATTACTTTATACAAATACTTCACTTTTGCGTCAAAACTAATGCGTGATTTTATTAAAGTATCGTAAACTTCAAGTATATTCGGTGAGCACTTTTCTCCGGCATTTGTTATTCTTTATTACTTTTTGGGCGAATCTTGAAATGCCCGTACAAAAGCCAGTTCTTACTTTGCGAGCAGATTCTACATCGTTTCCATACATATACAATGCATACCAGTTCACATGCTAGAAATACGAGTCATAGCGATAAAAATGAATAAAAGTTTTTTGCCAGGAACGATGTTCATTCTAGCGAAATTGTTAATTTCTATTTTCAAACGTAAACTTTGAATCGGCCACTCTACGCGTGTTGTATTTTTTGTATTTTCTGCTAGTTAAGAACTTTTGCTGAAATTTGACTGAAAAATCATTTTCCTCGTGTTGACGGTGCATGAAATAATACCATCTGTTTATCTTTACTCAGTAAATCATATACGATTTTATTTCAGAGATATAAATAATTTTGTCTTTTTCTCCAGTACTCAATTTTTAAATTATTTTCAAGTGATAGATTTGTATCTAAAAAATTCATCATAAATATTAAAAATATTTTTAGTTACAACTGACTTCTTTCAGATCTTTTTCGTTATTCAGCAAAAAATTCTTAAAAATCACACGTCTTTAATACTGTTACACGAGGAGCCTTTTTAGGATACAGTCTTACAGTTTTCGCGAAAGAAATTCGCAGAGATCGGCTTTTTCGGCCTCCTCTGACCGAGCACGAGCTCATTTAAAAGCGCGGGATCCCACGCGAAATAAAGTGAAAAGAAGCCGAGCTCGCTACCATCCACGGAAAGTTGAAACGAGTGTGATTCATTTTTGCAAATGAAATTCGTTTCTGCGCGTTTCTGTTTTCCTCTGTATCCATGGTCGGGACGCGGCGCGGCGTTTCGATCGTTCGCGGCCGTTAGGACGGCAAACAAAGGCGAACCGTAAAACTCCATGCACGAATAGCTCGTTCCCGCTCCCCAATCTATGTCAGATCTTGAAAGAGGGAACCACCGCGAGCGGCGGAAGTGACGTCACGGATCAGCCGCGGTGGCTGGATTCAGCATACGGGTGTGGAACAGGGACACGCGCACACAATCGTTCTCTTCTAGGCCGTGCACTTTGTCCCTCGGGGGGAAAAAGTGGCGAAGGCCTTTGCTTAACGATATATGGGGGTGTTTACCAGCCCCGATGTATTTACGGTAGGATTTCGAACGACGGTGTCAGGGTCGAGAAGAACGAGCGACGTCTTCTACTTTCTCTGTGATAAAACGCAATTCCTTTAAGGGGGTGTTCTGACGTGACAGGTTTAAAAAAATCGATTTTTTTTTCTTGGAGTCGAAAGTACAGCATTTTGGAGTACATGCTGCTAAAATTTTAGAATATCGTCTATGTGCAGTGACCTCTACTAACATTTGGACACTTTTAAAAAAACGATAACTTTTTTAATATTGTACCATACGACTTGGATTTTGGAAAAATCTTTGAGTTTTTGAAAAAATTGCAATTGGTCGAGATTGCACAGAAAGTACTAAAAGCTGTGTTTTGCAACTTTTTTATGTGGGCTCATATTAAAAATTTGGAAAACACGTCTCGTAGATCTGCATCAATTAAACATATTCTGAAAATTTCATGCAAATCGATCGATGTTGCAATGAGCTACAAACGTTTAAAGATGGTAAAAGTCGTAGCGTTTCACGATTTTCGGCCTCTAACTGCTATAAATTTAAAGATTCATATAATTTGCATAGAAACGTATTTTTTAAATTTTCAATATAGACCCACATCAAAAGAGTTGTAAACCGGAACTTTTAGTGTTTTCTTTAAAATTCCGACCAATTGTAATTTTTTAAAAAATTTCTTTCCACATTATGTAGTAAACTAATTACTTTAACTTCTGAAAAAAGTTCAAATCGTATGGTCGAATATAAAAAAAGTTATCGTTCTTTTAAGAGCGTAATGCGAGTCACTGCTTGGGTGA
The DNA here is from genome assembly GCA_028454225.1 of Lasioglossum leucozonium. NCBI lineage: Eukaryota > Metazoa > Arthropoda > Insecta > Hymenoptera > Halictidae > Lasioglossum > Lasioglossum leucozonium. Next base: position 4,082,360 of record CM052210.1, on the reverse strand, counting down.
TGTAATTATTTGTCCATGGTTAACAATAAACGATTTGTTTCTGATTTTTCTGAAATTTCTTAATTGATCAGATAAGTGGCAAAGATTTTCAATTAAGAACTGTTAACAATTTTCAGATGTAAAATGATGCGTAAGACTGCGATATAAATAATTTGCTTCTCTACTGGGAAATTACTAATAACATAACTATTCCTGGTCATATTTGTTTATAATCGTTCCTAAGCTGACGATTAAATGTCTTATACTTTCGAGTCCTTTCCTGGCAAAGTTGTAAACATTCTAACATAAAAAGTTTATAAAATAGGAATTTAATTGAATACATGTTTCTGTACTCCGCCGAAAATTCAGTGCCAAGTAAACTAGAAACTGTAGTAAAGTTTAATAATCTTTTTACCACAGTGGACTTTCAACGTGTACGCTGCGCACGTATAAAATGTTTACCCAAGAACAACGACAAAATGATTTACAACAGTAATTAATAATTCTATCAAAAAACAAGTCTTGTATATTTTTGGTATAAAATACATGAAACTTTTATTGAAATTTTCCACATTTTAAAATCTTAATCAATATTCATGACAAACGATATTAACAACAAACAAATATTAATGAAATTCTGTTAAAACTGCGGATGAAAATTCGAAGACCGGATATCTGATAACATTTCTGTATTTATGGAAATATACATGTATAATGATGCATGTATTGTGTTACATTTATATTATTCTTAGTAACAATAATAATATGAGTAATATTAATTACTCATTACTAATGAGTATCGATTTATTTATACGATATTCTACGTGGCGAGATTCGATGTTTCATCGGAAATATTTATCCATAAAGAATCCAATTTTGTATAATTGGAGACCTCGGTGGAAAAACGAGATGGAATTTTGAAAATTCTCCGATTTTCGCACAGAACGGTTGGTAGTTTCTGAAAGTGTATACAATTTCAGTAAAAGGTGGCACAGTTTTGGCACCAAAGTCATAAATTCAAAAACCTGAAGAGAGAAAAGAAGAATCTAAAAGAGTCACGAACTCCATTTTTTTCTTATTCGCTCCAAGTATAAAGCAAGTAAGATAAAGAAACGGAAGAAAGGAAGATATGCTCATTCAATTTCAATTTTAACATGATTTATTAACATTATTTTTATTGAAGCTCGACCAAGCTCGACCCGATATTAGAATCTCGGAAAAATGATGAATAACACATTGGTCAAAATTCCGTGAAATGTTCCACAATATTATCGCAATAAATTAATTTATCTTCCGTTGTCCTCGAAAGTAAGAAAGCAGGATTTTTCATTACAGAGTTAGAACGAACCAAAGCAAGAACTGAGATAAGTATTTACGATACTCGTAGCCTTCATTGTCAGAGAATCTTCATGTATCGATTCCGCGATAGCTACGTTTTTCGAATCATTTATCTTCTTAAAGTCGTTCTACTTCTGTCACCCACACACACACACACACACACACATATACATGCGCGCGTACAGGCGGGAGTATCGAAATTGGAGACAATCTCGATCAACTGGAGACATTTGGCAACCATGATTACTATCCTGATGAGGAAGATATTAGGAGGCTATAATTAGAAATGCGTGATAACCCTCGCTCCTGCAGCGGTAATGATCGATCGCGACCCCATGATTAATGGGCACCGTGGACACGATAAGGGTAAATATGAACTGCAATGTACTTTCCATTCTGTTGAATGCCTCTGAGTAGTAATTACGTTCCTTATATTTACCGAAACATTATCATAATTGGATTCGAGCTGCCGCCATATTTAACGTTCCGAAACGTTCCGCGATGTATTGTCTTACGTGCGCATAATGAGAAATCGACCGCGTCAACAGAACACATATCATTCTAAATACATAACCAAGCAGGTGAGAAATTTTTGATTCGAACCGCGGGGAAAAGTATGCCAACGCTGCACGACACGCGGTGGCCTTAATATTCCCACTCTTTACAACGGAACAACTCTAATATAATGTTATTATAGAATAGAACTTTAGAATAAATTTTTTGACCATTTGCACTAGAAGACATTTTGACTCCGATCATTTCGTCTAGAATATTTTCGTTACATCATTTTGTCATCATCCAGCAATCCATTAAACACAAATAGTAGTGTACATAGAATATACTTTACAGCATAGTATGCTAATTTTTAGTGATGCCTCAAGGGGGACAGTTGATTGCAGACGGTTAAAATTGAGTCAAATGGCTAGAGTTTTTTTAAGGAGTTAGAAAAATTAGTTCATTGGTTTTTTAAAAATATTATTAGATCTGAATTTTTCATGAGTAACAATTTTATGCCATTCATGCACGAACAAATAGACAAAGGCAAATATTCAATACATTATAAGTTAGAAAAATTAGTTTATTAGTTTTTTAAAAATATTATTGGATCTTACTTTATCATGAGTAACAAGCTTATGCCATTTATGCACGAACAAATAGACAAAGGCAAATATTCAATACATTATAAGTTAGAAAAATTAGGTTATTAGTTTTTTAAAAATATTATTGGATCTGACTTTATCATGAGTAACAAGCTTATGCCATTTATGCACGAACAAATAGACAAATATTTAATACATTGTATGCATTACAATAATAATTGCAATAAATGCATTAATGTATCATAAATACTTAAAATTTACGTAATTCACATAAACTAAAATACTGAAAGTAAAAATTGGAAACAGTATCCACTACATATAAACGAACATTTACGAGATTGTTTTATTTCACTTCTCGTAAAAGTAAACTAAACATATTTATTTTTGTTAATACACACAGTTTTTTGTATTTCATACATTTGGTACTCGACATTAAAACTGTATTAATATAGTTTTTCAGCTGATACAAAAAATTTTCACAATTGTTTCCAATGTCCCTATCCCATAGCCAACCCTCCTTAATTCGGAGAAGGATGTAATAAATCACTCGGAACACGCACACGCAGACTTACATGCATAGGCACCCTCGATTAGGAAATCCTAAAACCCTCTCGAATAATCAAGCTTGCCATTTACGAAGGAACTCTCTCCTGTCTTGAACTCACGAAATTGTACATAATTCCTGCTGACTAATCGTAAATTGCTACCGGAAAACCCGTTTCTTGTTCCATTCTCGCTAAACAACAATTTAACCCAAGAGCACGGGACAATATATCAAGCTGGTATAAACATTATTAGCCTTGTTATTGAAACTGTACATCTAAATGATTTTTGCATTTGATAAAAAATAACTTCTGAATTTTCATTGAAACTGAAAACATTCTTGATTCGTTCACTTTATCTGTCAGAGAAATATTAGAAATATGAATAAAATATTTTTGCATTATTAAATAATAAGTATTAAATAATTTTATATTTTCAAATCACTAAATCTTTGTCACATAAATAAAAATAATATTCATTTAAATCTTTTCCAACTACAATTGAATGTTAATAAATGAATTTACCGATTTGGTATATTCAGACACGTGGTTAAAAGAAGTACTATGTTTCGTTCAAATTTACCGCCGAATATCGATTGATGAAACCTAGATCGTGTCCAATACACACGCATGTGCGTGATGTCACGATGCTCCTATTCAAATATTAGTTCACATCAAAAACAAGTAAGCTAGTAATTTAAATAATAGTTATAAAAATTTTTGGTCAATATCTTTTGATATATTTTGACGACGATTATTTGATAATCTGCAAAATTGTTTATTGATTTTTTAATTGATCGAACCGTAGCGCCAATAACACTGGAAATTTATTATTAACATTATACGATCGATATAACGAAACATATTTACTATGTACATATTCATTGTTAACAGGAAAATGGTTGATAAAAAACAACAGAGTACGAATACTTTCTACACCCACTGTATTGTATACAGTCCTAATGTCGCCGGTACATAATTCCTCAAAGAGTGAATACTCTATTTAGTTTCATTACAGAGAAGGACTGTCACCCCTTATCTAAAAAAGTAAATGAGTCTAATTAGACTTTTAACGATACTGCACGAGACATAGTGAGCCGAAAGAGGTTACCAGGACATTACTCCGCCCGCAATAAAACCTAGAAAGAACAGCATCGAGTGCATGCATACATATATTCCGAACAGTACAATACATCAATAGCTCTTTTGCATAACTAAGCGCTTTTGTATAGCAAAATGGCACATACATACATAATATCCTTGAACGGCGAACATATTGCAACAAACCTGTGTTTTTGCGATATCTCGTACATCAACCGAGCACGTGTAGTCGCTCTTAAGAAAGTCATAAGGCTTAATAGAAAACAGATGTATCGGTGGCCGTGCAACAGTAATATTATTCATGATATACCGGTACTGGAACTTGGTAACCCGATTTTCTTATCCATCCTTTACGCGGCCCCGTCAAATTTCTTGGTCTTCTATTTTTCTCGGCTAGGAGACATTACGTTGATAAAGACACGCTGTACCGTTTAAAAAGATAAATGTCGCAGACATTGCGTGGGCGGTACCATTTGGATATTAGACTCAGGAGAAAGGAATCCGTCTGGCCGAGCTCAATTGGATAGAGCAGACGTCCAGCGAGCGAAAGGTTTGAGTTAGAGTCCCTGTCCAGTCAACTATGGGATAGCCGGTGAAATAACATTTCTTCCTTTCAATGCGATCTTAAAAATACAAAGCTCGATTTCTTTGTCTGGAAGAAATATCTCCGAGAATTATGTCACGATATCGTAACGAATACGGAGGTGACAGTTTTACAAAAATGATAATTGTTTAAGTTAAGACGAACGAAATGGACCGGAGTGTGGAGCTTTATGCAAAATAAAAATTGCATCAATTACAAGTTACTGGGACTACTTCGGAATTTCTTGCAATCTCTAATGATTTTATGCAACTGAAACTTACATATTGATGTATTCTAATTCGTTTCTAATTCATTTTTCTCATGAACACATAAAATCCATAGTCTAATTGTAACAGTATTACACTGATAACCAGATTGCGGATCTTTATGCGCAATAGAAATTTTCTAAGTTGATTGTGAGGAACATAAATAAAAATAATATTATATTTCTTGCTTTAATAATTTTAACAAGTCGAAAGTAATACAATATTGTTAAATTCTTTTAATGTTCATACAATTCTGTGTTGAATCTATTCATTTTTGTCAGAAATTGTTTGCACATTTTAAACTAATACTAGAATAATTAAACTACATTTTATTACTCAAGTAATTAACATAATTTTGTGATCCTTTTGATCGTCTATAATCACATTTAAAATTGAAAACACAATGCTTATCATCATCTAAGCTAAAAATCTTCATAAATACAACGTTTTATTAAATGCAGCAAAATGAAACAAAATTGCGACTTGAAATAACAGCACGCATAAAATTAATTTTACTTCCTCTATGCAAAGTAGAAAATCGGGATCGTCACACATGCGTGACGTTGATAACGAGTTAAGCATATAGTTAGTTGCAGTTGCGTGACACTCCCGCATAAAGCGTTGTATTTACTTACTAGAAGAAAACAATTTTCTTGTTGGAGATCTATCGTCCGTTCAAAAATTTATTATTCATTTCAGGGTATGGCTCTAGAAGTCAGGGTAAGCTGACAATTAAGAGTGACGAAGTTGTTGTGTCAGCTTTGTTTTCACGTAATTAACCCATAAAGGTATTTTCTTACTTTGAAGATTTAAAAAGATCCAATTATTTTTACATTTACAGTTTGTTTCTATTTGAAAAATTGACAATACTCTGATCGTGAAGTAATGTACCCTTCATTATTAACACTTTATTATTAAAACATTATTCAAATGATTATCTCGAACATCAATAGACCAATTTATTACAAACTTGACAGGAATTTTCAACTAATGTTTTATTCTTATCTGAATTAAACTTAAATTGATATCTGCAAATTCAATTTTTGCGATTTTGAAAACCAATGAACTTTTTACAAAGATAAATATTTTGTGCTTTCAATGTTAGCATTTTATTGTTTTTTATTATTTCTCTTTTATTCTAATTCGTACAACGTTCACATAATGTGGTAATAGTTTTATATTAAAAAAATAATATTACTATTAAAATCACTGTTTTAATTAGTCTTGATAATTAATGCAGCTAGTAAATTAATTTAAACAATTTTCAATAATCACAAATTCCGACTGTCATCATAAAGAAATCCTGTAAAAATATGTTTGATTCGCCAGTAGTGGTGTGTGTAAATTGGGTCAAAAAGAGTGAGGAGAGAGTCATCGCATGCGAGATAGAGGCATTGACCTAATTCACGCGTCGCTATTGAAGGATTTCAATAGTTAGTAATTTGAAAACGAAGCGTCTACCAGAATTTCGTCATTGCTGACTTTCGTATTGTTTCACTAGATGGTAGTGAGTGCCGAGAGACTAAATTATACGCGTTTCAAACTCCAAGTTGGATTAAAAACATTTAATACGTTTTTCATTAAAATATCTACAATGTACAGTCGAGCAACCAGCACACGGCACAGGTGTGTATGAAGCGATTGTGACGTGGATATGAAGGCGTTCGCGTGAGCGCATGTTCCAGCGGGGAGCGTGCGAGGTAAGATCGTTGATCGCGATGATTATCAACAGGGGTGGGTCCCGATGGACAATAAAATCTATCACCTAATGGCACGGGACGCCGCTTATCAACGCCGCGCAATTACCAACGAGCACGCACTGACAGTGACACTGGTTTGCGCCGATTGCCCTCCCCCCTCTCCGCAACAATGGCCACTCTTCCAAATGACTACCGTCCGTGCCTTCGCTTGCAATTAATTATAATTATGGGCATAAAAGCGTCACGTAATACACCGATAAGCTCAATAATAAGCTCAAGAGCGGTTCCCGTGCGGAGGAGTTTTCATGGCCGGGCACACTTCCGCCACTATTATGATTATTATTTGGACAAGCGGCAATCGACGCGACTGATAACGATAATTAAGTGATTACTTTCGAAATCCTCGTATATCCGGCTGAACCAGCGCAAATCGGGGATTCTCTGTAAATGTCATTTACAGGATGTTACGCTCGAAACTCGCCAGTGTAATAGTGGAATATTTCCTGCTCCTGCCTTCAATTAACGACGCCTGTACTAATTACAGATAGGCGATTAAATAAGGCGCATTGTACTTGATCGCTTGCGACAATTTCACGTATATGTACTCGACAACTTCGCTTTAACATTTTCACCTTTGGTAAACGTACAAGCGAGTCAGAATGTTTGAACTTTTCGAGCAGATTAGCTGATTTTGTACGAAGGACATCATTTACTATTATTTAATGCTACTTGTACAGATGATGTTATAATCATTCCGAAACCTTTGTAACATTTACAAATTAGTCTGTAATTTATTATGTCTTTACCTTGTTTAACATCGGAGGTCATTAGCAACGCTGTACAATTGTTCGAATATTTCTATTTTGTTGGCTACTAATTTGATATTTTACAGTCTTGTTGAACGTGTAAATTCTGTGAGATTTGTAATTTTATTATTATGTATCATCCGTACTGTTGTTTAAACATTTTTGTTGCACCATGGTAATTTTTTTATTATTCTCTCCGTCAAATTATACTTTGAGCTTTTCTTACTGCCACAGTCAACCGAGCTATACGGTTCTATTAGCTTATTTTGTTAAATATTTTTGTTGCTTACCTACTGTGCTAATTTATTTATTATTTTTTCCGTCATATTATACTTTGAGCTTTTCTTACTGCCACAGTCAACCGAGCTATACGGTTCTATTAGCTTATTTTGTTAAATATTTTTGTTGCTTACCTACCGTGCTAATTTATTTATTATTTTTTCCATCATATTATACTTTGAGCTTTTCTTACTGGCCCAGTCCGCTGTTCTCCATAGTCGTCATCAATTCTATGCAACATTGCCATGGGGAAGCTTGTGAATACTTTTTCGTGAGAAATAAAATTTTGTTGGTCTATCTAACCCCCCGTTCTAGACGATAAATATGAAAAATGATCTCGCGGAATAAGAGCTATTTGCACAGCATCAATGGGAACGTGAAAATAACACGCAAACAAACTAACTTTTATTGCTACGTTAGCCCGACGTTCAGTCTCAAATGTACGGCATTTGCAATTCAAAGCTGTGTTTTTGCATAGCTAAAACTCTATCTGGAAAAAAGCCACGGTACGTTTCGAAAAAAACAGTTTACGGTCTGCGAATAACTCGGAACTTTCCCGTTTAATGTATAATCGAAACCGCGTGAAGCGGTTTCCGTTTTGTACGTCACCGCCAGCTTGCGTACCCTGGAAATATGCGAACCCGTGTGTACCGTGACAATTGATACTACAGTACGTACACAAACGCTGAGGAATTATTAAACGGTGTGTCTCGCGATGCAGCTGTCAACTAATATCTTTGCGCTGCTATATCGAACGGTGTACACGGGTAGATAACCTTATGGCGACACGTGGCAATGTCTCATTTATTTGAGGAAAATCTATAGCAATTCTGTTGTTATCTATAACTAGCTTACTTGCCTATAAGTAGGATTATATCATCGTGTAACTGGCTTCCCTCTAACGCGAGAAAAAGAACTTGGAGTTTGCATAATAATCGTCGCTTAACTTTTCACGTAGTGATCGTAAAGGCTGCCCAGTGAATGAACACTTAAGTTATGTACAGAAACTTGCCGCGAAATTGTTTATACTAAAGAAAATCGTTGATAAAGAAAATTTTGAAAAATTTTTCACTACCTATACTTCACATTAGCATTTTATAATGTATAATCACACAAACGAACTTATCACTGGACCATTGAACTACTGTATTTCAACATTAAAAATTTTTAATGAATTTTTTCATTCAACCAATTATGTTACGACCGAGTTGAAACAGGAATATTTTCAAAAACAATAACTTTGAGAAAAAACAATTCGCCCTTTCTTGCGAAAGAAAACTGGACTTCGAGCAGAACAAGAAGCAACAAGAGAAATCTACGTTTCGAAAGAAAGATGGTGGCGATGTATTTTCAATGGCCGGTTTGTTGTTTGCAGCACAGAATTTCAAAGTGTTATTATTAGATTTGTATACGAAATAAAAATTTTTTAAGTAGATTATAAAAAAGAGAAATTAAATATAAATGGTAGTTTTCTTCTTAAGAAGTCCAATACGCCAAAAATAGCGTGATAGTGCTCTTAAATTCTAACGTTCTAATTATTCTGTGTCTCATAATTGCCTAATTATTAAAATGACTGATCATCGATGAGAAATATGTAAATAAATTTACAATATTTGGTATATGTTACAAACAAACTAATATTTGGAATGTGCTTAAATTTTCAATTAAGGAATATACAATTTTTATCCACAGCGAACGTTTAAAATATCAAAGGGAATACGTTTTTCTACAGTATATTTAAAAAGAATAAATGTCAAATATTTTTCTAAAGCTGTTTCACATATAAATTTAATTAAAATTGACGTGTAATTAAAATGATCGATATCCTTTGCAAATGTTTTCCCGGAGGCGCGGCGCGGCGACTAAACGGAAGGTTAATTCGCCACACTTATGTAAATCCGTACGAGAGACGTTGCTTGTCGTTCACACGGCAAAACAGAAATCAATTGATTTGTATCCTCCTTTTGACTTTCTGGCTCGTCTGTTTCGCGTACTGATACGACGAATTTTCAATGTACATCCTCAAACACCGTTTGAGCAAAGCGAAGCAAGAGTCAGCGACGTCGCTGATACACCGTAAAGGCTGGATTGCTCGCCGGGAAAATTACATTAGTGATGTTTCGGTAATCGCTTTTATGTCCATCGCTCGTGATTGACAGCTGCGACACAATCAGTTTTTCCGCGTTGTAGCGCGGGAAACGCGACTCTCGTGTCTCTGAGAGAAAAATCGATACCGCCATAGACCGATCGACCGTTCAGCTCGATATTCAATTCGGTGTGACATTGCTTGAACATTGATCTGTGCGGCCAAAGAGATTCTGCTCGATTGAGCACTTATCGAATTAACTGTTGCTACTAAAATTAAAAACGAAGAGATTTTAGAAAACTTTGTAAAAATTTTTTAAAAGTAACAAACCTGTTATTAAAAAATAAATAAATTATTAAAGATTCTCGAAAATCTTGGTTCGGAAAAATGAAGAAAGATAAAACTTAGAGTGTGCTTAAAATTACTACGGATTTTCTGGGTTCATCTAAGATATAATTACAGAACGTGCCAATATTTCAGTCTACGAGCAGAAATTATTTATTATGAAGGAAATTAAATTTTCAGTTCTCTGTTTCCCTCATAATTTGCAAGTCAATGCAGTTCAATTGATCTGTGCGGCCAAAGAGATTCCGAGCTATCGAATTAACTGTTGCTACTAAAATTAAAAACGAAGAGATTTTAGAAAACTTTGTAAAAATTTTTTAAAAGTAACTAACCTGTTATTACAAAATAAATAAATAATTAAAGATTCTCGAAAATCTTGGTTCGGGAAAATGAAGAAAGATAAAACTTAATTACAACAGATTTTCTGGGTTCATCTAAAAAACAATTACAGAACGTGCCAATATTTCAGTGTACGAGCAGGAATTATTTATTATGAAGGAAATTAAATTTTCAGTTCTCTGTTTCTCTCATAATTTGCAAGTAAATACAGTTCAAGGTGGTGCTATTTCCGTGGAGGCAGAACTTTATAGCAGTGCAAATTCTATCTTAGCGAGCTTGCGGAAATTATTAGTATGAAGGAGTTAAGCCGTTCCTCTGCCTATCAATTTCCTGCAAAACTATTTGGTGGCCTATTTCTAAAACGAAGCCACTTCGTTTGATGAAGTAGTCTTGGCGAAATTTAATTACGTTTTATAGAAAACACGCAATGCTTTTTTTACCCAGCGGCTTTTTTAACATCCCAAAGCGAAACTGTGTAACCGTTCTACAGTTGATGAAAATAACTTTTGTTCACGCCCATTTACCCTTTACTCGGATGCAGTTAATTATCATGAGATCGTTCTCGAACGGTTTGTTAATTAAGCTAAATGTTCTCATTATTTCTAAATTAATTTCGACTTTGTAATTAAATATTCCTATTCGCTGCCACTTTTCCATCAAATTAGCAAGGATCTGGAACGCGTGCGATCAGAAAACTGTGTCAGGTTATTTAGAACAATGTTTACGTTTTTATAGCAGACATTTAATTAGTTAAAGTGAGAGGAAGTTTTCCCATGGTGGCGTTACTGACATAAAAGATCAGTTTATCCTGATAAATTCGGCATAGTTCAGTTAGGTTCGCAAAGTACCACCAAACTGTGAAATTTTACAATAAAATTTCTTAGATTTTAACAAAAAAATATTTTAAAACGGTAAATAAATTATGCAATGAACTTACAAATTTTAAAGTAAGCAAATCAAGTACTACGACAATATTCTTTTAATTTTTAAGATCAAAATTAAATTTAAAATCCAATGTTTGTTCGTCACTGATGTTCGGAGCATGAGTCTTAACATAAACCGAAGATTACCGTAAATAAAGCATCGCCTAAGTGCTCGTATGGCGTGTTTTGCGCAAAAACGATAAAATTACCGGTGTTTCCGATAAACGGCAGATATTCTATTCTCGTCCGGTGCTTGAAATGCAAAAGATTGAATTATCTTACTTCCTCGGAGGCATCGGCAAATCCCGAACGTGCTAACGGAAAGCGTGCTATAGCTCATAAAAAAATGACACGTAATAGTCCCGTTCACGATCAATTTTCCCAATGGGAGTATTTCGTGTGGTCTTTGACGCTTCTCTGCAAAGGAAACAATATGTTTAATTCAACGTCGAACTTTTTCATCGCTTTGAACTCGGGCGAAGAACGCATGAATATGTATGTTTAATGCAGGCTATACCCCTCATCTTCCGTCTTCCGCGTACTTATGGCTGAGCACACCGTTTCTCTTCGTTCGCCGTGCCACGCCAGGCCACGCCACGCCACGCCACATCGCGCCACGTCGAATAGACTCGTGCATTTTGTCGACGCGTTCGCTATCCTTTCACGATAACCGTTTGCTATTATCCGCTTTATTGAGAGGTCATCGTTGACAGGTAATCGAAGCGGAGATAACGGGTCGAGGTATCGCCTCGGTTCGCGAAATTACGTTAGCCCAAGTCTGAACAATCGCATTTTTATTTGACCCGGCGTGGCGCGGCGCGACGCTACGTGATTGACGGCGTCGACGCCAATCGGATTTTCTCTCGGCGTTCCGTGTCGCACCAAGATACCGCATCCTGCCAGAGAAATTAGAGGGCGAATAACAAATCAATCGAACCGATTCTGATCAACCGGATGCCACGTTTCCCCTCGGACTCTTTCGTCGGCTTGAATTTTCTCCGAATCGACAACGGAAGCCCCCCGCCTGAATTTTCATCGTCCGTCCGCCAGCCTCGAAAATAGACCGTCTGAAGTTCCATCGTGCGATTCCACCCTGTGACCAGATCTTTTTGCATTCTCGGCTTGATACTTCATTACTTAACGGGGTATTCCGGAGATATCAATTTTAGACAATTTGTGAGATCGAAAATGATTAGGGTATTGTAGGGGAAGCGTTACAAAATTTTGTGTAATTTCCATGCAATTATTTTTATTGTTGAATTATGCACGCAGTGGACTCGGATCTTTTGAGACCCTAAGCACTTAGGGGATTTTGAATCCCTTTTATACAGGATCATTTCAACGCAATGTACGATTTCTTAGGGATTTGGATGATTCGACTAAAAAGTGTTTTTACCAGAAGTTTGAGTTCTGCTCTGTCCCTACTGATTTTCAACTTTCCTCTCGCACACACATGCGTCAACACTTCGAAATGTCATCACTGTACATATACATATACAGGATGGTCCACCTGAATGTAGCCACCTAAATATTTTCCTTATTTGTGATGACTAGACTGCGGATGTTTATGCAAAATACAAAAATTTTGCATTTATTCTGGGAAGCATGATTACTACATGAAAAATAATAATGAACTAACTAACTTTTACTGTTTTATATTTGACTCAACCAATTCCTTCATAAACGCATAAAGATCCATAGCGATAATAACAAATGTTTTTAATGCAATATAAAATGGTATCACAAGATGAATTCTTTGCAAATGTTATCTTTTTCTCAAGATTATCTTTTCCGGAGTGTTCACTTTAATTTTCAAAGATCAAGGTCACTCGAGGGTCACGTTATTATACATATCTGAATGTCTTTTTGGTTCAGCTACACGATGCAATAACAAAAAAATGCAGTTATGTATAAAAAAAAACGAATACCTTTATTGTAAATTATATTCAGGGAAGAAATGTTCTTGCCAGATATTGATCTATTGACATCGTGCACATTGCGTACGAAATAGTTATTGCATCACAACAACCTGAACAGTTATTTAGGTGAAATATGTCAAATTCAGAGCCTTTCTACGGTGCCCCCCTCTACTAATGTCCTTGTTTGCTTATTGGTTAACCTAGTCAATCCTCTTCTTATCAAGCCCATCTTGTGAACTAGAATGATGCAGAAAAATAATAGTAAAAAGCAAAAATTCATCGGGATTGAAAGTTTTGCAAGCAATAAAGAAAAAAACTATCGTCGATATTAGCATAATGAGCTCATCAGATAAAGATGCTTATGTGAAATTTGAGGAAAATTCATCAACAAATTATTGAGAAATCACGACAGCCATAGACCATGGCATAAATAGTGATGACATGGTCACGCATGTCCCGATCAGTTCGGATAATCGAGGTACTGCTGTACCGTGGATTAAACAAGTAGACAAACAAATTGCGTCGTGTTTTGTTATTATTTCGATTATAAAAGTGAAAAAGTCTCGTACTTTTGTTACCGCTGAGCATAATTAAGCGGGATCGTTTTGTTGGTTGCAAAATACCCATCTCGAGACTCTCTCAGCAGCATCCTTATTTTTGTGCTATGCTTTTTTCAAGATGTCTGCTATTTTTGCTCGTTTACTCCTCCCCGAGAGATCTTTATGTATTTCATAATATAGACCGACGCATTTTTGCGGTGTCCCCCCTTGCGTTTTACCTCTTTCGGTGAACATGCACTGTTGTACAACGGCCTTTCTCAATTCTGTGTTCGTGTTAGAATCCAACCGTGTTGCGTGAATGCAATACTTTTTCGACATTGCAAAACAACGAAAAAGTCTTGTTTACTACTTTATGAAGGTATATGCGGATGCTTTAAGTATGAAAAAGGTAATAAACGAACATATATACTTCTATGCAACGTGTACACGAAATTGTGGCACGGCGGATATGGAGTTAATTAACTTCCCGAGTGCTCAATGCTTTTAAAGTTAATATCACGAGAATAGTAACGACAAATATAAAAATTAAAGCTGGGGAATGTAATATTCACACAGGTGAAAGTTGGCGTAAAAGTCAGAAATTATGGAGGAAATTTAAACAAACAAAACACATAATAGATGACAGCTTACATTCAAGTATTTAACAATTCGACACTTTGAAATAGCTACTACATATTATTGTATATTGGAATTAGAAGTAGACACGGACGCACAAATTCATTTATACGAAAAATACATGTGTTAATACTCGCTAATGGCCTCGATGTTGATGCGTATAAATAAACAATTAAAAAAAAATAGCAAATAATAAATTGCATGCTTCGTTGTTCTTGTTTTCAGTGGGATATAGAGAACTATTAATACGATTTGATGGTTTCGGCATCTTCCGGTAGCCACCAGTTTTGTCCGCCAGACGGTGGAAGCCATTGTAGTGTGATTGTGTTTGATTGTTTTATCAGTCCGGCTTCTCACTGCGTGATAAATTAACGGAATGTTAGATAAATAAACTCTTGTGGTGTGATCTAGCCTGATACGACGCTAGGATGGAACTACAGTGAGTGTAAAAAGTACTCGTACACTTTTCAAAACCGCATAACTTTTTTAAAATTGGACCATCGATTTGAGTTTTCTGATGATGCTAGGAGGATTAATTTACTAGTTAATGTGTAAATAATTGTTTTTAAAAATTATTATTGGTCAAATGTGCAAAGCAAAATGTAAAGGTCGCGGTTTAAAAATTTTTTTTGTATATCTAAGTACGTTGTATGCACCTACAAAGTTTCATTGAAATCGGTTGACGTACAAAAAAGCTATGGGCATTGTAACATGTAAAAATCTTTGAAGTTAGGCCTTGCGATTCATTTAAATCGCAGATTCTCTATTGTTTTTCTCTATTTTTGGCAGTATAAAATATTCCACTTGAATTTTCAGTGTACTCTTCGCATTTAGCGTGCAGTTACTACTATTAGGTTGGGGAAAAAGAAATCCATTATTTTTTTGGTAGATGGCTGTAGTGATCGATATCTCGTAACGTGTCGATCAAACAATTTCAAATTTATGCTCGTTGTCAAGGTGACATTTCACACTAAAAAAATTCATTTGCTGTTTTTTTGTTTGGTCCGTTTAGTTGTGAGTTACAGGGTGTTAAAAATGGAAGTCAACAAAGAGAAAATTCGGTACATTTTACAGTTTTTCGCCAATAAGGACCAAGACTTCTATGAGAGAGGCATTATGCAGCTACCTTTAAAATGGCAACAAATTATAGAACAAAACGGTGCATATTTCACCCAAATCGGACAATCCGAAACATGTTAAATAAAGTCTTCAAGTTCACGCAAAAATAATGTATTTCTTTTTCCCCAACCTAATATTTCAAAACTTCGCGCTCGACGTGCCACGTCTTCCCGACGTCCCATTGGTCTAAAATTTTGGATAATTCTTTCACGAAATGGAGCAATATTAGGGGGCGGCGTGCCCAAAATTTCATAGTCGAAAAATAAGGTCCACCCTAGTCTACGTAGAATCAAACAAAAAAATTTTTTAAAACTGAAGAATTTTTGCATCATTCGCATGCTTTCACAGTATTTATCCAATCCTACTTTTTACATTCGCTCGTAGGTGGAAGTCTAGATAACTGCAAGTGCAGAAATTATTTTGCGCTTGATGGCTATTAATCGAGTATAAACGAGATTGCTTGACTTATATAATTGACTATGTAAATCGATTTTGATAGTGAAATCGATTACACTCGCGTTATAAGTTAATCGTACGTATCGACAGAAATATCTAGTGCTTCAGATGCACGGTTTCCGTCGTCAAAGAAAACGTCCAGCTAATAGAGGACGATGACGGGAAGCGACAGTCTTGTTAGACCCGGTTTTCGATTAATTATCGTTTCGTTTACTGTGAAAGACATTGTCACTATAATACCGCCAGAAAATAAACTGGCATAAAAATATTCTGATCAAAAGTTTCTGGAGTGAAACTCGATTCACGTTTTACCTCCAATTTTTAATGAAAAGATAACCTGGAGGATTTTTACTAGGACAATTAGACCGTCTAAGTAATTGTGCGCGCGACTAATTAGCTCCGTTGCATTTCATTGTTCCGGCTTATTTTATATTAAAAAATTCCTTCGTACATCTTTATTTTTTGTTAATTTGCACGCGTCCATCAATCATTTTAGTTTGCTTCTGCGGTATTATTAAGAAGATAATAACTGGTAGACATTGCATCAAATTATAATTAGATTATTATAATGCTTCTAGTAGTTGTACTTTTATAGCTGACAGATGTATTTGTGAATTAAATAAACTATGGATAGCAGCATGATTTTTACATTTACTTAGGGAATTGGGCAAACTTAATTTATTATTTTGAAAATCGTTTCTTAACGAACTTAAATTATATATGTATACATGAAAGAAGATTTCGTTTCACCTTAGTTATGCGGTTTTCGATAATAAAAATTTAGTTTTATAGAAAATTCTGCAATGTAATTGGGATGAATGAAATTAGATTTTACGATATCGTATTTATACTTTGTACGATCACGTTACTAGTCATTAAACTGTGAATGTTTATATTAATCCTAATCAAGCTGTAATTATTTTTACAATTTTACCTCTTATTTATAGAAAAATCGTAAATCTTTCAATCGTCAAAATATTCATCGTAACTATTAATTTAAAAAAGGTTCTACACTTTCCTTCATTGTGTTTAATGTTTCAATATCTGTATTAGCTAAACGATATTGAAACAATAGGAGTAGGTGATAATGTAATTGTGGAAATTTTTTGATTCACGGAATAGATTACACATAAATCATTTGTATGGATTTTACAAAGTATATTAATTATATTTCACGTGTGTTATCAAAGTATACATACATAGTGCTTCATAAGTTTTGAATCACTATGAAATTCCAAAATGTCCGGAAAATATTGAAATTAAAAATAGTCTATGATTGGAAAATTGAAAATATGCAAAACAATAAGTCGCAGCATTACCTTTTCGGGATAACTGAAAACCATTAAGCGATCCGTCCACAAAGGAAGAGCATTTCGCCGAAGAAGAAATCCCGTCAATCAAACGGGGGCTTTCGGTCTACAAATTTTTCATAAATACATCCAGTCGCATATTCGAAAGCTATTTTTCACGCGAACACACTGCAGGCCATCCATTATATTTTCCCCGAGCTTTCAAGAAGCATCAAAGAATTTTTAGAAAATCGACTGGGCGCGCGGTGTGGGACGGTGCTGACGGTCGATGGAATCGATTGTACGGTGTCCGGGCCTGATGTAATAACCAACCGGAAACGATAACGCCCGTAAACTTATAACGGGCAAACTGCGTGTTTTCCTCGATGTCATCCTGCGGGTTTAACTTTTTGAGGCAGCAAACAACCCATATTTCCCAACTAAAAGCACGTTGACAACTTTTCTGTCGTTTTTGTTTCGCGAGCTCTCCACGTAAGGACCAATTGAATCGGCTACATTAGAAATAACATGGGTTAACTTGTTTGTTAAATTGAGACATTAACTGAACTGTTTCTTTCTTCTGTAGCTTTTTGAAGTCTTGTTACCTTCCATTCAAAGATGTAAAAGAAACCACAGAAAAGTAAAGTAACACAATCAGAGTTAATAAAGAGAATTTTAGGGCAAAAATATTTTGATTGTAAACGTATTACAATAATTCACGTTAATATTCAAATCTGATTAAAATAAACAAATGGTGCAATCGGCAATATCAGTAACAAATAGACTGCGTATCTTTATACAAAATAAAGATCACCTGCAGCAATTGCAAGAAATTATAATTTAAGTAATAATTTTAATAACTTTCAAGTTATTCTACACTACACTTTCAATCTTTTCACTGATACAATTTTCGCGTAATCATTTTTGTCATACATGCATTAAATACGCAGTCTAGTAATTATTATCCGATTAACATAGTCGTGTTTTTTAGTAATAAGCTTATGATGAAGTAATCACTTTCTCATTCAAATGTTTAGTGTAAAATACTTTGATTGTAAATATATTGTAGAATTCACATTAACATAGAAATCTAAATGCATAGAGGGAGTACAGGTATTAATGATGTCAGTAATTATTATCAGATTAACATATCTGCGTATAAGCAATGCTCGTTATACAGTAATCACTTTCTTATACTGTAGAGAAAACTGAAGCCTGAAATGATAGATGATGTAGAACGAACGCAGAATTCGGTTGACCTACAGTAGAATTTCTATTGCATGAAGATTCCACGTAATACAATACACGTCATAAACATACCAACGTGTCATCATTCAATATTTCAATAGTTTAACAGAAGAAATTATGAGGACAGCTTGTTTTGAATTTATATAAAATAAAAAAACTTAAAAATTCTAACCATTACTTTTTTCTTCGCAATTGTGACCAATAGCAATTTAAAAAAATATATGTATACGCATTACCTAGTAAATTAATCTTTCTACCATCTCGAAAATAAATAAATTCCATCTTGTCATTTTTATAAAGCAACACGTGCTAGTCACAGTGTTAAGCAAGTGTTAGGAAATTGTATAATAAAATTAATATAAAACGAATAAAAAATTCCATTTTGTCATTTTTATACGTGTTAGGAAATTGTATAATAAAATTAATATAAAACGAATAAAAAATTCCATTTTGTCATTTTTATACGTGTTAGGAAATTGTAAATGAAATTAATATAAAACGAATAAAAAATTCCATTTTATCATTTTTATACGTGATAGGAAATTGTATAATAAAATTAATATAAAACTAATAAAAAATTCCATTTTATCATTTTTATACGTGTTAGGAAATTGTATAATAAAATAAATATAAAATATAAAACGAATTAGAAAATTCCATCTTGTCATTTTTATAAGGCAACACGTGCCAGTCATTTCCAAAGATCAAAAAGTGTTAGGAAATTGTATAATAAATAGTAAAATAAATGTAAAATAAATAATATATAAAATATAAGATTAATAAATAAATTCCATGTTGTTATTATTATGTATAAGGCAACACGTGTCAGTCACTTCCAGTGCTGGCTAGCTTTAGCGTTAAAAAAGTGTCAGGAAATTGGTTCGAGCGCGTGTATTCCATTAGCAGAAGCGTGGTCTCAGTTGACACCGTGCGCTATTCAAGTCTGCACGCAGTCTGAAACGTCAGCCAAGCGCGCGATTACGATCGCGGTAGATCGATCTGACACTCCTGACCGAGTTTTCCTCTTTACGGGGCCGGAAGGCTACCGGGCCGGGACGAAGAAATGTGAAAGCTGATTCCGCCCCTGCACCGTAAATCACCACTGGCGGATATATAAAAGCGATTATTGAAAGTTCGCTAATGCGATTTTCCTGCCGTCTGCCCCGGGAATTGCTGTACTGAGCATCAGTCGACGGCTGGCCAGATATAATGGATTGATTAGCGAAACACCCTAATTACACGGATGCCATTATTTACATACACGGCGCTATCAAATTCTACGCTACACGATGTTGACTGGGAGGCCGTCTGTTTAGCGAATGACTGTGCGTCGAGATTTTCACCTGGCCACCGATACCGTAAAAGTTTTGGATAATTGAAGTACAGAATATTTTCTAAATAAACATATGGAAGTCATATTAGGAATAATTGATTCCTCGGCGACCAACAAATTCGGGTCGACCTGCTGTGTGAAATATTTTCTGTGGAATAAATGCTGTATATTATATTGCAGTTATTCATTTAGGATGGTATTGGTAGAAATTACATACGAATATAGAACAAGTGTAGTACCATAATAATAAAAGTGTATACTATAATAGTTTGTATATACTTCAATATATTTGTATATACTTTAATTTGAAAATTTTATATGAAGAATGATCTTACATCTGCAGAAAAATAAATGCAAAAAGGTGGAATAAAATTTGATCATTTGAGGCTCTGTTTAAAAAAAAAAAATGAAAATAACCAGAATGCTAAAGTTAATAGAGATTTCACTAGATATATAACATTAGAATAAAAAATCGAATGAAACTGTTAAAGATGTAGTAACTCGACAAATCATTTTTCTTTATAAAAGTTAAAAGTTTCATTTGACTGTAGAACATTTTAAGCAAATGTCAAACATCATTTTTTGAAATTGTTAAAATGGAAATTAAAAAATTTTAAATACCGTATTCTTCGAAGATCAGCTTTTTTAACCATGCTATACGAATTTTAGTGAAGCCCTAATACCATGTTACTCGAGGGTTACTTACATCTTGATCCTCCTTTTACGATGTGGTAATAAATAGTGGTAGCCTCCAAAGCATTGTTTAGAATCTAATCCCTCTCGTTATAATTTACTGTAAGATTTAATAGCCTCGTTATTTAATGATTTACTTCGTCGCTGGACCTAATTTCATTATTTATTCACGTCATACTGAATTAAGATCACTAAAACTTTTATACAAGCGATATTAAATATTTTATTATTCGACTGCGGAAGCTCATGCAGACACCTCATGCAGCGCATACGAGAAGTTTATGCAACATAGTATATGGGAAGAATATGACACAAACACAGAAAATGTGCACTTTGGCCAAGAAGGAAAAAATTCGTGTCATTGTGTTTAATTTATTCAACGGTGTATTCGCGATATACGTGAATTATAATATAAATAATATAAAAATAACGTAAGATAAGTTATAAATTTTAACACGTAAAATTGCAATATTGATACTTTCTTGTTAGAACTTCTTAATTATTATTGTTAATTATTAGTTCTTACTTATTTAACTATTATTCATATAAAAAGTATGCAGAATATAAACATATACACCATATGCAATACGTGAACAACGAAAAATAAACAATATATTATTTAATTAGAAATCCTATTTCGATAATCTAATCGTTCGTAAATCTGTATGACAATTGTTTTATACTTTCATTATTGTATGAAATTGCTCTCACCAAATGTGTTTTTATCCTCGCCTAGCAACTATAAATATCTGGGACATTTCTCGAAAATCAAACGCTTCTTATTTACGGTGGTAGTAACAATATCGACACGACATATAGAGTTTGTATCTTGTTCTGTTATTTAGACAATGACACACTAAATTGCAGTTCGTAACAATTTTATTGCATGCGAAAAATGGTGAATGAAAATGGTTTTGTTCAAAGCACCACAATCACTTCACTTGCTGCTTCGACTATTTCACTTTGAGTAACCTTCGATGACGCGAAACATCACCGAACGTCAGTGTGCTCTGCAGCCCGCTATCGGTGGATATAAAAGTGGTCACTGAAACTTCACTAACACGATTTTTCGTATCGCGTCAATGGATTTTCCATTTCACAATAACCGTAGAATGCAATTCTCCATCGAGATATAGCAGATTCAATTACCGCTATTTTTTTCATTTGGTTTTATACTTTTGGTATCTTGTAAATTGAAACTACTATTATTAAATATGACATTATTCTATTATTAACGCCTTGTCAGCGACCACAAAAATTGGGTAAAAGTAATTTATTTAATAAAACTAAAATTTGTTTAATTTTTTAATCGTCTTACATTCACAAACCATGAGCACTAAGATGAATCTTATTTTCCGACTATGAAATTTTGGCACGCCGTCCCCTAATATTGTTCCATTTCATGAAAAAAATGATACAGTATTTTATCGATAATTGTCCAAAGCACGGGTCCAGCCAGGGACAATTATCCGTCAGGGATATTATTTTTTGACATCAGCCGAACAAAGAAAAGTACAACGTATCCAATAACAAAACTTCTTTATTTTTCCTTATTTTTTATGGAACTTTGACTAACCAAGTTTTGTCACTGAATTAGTAGTCTACCCGGTCTCACACCGATATACCCGACACATATTGTGTTACACGTCTCGGTGACCGCAGCCTCTCGAGCTTCAGTGCCCCTCGCGGGGTATACCTGCTGTAGTGGGGATAGTTTTGGGACAATTACAGGGCACACACTTGGGACATTTATCGATAAATTTTTCTAAAATCGTACAATACGAAGATTTTCGTTCGCAACTAATCGTATGATAAAAATATATCATACTCTGATACTCTACTTTTTAAATTAGATAAGAATACAACTAAAAGAATTGATACTTTCAATAAAATACGTAAATTGCAACATATATATTTACAAGAACATAATTATAAGTTAATTGTTAAGTTGAAAATATTACATTTTGGTGCTATTGTAATAAATATTTTCTCACATGAAGAACATTTAGTCGTAATCAAAAGTCTTTCCTTCAAATATTTCCATTCCTATAAAATTTCTCGTTTTTCGCAACTTCAACATCAACATGCTACGGCTTCCCCTTATCCGACTAACTTTATCTTTTGTGAGAATTATTTTTATACCCAATTTCACGCTTTTAGGGAGCAGCGTGAAGAAATCTCGCAAAAAATTTTCAGCAGGTATGGTAATGTAAACACTACCTAATATAGACACTGGAAAAAGGATCTAAGAATTACATAGAGTGTTACTTCTTTAACATAATTTTGTTGAATTAATATTTTTAAATTGACATCACTTTAATCTGTTTAGAAACTTCTTCTCAAATCATTTTCCTTATTTTTAATATTATTTTTATGTTCGATTAATATACTGTAACTCTGGCAGGTAACATGAAAAGTTACAACAGATCAATTACAACCAGATTTTGTTTAAATGATGTATGAATGATAAATGTAATGATGTATGAATAGACTGCAGACTTTTATGCAAAACAAAAATTTTCTATGTCGATTGTAAAAAGCAGAAGATTGATGACAATGCATTTCTCCTTTTAATAATTTTAACAGGTTGAAAATAATGTAACAATATTCTTGAATTCTTTATAGTTTTGTTTTTCGCTCACCTATTTTTGCCATGACTGCTCTATTTATGAGTGCTCCACGTGAGTAATTAAATGACGCTGTAGTTCAATTTTCCCGAAAGAAGTTACGAATACTTTTTTCTGCAAGTATACAGATGCCTCCAGCATAACAACTGTTTTCCGAAACACGTTCGAATAAAACTTTCATAGAAGTTTCGCTTCTTTTTTTGTTATCACACATTTGGAATTCGGGATTCCCGCTGTTCCTGGATCATTTATCGCAGCATTGATCTATTCTACGTCGCTGTTCCCTATCTGGGGCACAGTAAATTATTCATCCGTAATCTGTTATTTGCCGAACGTATTAATATTTATTATTACAGACGCAAACAAAACGATGGAAGATTAAACACGGAAAGTTTTTGCGGCGTGATCACGCGAAATCTAGGTTACCGTGTAGCTCTGCTACCCGATGTCAGAATCTGGTTGCCTGTTTTCCTACCATAAGCTCGATATTGATGATTCGGTATGATTGTACATTTGAGGTTACATTGTGTAACTTTCTCGTTGTACATATATTTTCCTCTTTCGCACAATGGTTCAACAGCTCTCTCGTATGAAACATCACGAATGGAACTCATCTTTCACAGATTCAGGCAGAATAAAAAATCTAATTTTCTCATTTAAATGTTAATAAATCCGTCTATTAAAGATACCCATAAGTCGTTTCTTAATATTTATATAGACTGCTATTTTCCTTAACTTTTAAAGATTAATTTCATAAGTGGTTTTTAAATGTTAATAAATCCAGCTATCAGGAGTACTCATAAGTCGTTTCTTGTTAATTATGTAGAATATTATTTTACTTGACAGTTGACAAGTTGAATTTAAATGTTAATAACTCCACTTATCAGGGGTACTTATAAGAAATGTTGTTTCTTGATATTTACATCTAGTATAGTATACTAGTATAAAAATTATCATAACATTATATACCTCTACAATTTTATTACTACATTATATATCCTCTACAATTTTATATAAAAATTATTATGAAATTATAAATTCCTCTATAAATTTATCCTCTTAATACATGTAAATGAAAATTCTGTTAAGATAAATTTTACCTTGTATTTTTTTATTGAGGAAGATATTATAGTTTGGTAGGTTTTGCAGTAACTCTTTTCGTACAATTATTTCATTCGCTGTACATTTAGTTAAAATTTGTTACTAAGAAAGTACTATTTATATGCAAATCTGCTATCTCTTTGAACCCCATAACTCTCCGTCGGTAGACATTATTAATGCCATATATTTTCCGATATCTACATACCTAAATACATATACGAGGTTCATCGCCCACCGTGGTCCAAGCTGAAAGCGAAACAATCAGTCGGAAAAAAGTTTTGTTCATCTAGAACATTGTTAAATCGAGCTCAAATGTTTGTCGAGTATACGCGCTCTTGACTAACTCACAAATGTACAAAAAAGAGGTGGTACATAGGCGAAAAATGTACAATATAATGTTGCAATATGTTCAACATGTTTCATCGGGATTTAACTAAATGTAGGTACACTTGACAAGCGACTGTATGCAAAATACGTATGAAATTGTTCGTGATGGATTTGCATGCGAGCGTTCGATTGTTTCGATTTTCTGGTGCTCCACCTTGCATATTGATACAACTCTTGCAAGATATGAAAAAAGTTTTATTTTTTCGAAAATGATAGAACTCGCAATGACGTCAATGTAGTTGCGTGTAGAGTACATTTTCAATTTTACGAATTATTACATATTCAGAAAGGGATTAAATCCTTAATCACGTGCTTTATCTTCTGAATTTTTATTTTGAAGATCTCATCAAAGGAAATTAAAATTGAATCAAATGGAATTAACTTTAGCATTCTGGTTATTTTTATGTAAAATTTTTTTAAAACAGAGCCTGAAATGATGAAATTTTATTCCGCATTTTTCAATTTATTTTTCTGCAGATATAAGATTATTTTTCATGTCGGATTGTCGAATTAAAATAGTCTACTATTTTAATTTTACCAAATTTTAACCAAAATTTAAAAAAAATTATTTCATCAATTATTTTACATCAATTATTTTATGTCAAATTAATTAAATCTAATTTTTACGATATTGTCAAGAATTAGATAGTGCTTGTTATTTCAACATTATGTGGAATTCATGTAGCATTTTAAATGTAATCCTTTAAATATCTCGAAACAAGAAATATATGACTTAGACCACTTTCATAATTATTCTACATATATTCGTACGTAATTTCTATCAATTAATATACCTAAATGAATAACAGCGATACATTACAGCATTTATTCCACAGATAACATTGCACGCTGCAGATCGACTCGAATTTGTTGGTTGCCGAGGGATCAATTATTGCTAATATGACTTGCCAGGTATCTTGCACAGCCACTGCGTTTCCACACAGCCTGCAAACAGTCATTGTGATCGAATGTCAATAAAGATACACCGTCAGTGATATCAACATCCATTCGATATCTCGTTTGGTAAAGTGAGCACAGAGGTGAAGCATGATATCCGGTGCATTTAATAAGGCCAAATGCACCTCATTGCCTATCGGTTTATCGCATAGTAGCCTAGACGTCACTGTACAATCTCGAAGTGTGGATAATAAAGCGAAAGACGAGTGGAATCTAGGCCAGGCGAAAGAATACCGTCAAAAATCCCGAATATCATCCACTCACGTGCCAAACATTATTGATCCTTTCAAACTTGAAGACTTAAGCTTCCCCGTCAATATCCCGGAGATACCGCGAAAGACGTACTTTACTTCTATATACGAAAAATTTCAATTGAATATCTTCTGACGCATGCGACGTCCGCGTCGCGTCGTCGCTTCTCTCTATCAATTCCGGCGGCGAGACGAGGCTAACAAGAGACGCGGATCGCGTCGTTGCCCATCAATCGAGACATTTATTAAAAATTTTCCGTGCTCGTGATCCTCGACACGTTCCCACCCGGTCGAATATTACCCGGCGCGTCGATCGACAGGGCCGGCAGCCGAACCGTAACCTCCTTTAAATAAACGTTAAACCGCGACCGAATAAACCAAATTTTCCGCCGGAATCGCGCAAAGTATAATAACGCTTTCAGACGTCTAAAACAATGTGGAGTTCAGACTCGTTAAATACTCGCCGCAGACTGGCATTAGCACCACGCGCAGCGTCGAGTGAAACCTCCAGGAAACTCTGCGAGCTCCAACTCGAGAAGTCACGGGAGATAAAGCGAACATTCCATCGCACCGCACCGCATCGCACCGCGAGCACAGTTTGCGCGCAAAACGTGGCGGATTTGCAACATTTTTTCGGACGCCGCGAAATTTACACCTCCGGTCGCAGTCGAGGGTAATGCGACGCCGACGTAAATCTGCGGTTCGCGGCGCCATTCAATTTTGACTTCTATCGGTTTCACTTCAGCAGTAGTTCCGCGTGCTTTTCAGATCGCTAACTAGCATAACCCCTTTTTCAAGCGGAAACTGGAATGGCGAGCAAAATGTTTTAACGATACTTACGCGATGTTCTTTTAACTTTATACTTTCAACATAAATCAAAGCAGCCAGAAATTGCTCTGCTATTTATACATATTTTGAGACCTGACGGAACGTCACGTCCTCGGTAACGATTATCTTCAGAGAACTAATTTTGTGAGCTCGCTGTATCATGTTCATCAATTGCAAACGTCATTCAATGACAGATCGTTGGATTCGATGTTCCGGTGAAAGTCATCAGTGGATCGAATAATTCATTGATTCTGTACATGTCACTGGCAAGTAGATTCACGATGTTTATGCAAACATGAATTAGTACGGCCTAATATTCAAGAAGAGAAATCAAAGAGACGATTTTAATGGGTTGATACAACATATTCATAAATTAATTGATCATTGTTCTCATTCAAATGTATACATACATGAATTGGCTGACTGGTAACACGCGAGTATTAAAGACGTCTTTTTTACGTCCATTTTAGGTGTGAACGTCTTACGTCCTGAATAGACGTCTGTCCGGAGACGTCGTATGAACGTCTGAAATAAGACGTTTTAAAGACGTCCGTTGTTGGACGTTCAGATGTCTCCAACAGCTTCTGAACGGCTTCCGAACGTCTCTTGAACGTCTTTTCTTTCGGAATGGTATGTCTTTTAGACGTGTTTAAGACGTCTTTAAGATTCGTTGATCAGATAAAACGTTGATTAGATACTGTGCTACCTGGGTTAGAAGTCGAAATAAAGCACACCAACAAAAATTTCTTAACCTTTTTGTGTCGGCCACTGGATATACTAACTTTACGTGACATATCAGAGTCGTCATAGCAGCACAAAGGCTGCGCGATAATGGCATCGAGGACGTTCAGCGGCAACGAACGCGACTTAAATCCACGAGGGTAAAAATCAGATCGTGGTGCCACAAAAAACGTGCATTCCCTCGGAAGGGGACGTCGACGGAGCCCGGTCTAATTTTTCCCGGGAATCCGCGCGGCTGACGAAGCTGCAGGTGACAGGTTTACTCGAGTGCACCGCGCATCAGTCTGCGAGTTGGCCGCGACCGCAGACAATTAGACACCTGCGCGGTCACGCAGACATCGCTTGTAATTTCAGACATTATCTCTGCTCTTTGAGGAGGACGGTATCCCGTCGGACGGGCCGGGCGCACAGAGAGGCGGTAACATTTTCCACGACGACGGAAGGACCCCGTCGCGTCCCATCGAACCGGAGATAAGATAAGGGAGGGATCGAGACCGCTGGTATCCTGTGAAAATTAGGCGATTTTCCGTGAACGGTGTGTTCCGCCGTCGATCCGAGATTTCGACCTTCACCTTCATCCCGCGGGTAACCCCAATCCGGCTTCCCCAAGATTAACGACGCTTCCCTTTGAACTCGAAATCCTCGCCGAGATAAGCCCGATAATACAGTCGACTAGCGAAAAAGCTATTTAACTTTTTCGAAAAGTAGCCACCGGGGTCTGCTACCAGCGGCTCTATTGGCTGTTGACGCGACGACGAACGACAGATTGCTGCGCGATAGAGGCCTTCCGGAGCTGGGCGACACTTCATTAACACTAGACTTACCGACAGTTAAGACGAAGCTATTTCTACCAAAATTAGTCAAAATGACTGGTTTCTAAAAAATACATAATCGAATATTTTTATATTTATTTGATTTATTGCTATCTTACAAAAGGAATTGCATGTCATGGAATTATAACTGCTACTGTTTTGCTATTTTTAGGGCTTGTAAAATATCGTTACGTAAAAAAGAATTAGGTTCTATTCCAACGACTATGCTTCCGATGACTATGTTACGTTACATCGCGGCTATGTTTACGTTTATGTTGTAACGCCAAAATAAGATGTTACGTACGATAAATATTTCATAACTAAACATCGACAAATCTATAGGATCCTTTTTTTCAGTAACAATGACTGGTATTGGTATAAGTAGCCACGCTGCAAAATTATTTCGATTTTGAATAAATTAAACGAGAATAAAATTCATTATATTACACCTGTAGTTATCACTGCAAAAGTCATCGCATCATTGCGGAACAAAAATGTAATATAAAGTAAGAATTTTTAAATTAAATTGTAAATCTACACCAGTCATTTTGACTGGTGTAGTGCTCCCCACTCGATAAGTAAGGGCCGTTTAAGTGTGCGGTAGTAATACCTCACGCTTGCACAGATTACAGTAATGTTTCGATACACGTCTTCGGTTTGGATAATCAAGGGAAGCGTCTATTATGTCATGCTTGGTCTCATTTGAATCAGAAGTTTTCAGGGAGGAGACTAACAGACGAGTAGCGAGGACAACGAGCGTGTGATTCGTCGTTTGATAACTAGTCAGTTTCTGGCAATAGCCATTTCTAGAGCAGGCGTGCTCAACCGTGGCTCTGTGGGTTTTCTTGGCTCGAAAACAGGATTGGTAATCAAACCGAAAGTGCCAGATTATATCTTACAGCCGCTCGCTCGCTCTGGCCATTTTCTATTTCGCTTTCTCATCGTCTACTACGACCCCAACGCAGGGTGAATGACAGAGCAATGATCATGCAGCACGCAGCGCCATTTCCTTCGGACTGCTAGTCTCGCAACGAGGTTTTTACATTTTGTAGAAACATTACAGGCCCGTTGCATACCCTTACTCGGTTAGCACGCGACGTTCTTAGGACGTCTTTTTACGTCCATTTTATCTGACGTCTTAAGTCCTGAATAGACGTATTAAAGACGTCTTTTTAACGTCTTAAAGATGCAGATTTCACGTGGAAGTTCCAGAGTGACAATCTCTAGATTTTTAGAGTACCGATGTATTGTTATAAGCATCGTTTATGAATTTTTTGTAACAATTCAGCAATCGCAAAAAGTATGTTTTTTTGTCAGTGTACATTTAATTTAATTTAAATCAGTGATAATTTTAGTGAAATTAGAAGATAATAAATGCAAAAATTTTGGGCCTCCCGCGTTGCGGAGTCTTGCGGTGTTGTAGTTCGCCCCTGCACAAACCGTACCGAGCACAAAACGCGTCTGGTATGGGTTGTTTTATAGAAATTACAAGACTGAATTTGTTTAGAATTCTCGCGATTTTTCTAACAATATTGAACGAAGAAATTTATTTGATAACTTATAATGGAAGCATCTTTTCAATTTCGACAGTTATAAAATCGCGATATCAACCGTAATGAAAGCTACATATACTATATAACAAGTGGATCAATTGTTGCATAACAAATATATTGTAAAGATCATTTCAGAGGATAGTCAAACAGAAAATCATTGTGATTACACAGCGTCCTTTCCGGTTAATAAACGAGATATAGAACCGTCGAATGGGAGCAAATTTTCAATAATAACAATATTTTTGACGGATGTGATACTATGTATACGTCTGAATCGAAACATCCGACGTCTGGTGGAACGGAACGATATGCCGAAAAAAATTATTAACTCTTCGTACGGTTATGTTTTCGCAATACTTTTGCTACGTTTTCATTTCAGCAATTTAATTCGAGATGAAGGAAGTAATAAATAGACAGCGGATCTTTATGCAAAATAATTATTTTCAGATTTTTAAGACAGTGACATGGTAGTTTAAAAAAACCGATGTTTTCGACGTTTTCTGCGCGAAAAACCAATCTTGAAATTGTTAATTTTTATTTATTTCATAAGTATATTAGGCACTGGTCAACGATAATTGCCTCGATGAAAACACCGGTTCTCGTTCGATCACCGAAGTTAAGCGGCGTAGGGCGGGGGACGCACTAGGATGGGTGACCGCTCGGTAAAAAGCCGGGAAGTGGCCCTCTGGGTGCGTTTCACGTGTTGTTGGCAAAATAGGTGGTTCGGAACCCACCTTAATAAAAAGTAGGTCCCGCTTGAAATTAGGCGATAGTTGAGGATTGATAAAGGGAGAGGTGGTGGAATGGATTTGAAACCCTGATGGGACCAAATATCATACAAGTATATTAGGCACTGATAAATCTTGAAGACTTCACAGGAAAAATTAAAAAATTAAACCAACTTGATTAGTATTTCTACTGTGTCAGCGCATTACATCTGAAAGTATCAACCCTGTTTCTATCCGATGCATTAAAAAATCCTTGGCCACAAAAATAAAAAAATTATAAAACCAACTGCCGCTGGATAATAAGTTTGTGAGATTGTGTGCATTTGTTGCACCCTGTTTTCCACCACATCGCGTTTCAAACAGCGCAGCGATTCGCGTTGGGATGAAACGGTGATGAAAATATCAGTTCAAAGAAGCTACGAAACATGTCTGTACACCGTACGCGAAGACACCCAATTCGGAAGCGCGAGCATCAGAGATCCTGATAGAAGTTTCGTTTCCGTGTCCGCGATTCGAGCACGCCCGTTGGAGCCCCGAACTCGCGTACTTATCGGGCACAGCGCGAGTGTACGTATCCCGTCCCGTTCATATCACCGGGAGACGCATCCTTATTTCAGCGAGCGACGACGGTTGCGCTGGGAATGGCCCGTCAACCGATAATCGAACGTGGCACAGTTTCTTCGAGAAGAGCATCGGAGCGAAGAGGAGCGGGTGCGGAACGCGCGAGGCATCCGGTGCAAGTGGAATAAAATTACCTGCACACGGAACAGCCTCGAGATAGATACACGCCGGGAGGTTGGGTGCGAGAGCAAGGGATTGGAAATGGGGAGAGGAAAAGAGAGAACCAGAGAGAGAGAGAGAAAAAGAGAAAGAGAGGGGGTAAGGCAGTAGGTTGCAATCGAGGAACGCAACCCGACGGAATCGATGAAGGGTCGAGAGAGGAGGCGGTCTCGAGAGCTACCGTTGGCGAAGAGAAAGGAAAGCAGGCGAGATAAATCTGTTTCCAGGCGAAGATCATCGAAATTCCGAAGACGTAGATGCGGCGGGGTGGCGAGCAGGCACGTAGGCAGATGGGGAAACCGAAAGCAGATGGGGATTGATTGGCTCGTGTCTCCGGCGCCAGTGCAAAGGCAGTCTCGTCGGGTCCCGAGTACAAAGGGTCTTATGCACGCGCGCACGCAATCACGCACACGTCGAACGCGCCCTCGCGAGTCCGTGCGGGTCGCTCGAGCCGAGTCGGGTCGTACGGCGCGGCGCGGCGCGGGTAAACACGCGACCGCGCCGCCTCGTCATGCTGTTCGCTTACTTGTCGCGTCGATATATCGTCCGTACGCCCGGGTCACGCGTCTATCCTTACGCACATCCAGTCTGCTTTCCCCTTGTCTATAGGTTACGCACCGAGCGCCGTGCGCGCACACACGACAGCGCGCGGCCGTTTAGTAAGTCACGTGCAAAAGTACACAGCGCGGGTACATAGAGAGACCAACGTGTGTTCCGTTTCTGCGCGACACAGCCACGAACCAGAACGCATATACCGGCGACTGCACGTTCTACGCATGGTAATTCACGCGTAACCCGCGCGGACCGTGATTCGTTGCGCACACTCTCGCGCGGGATGTCGGGAAACTTGACGAACATCCGAAAGATCCGTCCGTGAGTTTGCTTATGCGAGGATCAGTCGAATAGAGGCTGTCCCATTCGAAGTTTCCCACGCAATTATTTTCTACGCTATAGCTGTTTCGAGCTGGACGTCTGATGGTGGTCACAAATTTTGCTCCAGAACGTAAACCGAGATTTCAGGGTTGTCTGTTTTTTTTTACTGTTGAATCCTCAAAGGTTGTTCAAGGTCATTTAGTGCCGTTCGCGCACGTCCGTCGGAGACTCGCAACACTATGAGTCCCAACAACAATGAGAAAATACTTCGTTCATCAGGAGGACAAGTTCTAAAACAACTGACGAAAATGTACTGTTACTGAAAATAGACAATTAATATTTGGTCGTTTTAATTGCGAGATACTAGGTAGCTTCTCTCAGAACTGCAACGTTGAAATGCCATAAGGGATCCGCCGATAAAGGAGCCCATCAGCTAGGGACAGTATGGTCAATGACCTAGTGAGAACTGCGAACGCGCGTGTTGGATATCGCGAGACTGGGTTATGAAGCCAAGAGATAGCAACACGCGTTAGTACTGACAGATGGAAACTGCTGATTTCCTTATTGCAGTGTCCTTTGCGCGATGGGATTCCTTTACCAGCAAGTCCTTTATGCTGTTTCAATGCTGCAGGCGCTCTATAAGACATGGTATCTCTAAATCTCTAAAATTGTACGAGATTTTACATAACTCTGTTCGCTCGGAGAAGTCGTTTCATTTATCACGCTTCTCCTTTTCAGTGCTTCAAAGTGCTAGCACGTTTCCATCTAGACACTTTTGGATTTTGTCAAAGTGTGTCTTTATGTGGTGTCGCAAGCTTTGTAGCTTAGAGCGTCGAATAGTCAATTAGAGCAGTATTGCTACTCTGTCTGCTTTCTCAGTCAAGTCACTTTTTCATTGATAAACTTTTACTAAAAACAACCGATAGACTGATTTACAAAAATACAAAAAGTAACCAAAATTTCTACGGTATTCACAATGATGTTCTACTTGACAGTTTCAATATACTATAATTTTGACATTTATGAACAAAATTGTTACAGAAGTTTTAAAGAGAAATTGAAAGCAGATACCCGGTTACTGACATAATGATTAAGACTCAGACATACATATATCATAGAGACACACATTTAAGATTTAACCGAATTTTAATTTTGCGAGACATTTCTGTCTGCTCTGAAGTTCGTCTAGTTCGTGAACATTAACAATTTAAGGTTTTTCAGTGAGACTTGATATACGGTTATCACATTGCCACAATTAGTTTTTGTTTATTTAAAAATGAATTCTGTCCAGCTAATTGCGGCATTCGGATCAGTGTGCACCGTGTCGAATCGGCCCCCGCGCAGACGGCCATTACTTTCTTAACAGCCTGTAGCCGTGCGCGCGACGTTGTAGAGGCGCATACATCATAGAGACGCATGTGCGCGAGGGAGCACGCACACGACACCATATATCAAGCGTGTGAGGACATACGCGATAAACCGGACACACGTACTCGCACGCAGACGCGTGTTTTAAGCACATGGGCACACGGCCGCCGCGCTGCGACCACAATCGTTGGGCATAAGTGTGACGAACAAGCTGTATCGAGCAGTAGCTATTGTTGCGGGTATTATTTGCCACTAATCAGAATGGCTAAGAGCGTACGTGACGGGCAACGAGTGGAAGGGAGAAACTCAGAGAGAGAGAGAAAGAGAGGAGAGCGAGTCTGGCCAGTGGATACATTCGGCGGAGGGAAGTTGGTCGTGCAGCATGGTAGCCGGCCGGTCTGATTGCGGACCTGCCTCTCCACCACGCCCTGACCCACGCGATTTTCAAGATATCCGACACACGAGCCACGTTGGGGTCGCTAGACGCTAAGGGGTCAACTAACTCGACCCCTCGTCGCCGCTGGCCGCTCCCCCTTTTACGACGCCCCGATATCCAGAGCCTTCCGAAACTTCCCTTCGTGCCTGACGCGCACTTAAATAGCCGCCGCGAAGATCAAAATAGAAACTTACCCGTGCCGAGATCGCCAACGAATCGGTCGACGAGAGCTGAGCCAATGAGTCCCGGTGATTCATCTGAAACAAAACCACGGCCGCGCTTGTTAGCTGGGTCTCGTGCGCCTGAGGGATGTCGAGGCGTTGCGTACGCCCAAGTGGGAGCACGTGATGCCTCCGCGAGGGGAGCGCAAGGCAATTACGGTTTTTGACGGAATTCGCGTCGCCTTCCTACCGTGTTTCTCGATATCCCAGAATTTTTTAGCCGCCAACAACCCCCCGGGCACCGCCCGCACCCGCGCCCGCCCGGCTCTCCGTTTCTTTTTGCACCACCGACGCCGCGCGGTGTTAACCCTTCGCGAGCGCGTGTCTGCCGACAACCATTTCGCCGTTCTGCTAATCATTTTTAACGCTAACCCGGCAACGGAACTACAAATTTTCAGCCCCTCCGCAAAATACATATAATTCTGGGTCCCCAGGAAAAATATGGTTTATACTCAGAAAAAAAATTTATCTTGTATAACAACACAACTTATATCAGGATAGAAAACTTATACTATGTAAAAAAAAATTATTTATATTAGGAAAGAAAACTTACATTACATAAAAATAACAACTTATATTGTATGAAGGAACAAAGTAAAACTTGAATAGAGATTTTTTAATACCTTTTAAGAAGGAAAATTGTAAAAATTCAGCAAACGCAAAAAGTATGTTTTTTTTTTGTGAGTGTACATTTAATTTAATTTAAATCAGTGATAATTTTAGTGAAATTAGAAGATAATAAATGCAAAAATTTTGGGCCCCCCGCGTTGCGGAGTCTTGCGGTGTTGTAGTTCGCCCCTGCACAAACCGTACCGAGCACAAAACGCGTCTGGTATGGGTTGTTTTATAGAAATTGCAAGACTGAATTTGTTTAGAATTCTCGCGATTTTTCTAACAATATTGAACGAAGAAATTTATTTGACAACTTATAATGGAAGCATCTTTTCAATTTCGACAGTTATAAAATCGCGATATCAATCGTAATGAAAGCTACACATACTATATAACAAGTGGATCAATTGTTGCATAACAAATATATTTTAAAGATCAATTCAGAGGATAGTCAAACAGAAAATCATTGTGATTACACAGCGTCCTTTCCGGTTAATAAACGAGATATAGAACCGTCGAATGGGAGCAAATTTTCAATAATAACAATATTTTTCACGGATGTGATACTATGTATACGTCTGAATCGAAACATCCGACGTCTGGTGGAACGGAACGATATGCCGAAAAAAATTATTAACTCTTCGTACGGTTATGTTTTCGCAATACTTTTGCTATGTTTTCATTTCAGCAATTTAATTCGAGATGAAGGAAGTAATAAATAGACAGCGGATCTTTATGCAAAATAATTATTTTCATTTAGTTTCTGTCTTAATATGTGCGGTAAGATGAAAATAATATAACAGTATTTTATACATTTTTGCAATAAATGCATAAAATTCCCTGTCTAGTAATAAAAAGGATAAGCTTTCTCTTATTGGAAGCAACGTTTGGTATTACAGGCTTAGAACTATAAATTTAGAATAGCTGCGAAGCTATATGTCATTCCATGGAGATGACATAAGTGAGCCACGGTAGTCCGTGACTCACGAGCTACATGCTTAACAGGATAGTGGTATACGATTAATGTGAAAAGTATTTTAAGTGAAACATTAGTGAAAGAAGATATGCGTTACGAGGACTTAAAAAAACTGTATCATTATCTTTTTTCTAACAAAACAATTAATTATAGCGTACCCATGTTATAACAATAATCTTTCCGCAGTCTTATGACTGTTGTTAATCGACAAAGCCAAGGAGAACATTGATTGCATCAAATTGAAAAACTATTTTGCTTATTTCATACAGGATTCGTTTGTACCTTATTTAACGATAAATTAATTACGACCGTGAAAAGTTAGAAACATACTATTGAAACGAAGTGACGTAATGTATAATAGAATGCTTATTCTGTATGTAAATTAATTTCTAACGTTTTAATCTTTTTTTTTCTTAGGGTTTCGATTATCCGATTGAACTCGATTTATCCGAGTTGTTTATCTCCCAATTAAGCCGGTTAATTGAGACCTTCTGTGTAAATAATAGAGATAGCCTTACTCCAACAAGTGCATTTTGTACTAACCTGTTGTGTAGCTTTGAAATTACCCTTCAACGAAATATAAATGATTTAATAAATAAAACACTGCTCGAAGAAATTCCATCTTCCCAGCAAAACAATTTCAAAAGTTGAAGTATGTTCCAAGTAAAACAGAATGTAATTGCAATTACAATGTGAAGCTTGGATTCCATTCGGGATTTTATATATTACAAATCTCAGGAATGTTAAAAATAGCCCTTTGTACTTTTCATAAAACAATTTCGCGAACAGTCGATGTTTAATTGCATCGCTTTGCGAGGTATGGTCTTCGAGTCTCATTTATATTATATTTACATATTCTTACTGATAAAAATGCATTTTACAACTTCGTCGAAAACATTGTAAATATGATACCGAATTAAAATTCCACGTTAATCGTTATTTGACAGAAAATAGCCTCTTTTATCGAATACCTTAAATTACAGTTTTCATAAAATTATTATAAACAGTCTACATTATTCTATAGGATTATAACTAATAAAATTGATTGTAATCCATCGTTCAGTTTATATTGGCTTTCGTATAGAACTAACAACACATGTAAGTGCACTGATTGTTCATTTTTTGACATATCTAAACTGTAATTGATTTTCAACGAAAAAGAACCTTACAATAGATAGTTGAATGTCCGTTACGATACATATATTCACCGGTGATTCAATCAAACTCAGTTTTTATCAAAATTTCTTTCACAGCAATTTTAATTATTTGCATGAAATGTGTCGTCGATATAATATTTCTGTAATTTGCAGAATATTGCTAGAGCAATTGCTCCAGGAGTGGCCAATCTATTTTTCGATCGTTGGAAATTGTACATTTAATTAGTCACCTATAAGCTCCATGTTACAGTTAATGAAAACTTTGACAATCAATGGGCCGCGTTTGAACATACTTCTCATGATACATGCAATAATGGCTTGAATTGGCACCGTTTCCTCTAGCAAATTATGGATCATACACACATGCGATACACTGTGTATTCGTATGATTCAATATCAAATTTCAATCAAAATATTTAAAGGTTTAGAACTGGCATTTCGTAATCGCGCCAAATGCATTTTACCAGGTACTTTAAACATCGTTATATTACATCCTTGAACATGTGAGTGTTCGGAATGAAATTTAAATAATCTCGAGGATCAAATAATTTATCACATGATGCTAATCAAATTTACAAACGAATAAAGAGAAGCACATTTTTATGTACAAATAAAAATACTAAATAATGTAGTGACTTGTTTAACTCCTTTTTGAATACCAAGAAACATGGAAAAAAATTGCGATCTTCAAAATTAAAATCTTCATTAACACGTTGACTGGCAAATTAGTAAGAATTAAAAATTTCTTTAAATTAAAGTAATCTAATTAATCGTCTACAACTCTGTGTAATTTCGAAGTCACACACTGATGTATCAATATTTTTGAGTCTAATTTTATTTTTAGCCATAATGTGTCGAAAGTGTCACGTTCTGTTGTGTCTTCGTTACAACCGAGGAAGTTATGTTAAGCTATTGTGAATTCTTATTTCACACTCAAAACTGTGAATTGCTAATTTCTATCAGGATATTTTCAGTTTTCAAGTTACATTTTGTTTACATTCAAAATACAAATTCAGGCTACACAGAATTAGAAGGCTATCGAAAGTTAATGAGGAAGGACTAGAAATCAGTGAGAAAAGGCGACAAGTGTTATTTTTACTCCTTGTAGATCCTAATCTAATTTTTAATTTTAGAGAAATGATTACCCCATTCACGTCGTGCAGTTAGCACGTTAAAAAAAAGTGGTTGTCAGGTTTGCAAAGGGGCGGGGCTCTTCGGTTAATGTCGGACGATTACCGAAAAAATTGAACCGAAAATGGTGACGAACAGAACACCACAGACGATCATTCTTATGACATCTGCACGACGATATTGTCGCTTGTCGCCTCTTTCCATGGAGCCGAGTCCCCGTTTCGAGGGGTCAAATTTCTGCGCAAAGAAACACTCGGCGTGCTAGGAATCATGTTTCAACGACTCGTGACTACTCTGGGGGATTTAAAATGATCTGTTGAAACTCGGGAGAGCTACGAAAAAAAAGAAGAAGAAAGAATAAAAATAAAAAGAGGGAAGATGAAACGCGCGGATAACGGCTATACGGATCTTCGTTTTTTACTATCGTTTATTTATTGTTTCGAACTGAGAACAGGCTGCAGAAGTTGCCCGAACTTCTTCGACTGTCCATAGTCAACAAAGATTGCACTTCAATGGCCGGGGCGATGGAAATTTTTTTCGAACGCCGGGAAGGAAAGTTCAAAGTTTAAACCGAACCTGAAGTTCGGACGATCGATACATTTGCCTCTTCCTGGTACAGAAAGTAACTAATAGAAATGAGAAGAATTTACGATTGTTTTCGAAAGTTACAAGTTTGATTAAAGAAGTTAAACATTGGAAGGGATGCTGTACGAGGGCGACAAAGATCTTCGAATTAACGGTCGAGATACGCGATCAAATCTTGCTGATTATTTTTTATTACGGATAATAGAGTAGGAAAAATTAACAGTAGAATTATTGTATTAGTTATTACACTATTTTCTTATAATTGTAATAATTAG
This sequence comes from Lasioglossum leucozonium, assembly GCA_028454225.1. Lineage (NCBI taxonomy): Eukaryota > Metazoa > Arthropoda > Insecta > Hymenoptera > Halictidae > Lasioglossum > Lasioglossum leucozonium. The sequence goes on along the minus strand of CM052210.1, from coordinate 4,043,342 downwards.
ACGTACAAATTAAAGGAATCCATTTCCCTATCCTTAGCCGTATTATTTATTTTACACATAAACATTTTTACTTTCCAAAGTTCGTCTGTTCAATATTTATTGTTGTTTTACTGTTCTTTTGTATTATTTATTACTCGATAGTAATTCAAATGTTGATACAGTGACTCGCACTAATATTCAGACACTATGTAAATGATGATAATTATTTTAATATTGCACCATATGACTTTTTTTAGAAGTTAGAAAAATTTGGTTTTTACGTAACGTGAAAAGAATTTTTTTAAAAAATTGCAATTAGTGGGAATTGCAGCGAAAATACTAAAAGTTAGTATCTGTATCAATTAAACATATTCTGTAAATTTCATCAAATTCGATCAACGTTGCAGTAGTTTACAAACGTTTAAAGATGTCAAAAATTGCAGTGTTTCACGATTTCCGGTCTCTAACTGCAATAAATCTAAGCGTCAACCGATTTCGACGAAACTTTCACAATGCACAAAATTGACACAGATCTACAAAACGTATTGTTTAAATTTCCAATGTAGACCCACATAAAAATTTATAAAATGCAACTAATTTTTTCAAAAATTTCTTTTCAATTTCTCGAAAAAACTTCAAATCGTATGGTCGAACATCAAAAAAGTTATCGTCGTTTCAATATCGTCCGAATATTAATAAGACTCACTGTACGTAAAAGAAACATAACTGATCCTGTGATTCAAAGTACCCGTAAAGTTAATTAAACGAACGAACGTATCGGAAAATATGAATCGGTCTAATTAGAAAGGTAAAAACAATTTGCCTCGGCATAGCATCAGTTCACCAGGTTCTCTTGGCCCGACGCTACGCGACGCGCTCCGTCAAATCATCGGAATTACGTCAGGCACTATATACTACTATAGAGCGCATTATTAAGACATCGTCGTTGACTGTGGCATTATGTATGTACACCGGCGGCATTGCCACGTAGTCAATGAATTATATCGTCGATACTGTACTATTGGAATCGGTACTATTGCGTGCATATCAGCTGCAACGCGCGCGCATTCTAGGATCGGCCGTACACGGTGAATCGCGCGCCCCTGTTTACCGATGTTGTTGCTCATTGCGCAGGGACGTTTCGGCGACGACAACGGAATCCACGGGCAAAGAAAACACGGGGACCGATGTGCCGCCGATACAATCGACGAGAGTGAAGTCTGTTCCAGGCGGGCGAGTTCGGAATAGTTGGCGAAGAAACCTGCAAAACTGACACCGCCGCAGGTATGTAGGAGCGAACTGCCGCAGAGAAACCAACAACTACGGTGAACGGAAGGGAACCGCCGTTTCACCGGGCTTGTACACACTGTTAATTCGGTAGCTACGTCACGGACGTCAAGAATGTTCCGGAATTCTATTCGAAGTATTCGGTATATAGGGTGGGAGAGACTAAGGGGGAGAGAGAGAGAGAGAGAGAAAGAGAGCTAGAGCGTGGCGGCAGTCACGATCTGCGGATTTTTGGTGTGGCGATCTCCCCTCTGACTGGCATTCGATCGATTCCGATTCCCGTGAATTTACCAAACCTCTTCGACTATTAGTGTCTATTCGTTGCCAGCGAATCGCTCCGAAAGATTGAACGGGGGAACGTCGCCTGTGCTCTTGTCTCGAAAGCGCATTACTCGCGTGCCCCGGAAACGTTTCGATCGTTGAACTACTTCCAATACATACGTATGTCCTCATGAAAATGCGCTGTTGATCCACCGGGGGCTACGTTTTGTTCTAAACCTGCGATTGGTACGTGCCTTCTTTGTTACCGTGTCAGCGCGGCGCGGCGAGTTAGCGATGAAAAGTTTCCGACGTGCTGCGACCTCGATGCTGATCAGCGTTTCTCGGATGGAGTTACCCATAGAATTTTATGTTCTGTGAAATTGTTAATATTTTTGAAAGAGAAAGATTTTGTATATTTTATGGATACCGATTCTCGCTGCCAGCTGAACGATCGTCCCCTAAAAATCCCGCAGAGTCTATAATTTAGTCAGTCACTGTTTAGTAACTGTAAATCTCGTTGATTTTAGATCATGTAAATCGTAATGCAGGGGTGGAACTGCAAGACCCCACAACGCGAGGGAAAAACATTAGAAAATCTCAATCTAATAAAAATATCGAAAGAAAAAGAGTCAAAAATTGTTGCTGATTATTCCCCTATTACGAAAAATACAAATAAAAATTAACATTTTGTTTATTTCATTTGTTTTTTTATATAATATAAGTTTTCTTCCTTTATCATACTCTATCCTGAATTAAATCAGTAAATATAATCCGAATTGTATCGTGTTTGGTATGATTTCAATTAGAAAACTGTCACAAATATGTCGGTAAAAGTTTCATAAAAATATAATTGAAAACAAACATGTTTAGAAGTACTTATGTTTATCTTCTCATTTTAGATATAGTAATATAATTTGGAATATATTGATTGTGTCACGATTTTATAACACATTTTCAACGCATTCAATGAAATCACTCGAAATAGGATTTTTACATCTTTATTACAACAGTTTCAAATGGACATCATGAAACAATGAAAGCAGAAACCATTTGCACAAATCAATAAAGTGAACGATACTTTACCTTGGTATAAAATACGAGCATATTCGAATGACAATTTGGCTAAATAAATGGGCATCAAATGTTAAAGCAACGGAAACGGTATTTATTCTTGTATCAACCTAATAAATAATTCAGATATGCAAAACGGTAAATTTAAATACATGGTACGAAAAAACGTATTGAAGTTCACAAAACTTTATTGTTATCATTGTTGTCATTATCGTTGCAAACCATAGTTTATTTACGTACTTGTGGACTTCATCTTTTCGGTTAAGAAATTTCAGTTTTTTTTGCATAATAAATATACAGTAACATTATGTATATTTTTATAAACGAAATATGCGTTTGTATTCATTTATACGTAATGTTTAAAGGGTTCGTTTAAACGTTTAGTTGTCTTTTTAAATTTAGAGTAAAATAGTTTTAGTTACAAACTACGACGTGTGACGATGATATTACAAGTCTCAATTACAAAAGCGCAATACAAAATCAGAATTATTTCTTTCTCAACTAAAATTTGAGAAACATCGACTCTATTTTGTTGAACCATGTTTTGGAAATTAATGAGAGCTCTATACAAAATAGATAAATTTATTACACCTGCTTGCTGATTATAAAATCATTAAACCCTGATTAATCAGTACGTTAAAGCGTACATACAGACAATGAAACAATAAAAATCAAAGAATGAAGACATTCAAGTTCTAGAGATTCCCCGAATTGTATGTTTTCTTCTCGTAATTCGAGCAAGAGGGTAGCAAGTAACGAGTATCCTTCCTTTTGTTCTACGTATCTCTGCATCTAAGGTTTCCAGGATAATCTGTTGTCGCAGGATTACGTTTTAAAACCGTTTAGTGTATCAAGGATCACGTGACAATTGCTCCTTCAGCAAAAACCAGTATGAATAGGTACTTTCAATTAAATCTTATTTCGAGAAGAGGACTAATCTCTTCGTTAAAAACATTAATCTTCTTTCGAAGCAAATGTTCATAAGAAACTCAAACATCGTTGTAGAAAATTTCTTCCATTAAAATAATTACCCGATTGTTCAATATTAACGGTATTAATAATGGTTTTAATCAATTTTGACAGGTCGTTTGTAGTCTGAAAAGCGACAAATTAACTGCAACAAGAAAGTTAATTACCTCGCGAAAAGCGAAGTGTCAATCAAATGTTAAACGCAAAATAACAGTAACCACGATTTAATTCTGTTTATACAACGTAATGCAGAAAATATATACATGGAACTGTGTTGTTAGTAAATTATAAAATGTATTGTGTCCATCAACGTGTTATAATTATACATTTATTACATTTATTAATGCAAAACGTAAATTGATATAACACGTTAAGACAAAATTTCTATATCGTTGTTTAAAAATTTTATAGAAGTAAGAAATAATAATAATTCAAATCAAAATGTTGTTTCTTTAAGATATTGTGAGTAACATTAAATTTTTTTTTTTTTAATTAAACTAATATTTAATGTAGAGTAGAAATATTTAGAGAAATAAAAAAAAATGCTGTTGTATTATTTGCAACTCTTTCAAATTATTAAGAAGGTAAAGCAATGTTTATGCGGTTCTCGTATTTTGAAATTAATGCAGACAATTTCTTTTTCCGCAGTCTAGTTATAAAATATATGCGAATACGCCAGTTTTGTGCGTGGTAGACATCGTGTACAGGTGTTGGAGTTTCGAATACAGTAAGATGGTTCACTTAAAATGCAATAAGTTAACGAATAAATTCTGATCGTTAACTCACGATTCAATCATCATGAAGTTGACGTTTGCTGCACCAGCTACTGTTAAACTACAGGAAATTACCGGAATTAATATATACCGTAAGATTAGCGTTCGTAAGAAGATCAACAGCCACGGGGTAAAACCGCGAGACTCGTTGCGTTGCGGGAGTCCAAGTTTCAGGTGCCACGTAAATGAACTTATTTACGAGCGAATTAAATGTTTATTCCTCTTGAATTATATTACTCGCATTTAAACCATTTGCCTGAAGGAAATTCACGTAACTCATGTCAACGAAATTCCCGCTCTCTCTATTTATGCAGTACAATTAAACTTCTGGAAGCTGGATCAACTAAAAGGATTCTGTGAAACGTCTATCTTTTACAGAACATAATATGCAGCTATTATACATGTAATGCTTGATGCATTTTATATTATTTACCGTTTACTTGATTTAGTTCTTCGGGAAGTTCTATCCCTTGTTTTTTATTCGGGAAACAACTTCGATGCTGTTGGCTAATTAATATTCGATGCTAAAGTCATTATTATGCTATTTGTGTCGTTAAATATGTATTCGTTGCCGATATACCTCGAATAATATCATCGTCTCTGCTGTGCGGTATTGGTCTACCGCTATGAGGTTAAATGGCCCAGAATAGAATTCTTTAGTTTAGTGTAGTGTGATAGTACATAGCTATTGTATAATTTTTCTACTATCCTAGCTGGAAATTTCCTTATCTGACTGTATACTTAAAATGTATTTGATTTAAATTAACTACGAATTTATTTAGAACATACTAATTCGCCTAGTTTTAGTTATTAGAACTCCGATTTGTAAAAATCTTTTTACATTTACATTAATATAAACATGCAAAATACTAGACCGATAAGAATGCAATATTATAGTTACTGGTAATATGATAAACACATGTTTATTGTAAATGTTTAACTCCAAGAAAGAGTTAAATTAATAATTCGGTATTCGATCATTAATTTTGATTTAATTTTTATCTACCTGCATTGTTGAAACAGTTGCATTTTTAATTACTTTTATTGAGGTCAGAATGTGGTTCTAAGCGTGATCAAAATCAAGAGCAACATAATTGCACCGAGCACTTTAGCTTCGCGAAAAACGCATTTGAAAATCAGTCGAATGCAGCTGACTGACGACTCTCGTTAATTTGCTTTTCAGATTTGTACACACACGAGAAGCGAACATAACAAGTGACAGTAATCAACCAAGCATTTTAGCTATTGTAACAACTTGCCTATCCGGATGTCGACGATTAAGATATCGTTCGCGATAACGGCGGTGCCGCAACAGATGCATTTCCACGCATTATCGCTGCATGTTCCTAATGCAAGAAGCGTATCTGTATACTCTTCGTTACTGTGCCGCGGCATGTCGCTTGTTCAGTTGGAGCGGATAGTTAATGTCGGTAGCACATGTGACTAACCTGACGGTAAACAAGCCTTGAGATTGTATCAAGCATAAATACAGCCATACTGGGCGTCTGCAGCGAACTTAGTAACATTAATCATCTGTCAAATGTATTCGACGATGAAAACCTCGAAAACTCGATGCCATTCAATTTACCCGCAAGAAACAAACAAATGAATTGTTACTTGAACGCATCTGTCTTGCAAAATTCTACGTCAGCGTTAATAATACGTGTACGCATTAGCGCAAACTCATCACTGTATTATAATTAATTCGTGCGTCTGTTCACCGTTATTATTCGGAATCTGCAAATTACAGTATATGTTGCGAAACCGGGATAATGAAACGTTGAAAATTAATTTCAACCGAAAAATCGTTACGATAATTAAATTTTGGTTAACAATCCGTACACATAGAGAGAGAAAGAGAGAAATATCAGATATATCATCAGTTAAATAACTAATGTTAGTTTTTTTACGGTACAGTTATTAAAATTGTAGACACAGCTGTTATGAAAAGTAATTGAATAAATTTCGTTCATTCAGAAACATGATAATAAATATCGCACTGAATTCAATTTTGTATAATTTTCATAATACCAGAACTCGTGATCAAAATTACAAACAAATTCTAGAAAATATAACCGTGATATTGTAATCAATTTTTGTGATCAGTTGTTCAGTATTACAGTAAGTATACATATATTCTCGAAAAATTGTAGCCATTTAAGCAGCAATAATTTCGTAAAAAATAATGGTAAACTAATAAACTTGGTCTCATTTTAAAGCCTCTGGAGCCACCACATACTACAGTCAACAAAGAGAATAAATATAAAAAATATTGTTCCGTCCTAGAACGAAGCTTTTTCGGTTTTTTATTATAGGCAAATAGCCATGCGAGACTCTCGGTGCAAAGCAGGTACCTGAGCCAAAACAGATGCTAAGGAGTGCAATAAACCGCTTTAACATCGCGCTCCCACGAACACCCTACAAAAATGTACCCACGTCTTCACCAATAGCGTGCGACCACCAGCAAAGAAGCAATGTGCCTGGTGCGCTAGATGCACCCAAAATATCTATAAATACAGCGATTTTTTACTGTCGGACCAGTGACGAAAAAACCATTGCCCGAGCGCATTAGAATTCACAACCTGTACACTGCCCGAGAGCAGAGAATCGTCACTCGCCTATAGCATTGTCGTGCAAGACATCAATATATATTTAAATAAAGTTATTTGTTTTAAGTTAAAACAGTAGCCTAGAATATATTCCATTCAAATCCATTACATCAAGTAATCCGCGGCATTCACGTTAGCGGACTTAACGCAACAAATATTCTTCTATTTGAAAATGGAGATCTAGTGACTTTTGGGGGCTGCACGAGGGATTTGAGAGTTCAAGTATTTTCGAAGGAGGAATGCAATTACATTGTAGGAATTGACACCGGGAACGATAGAACTACAACTCGGTTAACAGTGCTCGCGACGGTAACTATCAAGAATAGTTTACAAGTTTCGGCGTGGTGCTTTACCGTTTAGTCAGCGTTTCCTTTACAAGGCCGCTAAACTCGATTTAACTGAACTTAACCCAGTTTATTGTTGTAAATCCCGTGCCTCCGGCCCACTTGGCGTAAAGTGCAACGAAATATCCTGTAAACAACGGGCGATCGAAAGAAAGCGGGAACAGCCCTCTGCGTAAATTCCGTGAGTTGTGGATCCACCGGCTGTAATTCGAGTCCGAAACTGTAGGATAACGGTGGCTCGTTCCCCCATCCCCTAGTGCAGCCATGTATCCTGATACGTTACGAGAAGAACGTATAGTCAAGGGGTCGTGTCGACAGACAATTACTTTGTTTTCCAGCTAGCATCTACTGCGACCAAACTAAGGTAACCGTAATAAGATTAAATTCAATGGATATTCCAATTCTCCGGAGAATTCGACCGTCTCGAGTCTGGCTACAGACGCTCTGAATCCACTTCGACGACATTGCGACACAAGTTACTCGTGGCTAACCTCATGTTCCCTCAGTTTGACACTTTTAACCACTTTACAATATCGTGCCAGACTGCTGCTCAAGATTTTAAACAGACTTCGAGAACTGTGAATACTACGCCATCCTCTGCTTATCTAAAGTGAAATATTATTTTTCTATTATATTCAACCTTCTGAGTAAATTTTAAAGGAGACTCTTCACAATTCTTCAAGTACTTGCGATAATCTAACAAAGAAATATTTTAAACAAAAGGTGTTCAGTTTTTGATTAACTTTTTCCGATCATTTTCAAGGTCACCACCTTCATTTTTTTAAATGGCAGGTTGCATTTTTGATTTAACAGTATTATAGCCGGTATCAAGACAAATTCAACGACCTAGCCATCGAAAACTGATCAATTTTTGTTGAAAATATTTTTTTTTGTCAGATTACCGCAAGTACTTGGAAAATCGTGAAAAATGTTACGTGCGACACCTACCTAATTTACTAACGCTATATCTTTAGAAAATATCTTGGAGTTTCTATATCAAATTGAAGGTATTGATAAGGAAAAGATAACTCGGAGAGCACTGTGACGGAAGTTTAACATGCCGTGAGGAAAATAGAAATAATTTTCTAAAACTGCAATACGCAAATTGGTTTCCTGTTGTGACTATTTGTAAATGCTCGGTTACCGTGTGGAAAAATAGTAGGCGAATGCAAGTGGAACAAATACAGTGCTGCAAACTGTTTTCTTTGAAACCACGACAGATATTGACATCACTTCTGTTTCAATTAAATGTTGCAGAAGAACGATCACTCGGCTTGCAACAAATATTTCTAAACGGCTAAGGGTGCACTATTCCTGTTTCAATGGAGTGGTATACCAATTAATCGAACAATTTTTATCCTATTTTATTTATTTGAAACAATATTTTCAATTTCAAACGTCATGACGAAAAATAGTCTTCTCAAGAATGGTTTGAGAAAGAGTCGGGAAAACTGTGTCTCGTAAAATATACATACAGTCTTTTTAAATTGTTTTTTTTTTTATACGGGAGTCTCGTGCATTTTTATTTTGTAAATATAAGAATTTCCTAAGAAAATTCAAGAGAATTCACTATAGCTGTGTAGACTTTTGCACCATCAGTGCACGGATTGGGTCTGAGAGATCCACGAATTGAATTTTGCTGTTTTAATTTGCTTTAAATTATCTTGGAATTTCTCGATGAATTCTTATTTTAGTAACAGTTTCATGCAATACGGCATTACAGAAGAAAAACTTCGAATTATCACAAGAAATTTCAACGACAAAATTGAACACTTTCGACCCGTGCACCGGAGGGTCAAAAATATTCACTGTTTTAATCCTTTGCACTCAAAGCTATTTTAACTTGAAAATTAAACATTTCTTCCAACCTAGAATAATTCCATCCTATATTTTTTTCTTCATTTTCTGAATATGAAATTGATATAATACCTCATAAAATACTTAAATGTTTAGTAATTGATTAAATACCAACTTATTTAATAACATTATTTTGAATAATAGTACAACAATTTTTACTGGCGACTCTGAGTTGCCATTCGAGTGCTAAGGGTTAAATAAACTGTCTCTAAATCGCGAACCGTGTATGTCAAGACCAGTAAATATCAAAACAATTTCAAACACTGTTCGCCATAGAAAAATCGTATTTTCCCGGAGCCAGGAACGGCGGACGTGCTCCGATTTTCCTTTCTAATTTCTGTCGCCGCCCTCTTCCGATGCGCAATATATCACAGGAAACCGGCGGCCCCCGCAACAGATCTCCGATCATAAATCCACAGTGAACAACTGTTTCGCACCTTCCCGCACCTAAATCCCCCGGAGGCAGCGAACGGCTAAACCATCTGTAGAGGAGGAGGACGGGCGAATGAGCGGGCAATTTCAATTTCTTCGCGCTATAATTGCGCGTGCATCCATCGTGCCGGTAAACAAGAGAGAAAGAGGCGCCGGCGTCTGGTGTTCGCGAAACGGCTGTTAAACGTTAGCCGACGATGGAGAGGGGATGGAGTGAAAGAAAGAGATAGGAGGTAGAGAAAAAGGAACGCGAGAGAATTCGCGTCGAGTTGAGGATTCCGCCGGCGTAACGGGAGAGCTCCGTGAAAAGTAAAGAGTAACGCCGGCCCGAACGTTTCCGGTGCATGTATTTCGATACGTTACCGTTTCCAGAAGAACCTATAGCCACCGCCACCGCCGCCACGAGGTCGGGGCGGCTAGGAGACGATTGCTTTGCACTTCTGTGCACGCCCCCGGGGCAATCGTAAGTTGAGATACCTACTCAGAGAGCCGGCCCTCTCCTTTTCCTCGTTTCACCCTCGCTTCGTCGCGCCAACGTCCCCTTTTGCCATCCTTCTCACCCTCGTTCTGAACCCCTGTCACTCTGTCACTCCCCTATTTCTCTCTCTCTCTCTCTCTTCATCTTGCTGCTCTCCTACCCTCATCCTCTCGTTGAAGCAAGTCGTGCTTCTCTCCCGACGACGTTGAAGTCTGCAACCCCGAATGCAACCGGCGCGCAACGCGGCGCGGTACCGCGAACCGAAAGAGCTTGTGTTGGACTAAGACTCGCTAAGAGGAAAGGCCAGACTAAGAGATCGATCGCACGAACGTGCTTTCGGCATCCTCGAATATTACGCTCTACCTATAACCGACCTATATCGGTTGTGGGTGCACGTAATACCGTTGCCCGCGTGCGTATAGGTATGTATTCACGGAGCCTTGGATATTAGATACACTGATGCTTATATACTCGTGGACCACCATTCCGCGTGTGTATAACTGTGTGTATGTTTGTACATATGTGTTGTATGCATATAATGTATAATATATATTGCATAATTATAATATACACATAACTAGGTTAGTATGTTAATACGGGTCCGGGCACATACGAATGTGTTTTGGGCGGTATGGTTGCACGCGCTGCATGGTGGTGAAGTGTTTAGCTGTTGTCATTAGGGAATTGCTAGTCTTTATGCTTTGGTGGGAGGTTACTTTTCTCATAAGCTCGGTGGACGACAGGCATTTAATCCCTTGTCTCATGATTTATTTTACAGTTGCAGTGATTAAAGCTTCTTCGTTAGTATTAATTTCCTATGAGAAATAGAAAATCGATATTGATGATGGCTCTGATGGCTAAACATTGATTAGAAAATAATAGAATTTTATTTTGAGGTAAATGAACTGTATGATATACATGCTTAACAGATTTCAGGCATTTAATCCCTTGTGTTATGATTTATGTATTTTACAGTTGCAGTGATTAACCCTTAACTGGGCGCGCCTATTTTTGTTACATAACTGGGCGCGCGGAGCACTTTGTGCACCATCCTTTAAAACTACGTATATCACTGTTCATTATCAGTTTCTTATGAAATTTTATGTCAAATAAATAACACGTCCATAACTTTAAAGTACCTAAGGATAACTGAAAACCAGATCGGCTCTAGTGGGATGACAGTCGTAGGTTATGTGGGGGCGTGCCAATCGTAACTAGCAGAAATAAAAATTATACTACATTATTAATTAAACTACAAACGGAGCACTCAGTGCTATTGCGCGCCCACTTAAGGGTTAAAGCTTCTTCGTTAGTATTAATTTCCTATGAGAAATAGAAAATCGATATTGATGATGGCTCTGATGGCTAAACATTGATAAGAGAAAAATAGAATTTTATTTTGACTTAAATGAACTGAATGACATATACTTAATAGATTTGAAATCTCCACTAAGAGTTTCACTTCATGTTTTGGGGGGTTAAGAAGACCTAGTGAGTGAGAGCTTAGGTAAGGGTCAAGTAGCCGAATTTAACCCTTCCTGGTCCTATGTTAACTTGACATTGATTTGTGCACAAATAGTTAACCTCGTATATGGTACAAGGAAAAATGTTTTTTCAAAAAATAAGACATCTACATGTCTTTTAAGTATTAACACTAAACCTACCGAGCACGCAATGCGATTAAAATTTTTTAGCATATAAAAATTACAAGACTCCATTTAATTGGATTTTGTGCAATTTTTATTTTTTATCTTGGATAAAAAAATTTGTCGAAACTAAATCTAACTAAACTTACCGAGTACTAAAAGCGATTAAAATTTTTAAGTAAATTTTTTAATAAACATTTTTAAAATGTTTAAGCATATAAAAGTGACAAGGTTCCATTTCTTTAGATTTTATGCAATTTTTATTTTAATATGTGCTTGGATCAAAAAATTTGACGAATCAATTTCATTACTTCAATAACTGCAAAATGAGGAATATAAAACCGGTTTATTTGATCGGATGTGGTCGGTTTAATGTTAACAATAGTCATTAGTTTATCGAGGAGCAACAAATATTGCCAGGGTATCAGAGCAGTGTATAAAAATAAAACTTGAAATAACCTTTGTGTAAGGGCTAGAAAATTAGAGACAGACTTAAACACAAAAACGCAGATTTAACGTTTACAACCATAAACGAAACACAGATTTCATTTAACCCGGCTACGCTTATTGGGTCCATTTGGACCCGAAGCATTCTTTGCACGCTTGTAACTTCCAAACGAAATGGCCGACGAGTCTGAAATTTCTTAGCGGAGAATAATTCATTAAAATCTTTCTTCCACTTAAAAAAAAATATTTAAAATCCTTTTTGAAATACTTGTAATAGAAATTGTTACACATATGGCGTTTTTATTATGGTCACCACATTCGTGACCATAACAAGCGACGAACAAGAACTAAAGATATTGCACAACCATAAAAAACGGTCAGAGGACGGAGTACTTTTTGCAGTGAGACCAGTAAAAAAGATCACAAATACGATGCATATTGTACCAACTGTTCAAAATTCATTTGTAAAGAGCATAGAGCCTCACTTTGCATTGATTGTACAAGAGACTCCGAATAAGTTAATTTAATTACGTATGTAATTTACGTTTACGAATGTAATTTTTAATTAGTATGTAATTTACGTTAATAACAACAGATAAATAAAAAATTTAAAAACATTTTATAGCTAAACATTAAATAAATAGATATGGGTCCAAATGGACCCAAAACAACTTATTAAATGCCTTTTTTTTAAAGCGTAGCCGGGTTAAAACACAAAATGGATATGACAAAGACGTTCAAACCATTTCAAAGCTGCCACTCGAGAAATGACAAATAACGATCATCCAGTACAGAGACGTTGATTTCAGTGATTTCCTCCGAACAAATTTTTATACATATACAGGCATGCCGAAAAACTCGTTTTTCCAATTAAAAATAAATAACAAAAAGCTGTGTGCTCGGCGCACGGAGGCAGCCTCGATGAAAAACTAGTTCGCAAACAGAATCTCCGAAGCGACTTCCTTTGTGTCCCGTGGGCCTGTATGCGCAAGTAGATCGCCATGTCGCAGGTATACCCCGGACATAATTTCCATTATTAGATCCGCGGCATCTACATATGTATGTAATCACCTTGCACGGTGGATGGGGGTTGAGGGGGGGGGGAGAGGTAAGTGTATGCACGTGCAGACAAAATATTTGCACCGGCTTCTATACATATAGCCAGTTGCACAATATACAAGGTATAATGCGAATCGCGGGTAGGTGAATAGGGGTTGGTGTTGCGGCGGCGATGCGATGCGATGCTGCTGGTGGAGTTAGAGAGCAGCAGAGCCATAAGGAGAACGCGACGGGTGGCGGCCGATATTGTTGAGCGGCAATAGATAGGATTCGCGGGCCATCTGTCCGCTGTTGGTACGCTCCTCGATAAAATGATAGCATATGCTATTTTGAATTTAGATTATCATAGGATTCTCGAGTGAAACACGCGGTATCGTCATTGTTACGACGCGGAAAGAACCTGCGTAAATAAAGTTCGTCTCACTGGATTTTGTTAAAGCGAATTTCACTCGCGAGCCACGTTTTATGTTGGCAATATTGTGCTTTTCTGTGTGTGTGTGCGCGCGTGTTTGATGTCGCGTTGCTGCTTGCGGCGTTCTTCCGGTTTTGTCTCTCGCACGGTGAACACGTGTCTCTGTACTTGTATAACTACGCGTAAAATATACGAATATTTTAAAATATTGAAAAATTGCCCGAGAAGCAAGCCTGAGTCAAAGTAGTGTGATAGGAATTCTCTACAGCAGGAATTACAGGGAAGTGATTTTCAAAATTTGTCTGTGACCTTGAATGACTTTGAATAATCATAGTTACTGAATTCTTAACGAAAGGATCTATCATTGTAGGTGTTTAAAAAAGGGTGGTTCTATTTAAAAAATGAAAGTGATCTTGATATCTTTAAAAAAAAAATGACATGAGAACAAACATTTTTTGTGCATCGTGTGAGCCCCATTTTACTATTCAACTTTGTTCTCAGGATATTTAGGCTCGCTACACACATCCGTTGTTTCAACGTCGACCATGCGGTACCGGAATTGCGGTCTGTAATATCTACTATGGATTCAATTAGACAATGCACATTTGTTTGAACCGTAATTACGGCGTCGCTCGTCTTTGCATTATCGCATATCTAGATATTTGAGGTACAAACGGTAGGTGAATGACCCTGTATATTATTATAAGTATATTCCGCCATTAACTTCAACAGATTTTTTAACGTGCAGAAGGAAAACTGAAATCGCGAAGATGTAATGATAGCACGCTTCGCAGAGTCGCCGGATTAACGGACACATGCACGACAGAGACGGAACGCGTCACGTGATCGGACCGCGGCGGAAGGGGAAGATAGAGTGAGGACACAAGTCTGAATCTGGTGACTCTTGATCTTCGTGGTAATATCGTTCATTATTTTTTAAGGTGCCATGCAATGTTTCACGTTTCAAAATGGCGGTTAAGCCTAACTGGCTTAACCTAAGCCAACAGGGGCCGCAGCAAGAAGACAAGTGAAATAGAAATTGCTAAAATTATTGAATTAAAAATTCGACAAGCTTTCGAAATTTTAAATATCGTAGAAATGTCGCAAGGTAATATGCAATGTGGTAAAATATTCTATAAATTATGGTCGCAAAAGTATGGTGGTCGTTAACATTATCACACTGAGAAGACGAGCCATTATCCGTGTTGCCTCGCATTCAACATTGACGTTACGCGAAATTGCTGAAGAATCTTCGAATCTGTAAATTTATTCAACGATTGAAAATGAGGCAGTAACCTCGGCTAACGAAGTAACGGAACGAGCAAAGATTAACATTTGCAAAAGAAAGTACTCGCTGCTGTGGAAGAAACGAAAACGAATTTCATAATTGTATTTTGAAAAAAAAAACAATGGTTTCATTCGTTCAATTTTGCTGCTTGCTGTACGAGTTGGTATTGTCGCAGCGATGCTGGTGGATTTAGAGAGTACCAGAGCCATAAAGAGAATGCGATGGAAGACGACCGATATTGTTGAGCGGCAATAGATACGATTCGCGGGCCATCTGTCCGCTGTTGGTACGAAAATTGTGTGGAAAATCGAACGCGTCTACAGCGGGGTGGCATCTGGTGCATTACAAGCCCGGCCCGGCCCGGCCCGACCCGGTGCGGCGCGGCGGAGCGGTATCGCGAGTGAAACCCGCCGATACCGCGGACTCGAACTTAGGGAAAGGAATTTTTGCGAGCAGCCGTGGAAGAGAAAGCGTTTCGGTAGATTCGAGCGGAAAATTGGAAAATGGTTTATCGCGAGTTTCGTGCACGCGATTCAATGCATTTCTCCCGCCACCGGCAGGTTTCGCCGGAACACTCGATACGCGTTCTAACGCGTTTTAATAAAATTCCCTCTTCGTTTCGATTGTTAGCCGAACTGTCTGTTGCCGCCCGTAGTTCGGCCAGCCGTGCGCAAAAAATTTCATCGATACAGTGTAGTATTTATCGTTGTATAATAAACATCGGCCGCAGAGAACCGGTTTCGGAATCGAAACCGTGCGCGCCGCACTGCTGCGGTGCAAATACGACTTCTTTAGAGATTTTACACCGCCGGGTTTATGATACCGACAACTGGAACCCGGTGTTCCCGAGATAGCACGCCCGACCGGTAATTCCAACTTTCGTCAACTTAATATTGAACCCGCGACCACCGAAAGTTAATTTATTACCGCACGTTATCAGTAAACACGTGCACTTTAAGCGCCCCAACTTCCAGCTTAATAGCGATTGACGTGTCATAAACTCCCAGATGTGGCGCGATAGTCGATGGATCTGCCAACCGAACGACCTCCTTGCGTCCAGTCGCCCTGCAGACGACCACACGTCTAAAGTATGTATATGCCACCCCTGCACAAGTGCTAGCTGCCACAGCATCACTTTCGTGTCTGTCCGCTATGAGAAACTCGATTTCTTACTTGCGAGCTACAGTGACTCTCATTAATATTCGGACGCTATTAAAAAAATGATAACTTTTTTGATATTCGACCATATTTGAACTTTTTTTCAGAAGTTAGAGCAATTTGTTTACTACATGATGTGACAAGAAATTTTTGATAAAATTGCAATTGGTTGGAATTGTAAAGAAAAAACTAAAAGTTTCATCTTACCACTTTCTTATATGGGTCTATATTGAAAATTTAAGGAATACGTTTTGTAGATCTGTGTTATTTAAAACGGTTGATACGGAAAAATTCTTAGATTTATTGCAGCTAGAGGCCGAAAATCGTGGACAACTACAATTTTTACCATCTTTAAACGTTTGTAGCTCATTGCAATGTTGACCGATATGAATGAAATTGAAAGAACATTGATACAAATCTGTGAAACGTGTTTTCCAAATTTTCAATATAAGCCCACATAAAAGAGATACAAAATACAACTTTTAGTATTTTCTCTGCAATTCCGACCAATTCCAATTTCTTTCAATAATTCTTTTCACATTACGTAACAAACCAATTGTTCTAACTTCTAAAAAAAACGGTCATATGGTCCAATATTTAAAAAGTTATCGTCTTTTTAAGAATGTCCGAATATTATTGGGAGTCGCCATACATTCAACCCTCCTATTGGTACACGTGTGATATTTCTGCAATTTAACAAGACTATAACTATAGCAATATCTAACCAGAGATTAAAAGAGCTTTTCAATAGATTTTATTTAAAGCATGGACCGCAGAATTTATTTTAAATATTTTCTCACGTCTTCAGTTCCAACGAGAATAGTTAAAAAAATGCTTTTCTTCAAAGTAGAAGTTTTAGTTTGAATATAATTTATGAAATAAAAATTTCTCTGCAACAGGGACATTATCATTATTATATAAGAAAATGATCTACCGGAATTGCAACAAACTGGAGTGAAATACACAATTATATTTTATTATTTAAAATAATATAGTCAATTTTTCTAATGTTTTTAGTCTTACACATTTCTGCCATATATGCATAAAATCCGCTGTCTATAAATAAATAAACCTAGATGATTACAAAAATCCGGTTTACTTCAAGTTGAAGGTGGACGATGAGAAAATATGTTTGTGCAATTATAGACAAATTCCTAAAATGAACACCACCGAATATCAACTTATTAATGCTCGAATCACCAACGTTATAGCGCGCGGTGAAAACTTCATTGTCAATTTAATAACGTTGATCGTTTCTGTGAAACAAATGAAACTTGTGAAACGTGCAGAACTTTCGCGGCGGACAGCGAGACTTCGACAAATATTTTCGCCGCGCAAATATGGGTGACAGCACGTTGCGGACGTGTTAACGAAGGTACTTTCCGTTTCGAAAAAGTGTGCGAAGGAATTTGAATTTTCGAAGGTTTCACACCGGAATGGCCGGGTTAATAGGATTACAACCGTTAAAACGTGTCTGGGAGCGGTAATGCGCGAAAAGCGCGTTGCACGAGTATCGCTGGGAGCTCGTCCGGTTGCGAAATTCGAAAGGCTCTCGCCGGAAGAGGAACTGCTCGTCTGGTCGACACCGGGGAGAATCTCACCGGCCCTCTGCGCCTCGGGGGTAAATTATAGATACGGGAAGAGAGTGGTACTTAATTTTCATGGAGATTCGTAACGCTTCGCGGCCGTATATGCCCAGAAAGAGTGAAGTCACTTTTAGCTTCTCTTCTGCTTTTTTTTCTCTCTCTCCCTCCCTCCCTTCTTCTTCTTCTTCTTCTTCTTCTCCTTCTTCTTCTCTGGTGGATAACCCACTTGCTCCTGGCGAAATAATTTAACGTTCAGCTGTGCGCAAACGACGAGTTACGTCGGGTTTTGCAGGTTTCATGTGGCACGCGCCGTCGCACGCGGAGGCGACGCGTCTCGACGGCTCTAGCTAAGCTGGCAAGCTTCTACTAGCCGGAGTAGTAACTCGGATTGCCACGATAATTGACTTTTTCAACTCTTCCCGATTTTTTGTCATTCCTCTTCTCGCCAACCGAGAACGGTAACCGCCGCGACTACTCTTCCCTCCAGTTTTTCTGATTCTTCATCTTACCGCGTCTCGCTACCCCGGACCAAAACTTTATTTTCCCTTCGCGTTGGCTCAAGGATCCCTGGCGCCGCGTTTTTGAAGTAAATAAAACTTTCCGCCCGTCGTCCCCGTCCTCCTCGTCGTCGTCGCCTCGCTTCTCTTTCCGTTTGAATTCCCGAATACCGATGACAGACACCGTAAACGTGTGAGAACCCTCCTGTGAACCTACAGGAGGACGGACAAGCGCCGCGACCCTTCCACCAGAACGCCCGGTATCCGTCTTTCTACATTGGAACAGGATGAAAGCGCGATGAATAATTCGACTACTTTTACGATATTCTACTTGCGACACAAAGGGAACGCCGCGCCGCGTCGCGCCGCCGACGACTCAATGATTCCTTCTCAATTTTCTCGAGAAAAATACCCGAAAGATCGACGCGTTGATTCCAGGAACCGGGAAGGATATCCCTTTTCCGCTTCCCCGAACAAATAACAATTCTCAATGGAAACTGCGGAGATACTAATACGCTCGCGAGGAACTCGCGCGTACAGCATTCCGGAGCTTTTTATCAATCGCCGAGCTGTTAGGTACGTGTTCGACGAGCCGGCTATAATCGTCACACATATTTCCGAGCAAAAACCTGGATCGATTACGCTCGCCTTGTTATTTAACCCCTCGGGAACGACCACGGATTGTCAGTTTATTCCTGTTTGATCGACGTTCTATGTTGCAATAATCTGCGGATGATTCAGACATTTTTATATGTGACTTAAAACATTTGGACATTAAAAACACGATAACTTTTTTTAATATTGGACCATACGACTTGGATTTTTTTTTGGAGAAGTTAGAACAATTGTGAAAAGAATTTTTGAGAAAAATTTCAATCGGTCGGAATTGCAAAGAAAATACTAAAAGTTGTATGTTGCAACTTATTTATGTGGGCTTATATTGAAAATTTAGAAGCATTGACCGATTTCGATGAAACTTTCACAATGCTTATAATTGACACAGATCTACGAAACGTATTCTTTAAATTGTCAATGTAAACCCACATAAAAAAGTTGTAAAACGGAACTTTTAGTTTTTTCTCTACAATTCCGATTAAGTGCAATTTTTGAAAAAATTTCTTTTCACATCATGTAGTAAACTAATTGCTCTAACTTCTCGATGAAAGTTCAAATCAATTCAAGTCCGAATATTAAAAGGAGTCTGTATACATAAATCTTCAAATCCTAGACGGCGAACAATAATGCACGAAAACACATCGCATTTAATAATCTGATCTTCTGCAAACAATTTTTGAATATTTCTCAAGGGGTTGACAGACGTTTCTTGGTACGTTATTTTAATGTTTTATATGTGTACTTCCAGATAAAAAGATGGCACGAGCGTCTTGCCAATAATAGAAATGTTCCACTTTATTGTTAACCCTAGATTCTAAGTTATTCTTGTAAAGTTAGCATGCACAGTCATGTGGGGTTTTACAGCTTCATTAAAACAAAATTAGAAAGTAAGTAAAAGCAAAAGGTAATATTTTTGCAAGTAACGTGCTAGCTTATGTAATTTTCGAGACACGAAGGTGACCTACATTTTTTAAATTGATTGCTATACATATTTTTATTGTCACATGAAAGCGCGCATCAAGACAAATTCATTCGTATTCGACGCAATGACCTAACCCAGACCTTCAAGATTGTATACGAAGGCAACCGATTGTTTAACGTTGATGCCTTCTCTCAATATCTATGTATCGATATTGAGCACCTTGGGTTTTAAGAACGAACTCTGTACTATATATACACTTTATTACATAAGCTGATTCGCGATCTGTTTAAAATTACGTTGACCCGAGGAGGTTGTTCGAATTTGTGTGTTCGTGGTATTCTGCGTTCTGTCTTGTCGTGTCCGGTTTATCGTCACCTCGGTTTTTTCGTGATTGTTTGAGGATGGGATTTAGGTGGGAAAAAATAGCGTTTGTTAATTGGACGTGGATTGGAAGGATTTTTAAATTGAGGAGTAGGGGAGTCGGTCAGGATTTCTTTCGGTATTGTCTTAGTCGTCGATGGCGTTATTTATGAGCGTAAGTCCGGTGGTCATTTTCGGTGGGTCAGTCACACGTGTTGTCCGTCTGTTAGGGTAGAAACTATTGTAATGCGGTGGTTGTAAATTCTTATTTCGAGGGAATGTTGCCTTCGCAACAAAGATCATACAAGGTCAGAAATGGAAGAAACATTTTGAATATTTGGTGTTTTCTATATGTATATTGAGTAGAAACGGATTAAAAGAGGCCGGCTGAAGTGATTTTTAGAAAAGAATTGGAAGCATTTGCGAGGGTTTGAGAACGTCCATCTTGCCAAGAGTTAAACAGAGTTGTCATTCAATCGAACGCCGATAAGACGACAGACAAGATAGGCAGAATTTTTCAATCACTCGGCGTTCCGATCGAGTATCAACGAATGTTTGAGTCACGGTATTGACATTGCAAACATTGTTGAAAAAATATTCCGGCACTGCAGAGAAGCGTGAATATCCAGAGAGAGGAGTGATTGTCGGCGCGTGAAGGAGATATCAGAATGTTGTGTGCGAATGATATGTGTTTGGACCAAGGCGGAAGAGTTTCGTGCGACTGTTTAGGGTGGATTTCGGGTGACTGAGATTCGGAGAATGCATGCGACGTGTAAGAGCGGGGGATACGTGGTTCGAGTGTGTCTTGTGGGTGTAAATGCTTATCAGGATAAGATTGTATGGTCTGGGTTTAATAGTAGTCACTGGCGATGAGTCACTCGTCGTTAGGCGACGGTCGTGGTGAAGTGAGCGAGAATTAAGCCGGTATTAATTACTCATTTAACACCTCGCGCCTGTCCTTTGCTCTAAAGCACTACATGGTGTAATAACTTTGACTGCTTCCAACGCCTTCGTCGTTTTCACAGATACAAAAAAGATGACTGCGGATTTTATGCATTTATGGTAAAAATTAATTGTTTGAACGCAACACTGTAAAGGCATTGAAAGAATTTAAAAGACGAAATAAATTTATGTTTAACTAATGTTTCTTATACTGGATTTCGACAATTTTTATCTAGCACAAAGAAACACTGGAGGATTTTCACACCTTTCAAGAGGACCTATGTTGTTTAAATATTTTTTTTCTAAGATTTTACTTTTAATGAAGAAATAGATTTAAATGATTTTTACGATGTAAGTATAAAGTGGATAACTTCTGAAAATTACGAAAATATTCAGGAACGTGCATTATTTAAAAATTTTTGATTACAAAATCGATTTCTACGAAAAATTTTGAAAGTATAAAAATGCTGACTGTATCTTAAAGTTATCAAAATAGCACATTCATAGTTTCACGGTCGTAATGTCCTGTTATGATTATTGTTATTTTTTCGAATTAGACAAACGTATGTAGAAAAATTGAAAATCCCTTGAAAATCGAAAGAATGCATTTTTATTATTAAAGTTTAAAAGATACCAGTTTTGTACTAATTTAATAGTGAGACGTTGTCGAAAGAATTGCTTTCAATTTTTCCGAGATCTCTGCAATAACAGTAATCTATAAGATTAAACTACTAACAAATTCTATAATAGTTGATATACTCTTAACATTATTTTATATTCTTGATTTATTTCTTTTTTAGAAAAAATTGTATTAACATTTCATTTTAACATCTGTATGTCTTTTAAATTTGATGAACGTTGTCACGACAATTCTTTTTCCGCGCTTCGCACGGCGTGGAAAACGGGAATCGCCTCCGAGTTTTTACAGGCTCTGAGACCGGGCCGTGCACGGCCGCGCGTACACGGTCCACCCGGGACAAAGGCGATCTTCCGACGGTTCGAAAACAATTCTGTTTGGGAAAACGTGCCACGCGACACGCGAAAATACTTCGGATCCGGGAAAGCCGAATCCGAACGTCGGAGACGCGGAAGATACGGATGTTAGAGGAACGCGACGGGCCGGGATACTCGGACACGGGAATAGCGTGGACAACCTTCGCGGCAAGGCGGGTTTCACCGGGCAATGACTAACCACGTTTTAGGCTCTTTTCATTTATTCGTCGGTGACAAAATAAAAGATACAGGCGCGCGGCCACGTGGCCGCCCCGAGAGCCCGCGCTCTTTATACAGGAGATGCGGAGATGTAGTCGCAAGCGCGATTGTTACGAGACGCGAAATGTTCGATACGGTCTTCGGACTGTCACGGACGTTTCCGCGGTACTCGAAATCCCGTCGGTAGCGTGTCTAACGTGCACGTCCGACGAGAACGCGAAATTCGGCGTGCTAACGATTTTATTACACGCGAAACGAAACCATTCCCGATTCGCGATGCGCTCCCCCTCGAGGAAAACTCCCGGCAGCGAGGATGAGGACTCTCGATTTTCTCTCAAAACGCCTCAGCAAGGGCGTGAGCCGCGAACCGAGGCGAGAAGCGCCTCGGTATTCGAATTCGAAGACGAGACGAGAAGCGTCTCGTCCCTGCGCGAAATTTCCAGGACCACGATACGAAATCTATGGAAGGACCACTGTTCGACTTACCGCTACAGCTCGGTAGTTCCCTTCTTTTAATAGTCCGGTAATCCGGGACGTCAGCCTCGTGGCAATACGGCCTAGCGGGAACTCTGGGGGGTCGTCACTTGGCACGATCTACACGATACTTTTTGGTGGTTTCGGCACGGTATTTATTTTTATTCCGTTCTGCACGGGAGTATGCGCGACAGTGATCCTTCGATTACCGATACGTGACGCGTAGATCCTAGTTTACCCCCACTTTCGCCGCCTGCCCAATTGTCTTACTGGCCTGTCTTCGCGCGCGGCATCCCGGAGCAGATGATTGGGCGTGTCCTTTTCGGAAACCGTGCCTATTCGCGACGTTTTCTGTCGCCCGGACCTCGCGGCTACGGGAGCGTGGTACAGTAAAAGCTCGTTCGTTGTCCAAAATCTTCTCTACGCTCGTTGTCCAGCGCCTACCCATTCCACCGCCTGTCAACGCAGAGTCGCTCCGCAGGGCGGCGGCGATTGATCTCGGCTCGGGTATATCGGTGTGAACACCACTACATTGACTCGAGGAAAGGATTTTACAAATCTCTTAATTTTCATTATTTCTTTATGGAACTTTCACTATCATATTTCTGGCATTTTTCTGATTAAAATGACACCAAACACGATATAATTTGAACTGTATTAAGTGGTTTTATCGACGTTGAAAGTTTCGAAGGCAACGCCGAACAGCGTATTGGAAAGAAAGAGACGCGAACAGTCGCCGTCGCCGGCACAGTTCACATGTAGAGTAAATATGGGCCAAATTATATCGTGTTTGGTCTTGTTCTAATCAGAAAAATGCCAGAAACAAGCCAGTGAAAGTCCCATTAAAAAATAATGAAAAATAAAGCATTTTTAATTGGCATTACATTGTGAGAACACGCGGGCCTTTAAACTGTGCCGGCGACGGCGACACGCTTAGGTAATAAGATCCGTATTTCTTCTGTCCTTCTCTATGTTCGGCTCTCTATTGAAGTTTCGCTCGACGAGCTCGGCGCGGTCGGCGCGGTGTAGATAAAACGCAATCATACATAAATCAAAAAGCGTGTCCCTCCACGTTCGTTGTCCATTCTGAGACCCGGTCTTTGGACAACGAACGAGCTTTTACTGTACCACCGACACCACCCTCGCCAGAACCCCATTTTAGACGGGACGAGGCGGCGGCAGGACCTCGAAAAGATCTGTCGATCGCGAAAGGGGTTCTCGTCCCGCTTCGACGCCTCCGGGTTGATCGGCCCGTGTGTGGTGGTGCTCCTCCTCCTCGTTTTTCGCCGTCGAGTCCTACTTCCAGGTCGGTGTTTCCTCGCGCGTCCGCGTCTTCAAGGACCGCACAGCAAGGCCGGTGATGCTCTTGGTTTTGCCTCGGTGAAAAGTAGCCGTACTCGGCGTGCGCAGCAAACGTTAATTTTTGGGCGGAGGTTCGTTATATTTTCCCGGGGAGCGCTCTCGCAATCGTTGCGCCGGTGTCTCGTGGCCGCGGATAGTCCGGTCCTTGCCTTCCCGCTTACGGAAGGCGCGTTATTCTTCGGGGAAGGAACGTGGCAATTTTGCAACGACACAACGTATCAAGCGTACGAGGACTTCAGTGACTCGCTGTTGATGTTAAACAGTAATCTTGTTGCATAAAGTGCTCGAAGTGGTGTCCATTTGCGTTGACGTAATACTGGTATCGCCAAGCTGCTGGTGTCTGTACATTTCTTATCATGTCCGGATTGATTACAGACCAATAAACTCGTGTCACAATATCATAGGTGACAAAATAATCGGACGATATTTCACGAGCCCGACACCCTGATAGAAAATATGAGAATTACGCGTGGAACAGTCTCAGCGTTTTATTAGAAGCTGTAGAACTGAATATTCGCGGAGTAGCATGGTCCTAGCATGATGGATGCCCCGCATATTATCCACGGACAGTAAGAGCTACGCTAAACAGAATCTTCCTGAATCGATGGCTACGGCTAGGTAGTGCAAGCCAATTCTCTGGCCAACTCGTTCGCCCGCACCGCTTCGTTTCTTTTTAGAGGGGAACAGTGAGTGATACTGTGTATCAGGAAAAGCCGACAACCCTACAAAGAATTATTGCAACAATCAATGTGCTGTAATCAATACGGAACCGATAAGAAGTGTGCGAACTTCCGCAGTTCGACGACCCCTGCGTTGCTAGAGTGAAAAAGTATAGTGCGCTACTGAAACGGTAGAAGATTATGAAATTTTCGAGTATGCTCTAACCACCAGAACGTAGTTATTAGGATTAGTGAAAAAAATAATTGCGACGTTTGTTCTTGAATTTTAGAGCTAGGTATGTATACAATATTTTGATTTATTTATCAATTTTAGATAAATGTCCAATGAATGTTGTGTGATGCTAGAATAATATCACAGCAAAAGCACAATTAATTTACTCTGTATACTGATTATTAGAATTGTCAAAATAATTTACAATTATTTTAATTTTACAAATCAATTTGTTTCTCTTGAATTCCTCACTGACACAGCAAACAGTAGTTTATATTTTATTTCTGCCACAGGAATGATACGGGGACGAGCAATATATGTTTGCAAGTTTCAAAAAAATGATTTATTTGAATGTTATGTGATATGCTTCTCGAAAAAAAGTTTGTCTTATACTAATACAGTTCAACTCATACTATATCTCAACCGTAAGGATAACAAAGTTATCGTTAATACGTGCGAAAGATAATAACGTCGACGCTCTTTCCCATGCATTTTGTCCCGGTCGATATCTCGGTCAGTTCTCGAGATATAAGTGATCAAAATTTTCATGTAAGACGAGTGGAGTGGGAAGCTCATTCATAATTTCTAGAAAGTACGTGTGCACTAATGGCAGTAGTAGAAAGTGACCTGGCTCATCTTGCGGTGCGTAGGGGTGGGTCAGGGTGCGAGAGAGACAGAGAGAGACACACACACACACAGAGAGAGAGAGAGAGAGAGAGAGAGAGAGAGAGAGACATACAGTTATGTAAAAAATTACCTTTGTCTTTACACGACAATATCACAAGAACCCAGCGTCGTATTGTAATGCAACAAAAGCCGTTTCAAACCACTGGCTACATGCTCTCTAACGGCCTAAGTTTGAATAAAATAGTGTGAATAGTTTCAAAGTTATAACAATTTGGATATCAACCAATGTGCGATTTTTCGATTAACACTAATTAACATACTTTTTCGTAAAAATATTATTTATAGCTATTTTATTACCTGCATGGAGACTGCGTGAATAATAATAATTATTATTTTTGAATTTTTGGTAAAATAAATTTGTTTTTGTATTCTTTGTGGGTAACCTGCCAAAATTGAGTGCCATTGAAACTGAATTATTTCTTATAGGTAGCTGGTTAATTTTTATCTAAAATAAAAATTGTCTGCATTAATTGCAAGATAAAGTTTATCTTTTTTAATGTTTTTGCTTCTCTCCACTTGATCTAGCCATTTTGATCACAGAATTCATAAAATCTGATTCATTACTTTAGAAATCGTTAATAAGATGAAAGTTTTTACTTTTATAAGTAATATAAGCAATATGCAAATTGTAGTTAGCAGTTCATTGAGATACATTGCGAATGGGTGAAATGAATGCTTCTGACTCATGGCTAGTATAAAATAAACCTTAACTGTTTTCCAGAGGGTGCAATCACCCCGAAAAGAATACCAGATGTACCAATATGATTAAAATTTTATAGAAACGTCATGCAATCTCCTTCGGGTAGCAAGTTGCTTGACCCATGCCAAAATCTTTCAATGTGGTTTCACGTATGCGTGCATGTAAATGCATACAGGTGATCAGCAAACACGGCCAGCTGTTACGGCCGCTGGTGCTTTGCATATAGCTACCTAACGTCTGGTGTCGAAGATCCTAGCACAAAAGGGATGATGCTGCTGCATTATTAAATCTTCCTCGCGTGATCGTACGTACGTAGATAAAGAAAGATGAAACGGTTTTATGACCGTGCCATTCAGAACACTTGCCATTATTTTTCGGGCTATTCGAGGTCGATGTGTTGAGGCAGGAAATGTGCGAATGGATTCTAGTCAGTTAACCCCTTGACGTTGAAATGTTTCATACTTTGCAGAACTACTAATTCATTATTTTATAATGTTACTTAATTATTGTCCATTAATATTATATATTTTACATATTAATATTGCAATTTCTGTTTCTAAGCTTACACACAACTGTTCAGTCAAATTAATTTGTATTTTACGTGTATGTCAAGGAGTTAAGAATACCTATCAAAAATTGTTCCCAAGTAAAGTCACAAGATCTGCGTTGTCGACGTGATTCTCGTGAAAACTAGTTAGAAGAAATAAAGTTTCTCAATCTTAAGATAATTGTCGGTCTCTGGTTAATGATAACAGTAATGGAAACCAAAAAGATTTGTAAATTATTCTCCTAAAGCAGATAACTTTATGAATAGAATAATCTTGTACTGCTTCATTTTTATCCACCATAAAATAAATAATAACGTAATATTAGTAATCATTAGACAACGGATTTTATGCATTTATGACAAAAATGAGTAGATGTAATTTAAAACAGTAAAACATTAGACGAAATTAATAATACCGTTATATTATTTTCAATCTGTTAAACATATTAAGAAAGATAATAAATTTCTATTTCACTTCAGTTTGTTGCAATTTAGATAGAAAATGTTTATTTTGCGTAAACATCCGTTGTGTATTAATCATATACAATATAGTTTCAAGAGTAATTTTACTTCTGAACATATTTTCTTTTATTGAGTTTTGGAAGTGATTTGAGGGATGAAAGTTCGTTTTGAGAGTCGTGAGAGATGATGTAACATACTAAATTCAATAATTAAAAAACTGGAACATTTGTAGCGAATTTAACATTTTAATTGGCACAACATTAACCATGTTGGGAAAGCAGAGAATCGCTAAATAATGTTTCACTGCTAAATGAGTAAAATGTTATACACAATTTGAAGCAGTTTTAAATATCCATAAATAAAATATCCTATTATAACAAAAAAATTATTTAATACTTTATTTTTATGCAATCCTTTTACACATTAATCTCATCAAATACCGCGACTGATTTATATTGCTTTGTTAATGCCAAGATTCCCTTTATAATATACATATGCTCCAGTAAGAAAGTTCATTTAAAAATGTCTATCTCCGTGATAACCTGAATAATTGTCAAAGGAAAAATCAGAAACAAATAATTTTTATCAGTCCGATAATCCTATTAGGTGTTAATAATATTCGACAGTGTGCGAAGTAATGAGAATTGATTTAAACTACGTCACACGGAAATGAACAGAAGCATCGAAACGAAACATAACGATGAATAGGGAGCGATCACGCAGAGAACTAAAGGTAAAACCTTTCGGCGTGGAAATCTTTAAAAATTGAAAGCACTCTAAGGAGAACAAGGTAATCTCCGAGAAATACCTCGCATAAACGTTCGATAATGCGCTTAGAACCAGTCAAATAAAAACCGTTTGAATGGAGTTTCGTTAGCAAGCCGATCGAAAAAAATGCAGCCGAACGAGCACGCGCGTGCCGACTCCACAGCGGCTAACGAAGAATCGTTTGGGTATTAAAGCTGATCCGTATTCGCCGTCACGGCACGTTCATTCAACCTTCTCGTAATGCGCGATAGATACACGTAAGCTTTGTTCGTTCGTTCAGGAAGGCGGAACCCTTCGCCGGCTTCTGCGAAGGATGATTGTTAATTTCAGCAGGAATTCCTGCGACTGTACCGAGCGTAAAACTGAAATTCCGAAACGAATCTTGGATATACGCGTGCGAGAAAAAGTCGGGATGTTTGTCGGTCTACATTTTTGTTCGCGGTTCGTTAAAATGAAAGTGAATGTTACATTGGTCACAGCAATTTCGAGAATGTGTTTCAAAAAAATTCAGTGGTAATGTGATTATTAGAAACCGAGATTTCAGCGTTTATAACAAGCGTAAATAAACAAAGAGTAACACGTTGAACAAGTTTATTTCAATGTTAGGATCCACATTACTGTTGTGATAATAAAACGTATCTATTAGGTAGCTTTGAAACGTTATAACCAGACTGTGGATTTTTATGCAGAATAAAAACTGTCTGTCAAAATTCTGGCTGGGGAAATTTTCTCTGGGGTGCTAGTCAGGTTTCATTGATTTTCCCACATGCTCTCGTGTTTTCTTTTAGACCTAAGCACACCTATGACGAAGTACTTATCCTCCATCCTTAATTTGAGCCTTGGAGCGTTCCAAAATTCCAACGAGAATACATTCACTCGAAAATTTCTCCTAAAATCGTGCGATGCCGCCCACAGTATATGTAGATCGTGACGTCACTAGCCTCCCCCCTCCCGTCTGTAGGTACGTCTGTAGGTGGGACAGTTTTAGTGACGTTCATACGATTGCAATTCGGGGGCGATCGCCGATCATCGGGGACTTGCCTCCCACTTCGACCCTGGCGATCCCAAGGATCATTATTGTAATCACAGAAGTCAAAGTGAACGCACGTGTGTTTCCGCTCTGACCGTCTCAACCGCCTTTCACCGAGACGCAGAAAGTACGGCGCAACACAAGGACCTTTACGTGGTGCGTACCGTTTCCGTGTTTCATCATTCCGATAGAAGCCAAGATTGTTTATCATAATTTTTATTTAAATTAATACTGTGCTCGTGCGAATTATTTATTTTTTATTGATTTAAATTTATTTAATCGTATTGCCTTCTCGCGACAATTTACTCTTGCGTGGTGACGACCGATCGTATTTTGTATCGTGCAACAGAAATCAAGTTCATTTAGAAAAATCAAGTAGAATTATTTATTTCCTATTAATTAGGATTTGTTCTTTGACGGTTGCTCGATTTAAATTAAATTAATTTGTTCTTTCTGTCACAGTGCCTGAGGGAAAACGAGTCGTCGATCTAAAGACGATTGAGATCGAAACGCAACGTGTCGTGATTTTTTCAAGCAAGAGAGACCGTGAGTAACAATACATCTACCCAATTAAATTTTGTTATTGAGCATTTTCTTTTCAAACTATTAATGAAAGATTAATTTCATTAAATTTCAAGTTCACAATGATACTTTCTGATTATTTACTTCACACGACAATAATTTCTAACATATTGTTTAATCGCGAATACTCTGTTTTGCATTTTCTTAGCCAGATTAGTATGCTTGTATGTATGAAATACTTTGATTACAAAGGTGAGTGGAAGCAGTACGAATAAAAATAATATTTTAAATGACTCGTGGAAGTAGATCTGTTGACATAGAGAATTTTTCTTTCGCATAGAGATCCGCAGACTAATTACAGCACAGGTGTGGTATTAGTAAACCTACCAAGCACTAAAAGCGATTAAAATGTTTTAGCTGATAAAAATGACAACGCTCTATTTATTTATATATTTATTATTTATTTATTGCGTTAAACCATATAAGGTTTATATAGCATGTACAATACAAATTATACAGTATATAATTATGTTACAGTGTCACTTAGAGAGTAACCTACAATTAGTTTATACTAGTATTGCTATGACACATCTATATCATTGAAATTAAATTTTTATTGAGCATAGCATAATGAAATCAAAAATAATTTTCAGGCCTGCAATTTTTATTTCAATATGTGCTTGGATGAAAAAATTTGTCGAATCAATTTCCATGCAAGTAACTTTATAATTTAAAAAACAAAATAGAAATTCTCTGCCTCGATAGCAACGACCTGGAGTAAAGTAAAAATTGATTTCCTTTTTTAATGGATTCACTATGTTGACAATAATATGACAATAGTTCTATATTCTTCTAATGATTTTACCGTTTTCTGCTTCACCTACTCATTTTTGTTATGAATACATAAAATCAGAAACAAAACTAATTTATATATACATATATGTCTGTATATATATATATATATTTATTTATTTATTATATATATTTATATAATTTCACAAAATTAATAAATCATTGTCATATCATAAACTACTCGTGTCAGAGATATCGGAATAATTTTCCTTTGCCACCATGTTAATTTGCAATCAATATTTTCTGCGAAGATTACAAGCAAATGTGGTGTATGTACAGGGTGTAAAAAAATGTTTGGCCTTGGCTACATAGACTTGTTCCACATCTTCGGATCGCCGAAGATAAAAGAAAGTTGCCGGAATTTTCTTGACCTTAAATTTCAAGGTTAAATTTTTTTATCTAATGTTACCTGAATTGACTTGAAAAACCTTTATTTACCTAAAAGAAAAAAATGCTGACCTCAAACCTTTGCAACCAAACGTTTCTTTACACCCTGTAGTATTTTGTATGTATGCATCTTTACATAGATGGCATAAAAACGGCGATCGGAGATCCACCAGCGGACAGGGGGTGATTCTACAAGTGAATATTAATCGAAAAAAAGGAATAACATTTTTTCGTATGACGCATGGGTTTTCGGGAAAATCGTGGTTAATGATCCGTCGGATTCGCGTGCTGTAGTATACAGGAAGTAGAATAGGTCGGCCATGATCAGACGCAACAGACGATTCCTATCTAATAATATGTATATTCGCTGCATTTTTAAACTCGGTTTCCGCGGAAACGAAGCTTCGGATGAAAAAATTTTATTCTATATTTTTCTCTTATTTTCTCATAAAGACTCACGTACATCAATTTTTAAGGTGTCGTTGTAAAGAGGAACCTTCAATCTTGAAATCTATGGTGGTTTCAATCACAAGAAACATTTTTCAAAGTCTTCACAAACGTATGAATGTGTAACATTTTCAATAAGAGACGCTTCTTCGGTTTCTCGCTCGCTACGCCATGAAAAAAGATCTTGGAATAAAATGATCGATGGATTTTGAGAGTAGAGGCTTTCAGCTTTAAAATGATTCAAGTTTTATGATCGTGTGGTTATTTTTTACGAAATTATTACTGTTTAAATATTGGCAATTTTTCGAGAACCGGGTATTTAGTGTTGAAATACTTCTTGGATCCACTGTATTTCCTGCAAAACGTCTGACGAGTTTTCATAGACCGCGGGGCCTTTCAAAACGCGAGGCCGGGTTTCGGCGAACGCGCTGAACCTACCTCGCGTCGACCTTGCGCTCAACTTTGTTGGTCGTTATCATTATTTGTTAGCTAAAAAATAGAAACGGTGATAAAGATCTTCTTTTCAATTTTCCTCATGATGCAAATGGGTTAATGGAGACGACTTGCTCCGAATAGTTGCGCGAAAATTTGTGATCGTATAGAGCTGTTACGTTGCGTGAGTTAGTGATCGGGAAGGTTCGTTCCACTAGCCCAAATCGGGGATGACCCCTGGAAGTAGATCGCCGCGACCCAGTCCCCGAAATCTAAACTGCGATCATCGTGGAACCCGAAATCACGGTTGGCGGACTTCAAGGGTCTCCAAAGTGTTAATTTAATTTGATCGGATGGATGCACTCTTCCGAGCGGTGAAATCGTGGGCAAGCAGAACACATGCAGCAACGGCGTGGCGCGGCGCGGCAGCGGCTAGCTTCGAACTTTACCAAGTCATCGGACGATGCTGTGCTCGATTTAAATGCGAGTAAACGACCCCGTTAACCGTCGTTCAAGCTACTTCGACCATCTCGACCGAGAGCTATTTCGTGGATTGCTCCTTGGGGAGCATAATCGAAGACTAACTGGTAAGAGCCGAGATACCAAGGGGTTGTTTTCAAAGTGCATCAAACGCGTAACAGGATGCGGCATTACTTGGCTCGTGTCACCGTGATGCGATGCGATGCGATGCGACTCGATGCTACTCGATACGCGATGCACCTCGACAAACGGGCCGAGTGAACATGCATCATTCGCGGAACTGACTCAATGTGTACCGTTCATGCAATCGCACGCGTGTACTCTAATTAGACACGCGACTACGTGTGCCAGTGGGGCGTAAGGAGCCGCATCGAGGAAATTATTGGCTTGATACGACCCTAATGTCGGTTTCCGATAATACTAATAATAAGAAGTTCAACACCTGATGTACCGGCTAATTATACTCACGGTTTCCCGATTAGAATTACTTCACGTTCCTCTTGGGGCTTCTGTTAATATAATAGTACATACACTTCATTATAACGGGGATCTTACACACGAAACGTACAAGACGAAGTAGACAAAGCGTGCAATGATAATAACGAGACTGCAGATGTTAAAATAAAAATTTTCTACCTGACTTGCAACAGACTGAAGTGAAATAAAAATGTATTATCTTTCTTAATATGTTTAATCAGTTGATAATCATATAATAGCATTTTTAAATTGTTCGAATGTTTTTACTATTTTTACCAACACCTACCTACTCGTTTCTGTCATAAATGCATAAAATCGGCTGTCGAATAATAACAAAATGAGATTCGTGTGTAGACAATCATAAGTAGGCAACTAAACTTCACATTTTTCACAAATTATTAAATTCTACTTCAGGAAAACGACCAGATTACAACAATATTTTTACACGAGAAAGTTTAATAAATTCGTAAAATGCGTATTAATAACGAAGCTAGTAATTCATACATTTAACAGCTTTTTCCGAACAAATTTTCAGACATCCTCTGTTTTTTCATCACCATACTAGGAAACCTCGTCGAGATTGCAGGTTTTTCAATATTCAATTACCTTTCGACCACGGTAGCCGCATTTTTAATTTACGGTGGGATTTTAATTTTGCTACATAATCTGGTGCAGCATAGATCAATTTCGGAGACTCTATAAATCGTTTGAAAAAAAAACAAGATTAAATTCCTGAATCCCACAAGTTTTTATTTTTAATTATTATCTAATTACGGTCACAGAATAATGAAAGCATCGGAGAATAATCCTATTATATGTATTCCATATAATTAGACTGCGGATCTTTATGCATTTATAGCAAAATTGAGTAGATGAAATTGAAAATTGCAGATGTCAATATATGATTTCTCATCAATTAAAATTATTAAGGAAAGATGTAACATTCTATTTGGTTTCATTCCTTGCTATCGACGCGGACAATTATTATTTTGCATAAACATCCACAGTCTACATATGTATAATGTACAACGTACACGTACTATAGATGCACGTGCTCCTAGAATAGAATGATCGAACAAAGTGCAACATTGGCAATGCAAAGTGGCCGGCGCGCGGCTTTACTGTGATCTTCGAGAATTGATCAATTGATTTCTATAACAGCTTGTATCGGCGAGAGGAGTTATTTTTACCGGGCGAGATCGTCGAAGGCGACGCTGTGAATCGACCGGAGACAGCGGGAATAGAATTAACTTGTTCAATATGCAACGATGCATTTTTAATCGATCGAAGGTCGATGCACCGAGGAAGCAGTGTATCCTAACATTATTGATCATCCCGAAGCACCGTCTAACAAACTCGAAAGAATCGTCGAGCAATTGATCGGGTCCGTCTATCGCGTCTGATCGATATCGATGCGCTTAAACGGACCTCTTCGGTCTCTCCGATATGGTAATTAAGAAACAGAGTCAAAAGAGAGACGCGAGCTCGCAAATGGAAACAAAATCCGCGGCGAATAGACATCTCCTAATCAAGCGTAATATTCCGAACGGCGGTGTGTGCTGTGGCGGAGTCAGATACAGAGAGTAGTCTGGTCCGCGAGCGTTTTAAGCAAAGCAATTAAACCGATTAAAAGTCCGAAAGAGGATCGAAAACTAGCACAGAACGAGTACAAAACGGGATTAAAAATAGAGGCGTACGCGCGCGTGGGTGCGTTTCCGCCCGGCTGTGCCGTCCGGTGGAACAAAGACAGGGAAAAAAAGGGTACAAGTGTAGTTCTGAAATTCGTTCAACTAATTGGACCGTGACCCTAAAAACTGACGCGTGAGAATTGCCTTCCACTTAAACCGCACTAACGCGAACAAAACGAAAAAACCGGGGCCCCGAGCAGCGCCAGCGTTGCTGCGGACGCTCTCGCGAAACGGGACGGGTAAAATACGGCGCGCGGAGGATTGCACGTCTCTGGACGCGCCCGTCGCGCCATCACCCAAACTCTCCACCATCCCCCCCGTGCATTTCCATGGGATACACCTACGATCCGGCATATTGGTCCGGTAACAAAAATGCAATAACGATTGATCACGAACTATTGTTCAACGGACGCGACCCCGCCACTTATCCTGGACAATGGGGACGGGTCACGCCGATCGAATGTTTGCGCGGACGTGAAATTGTTTAAGTTTCGAGTGACGTACATCGCTCCGGCTAATATCGCCGCCGTAAAACGGGGACAAACATTGCGGGGATTGGCGGGAATGGAAAATTAAATGGCGGCGGGACTGCTCCCGGTGCAGAGGCCGTTGTCATCCACGTTACCACGGACCTCGCGATGCCTGTTTTACGATCGTCGAATGATTGACTCGGCCGGGAACACGTACCGGTGTCCCGGCGAAGGAGAGCAGCGGATGAAAAAAGCGCGGGAAGAGATCGCGCGTCGAATGTCACGCGCGTAACCGCGATAAACAATAATTAAAGGCCGGAACGAGGACGGGTGGTCAGCGTGTTGCATGGTAAAGTATAAAAAAAAGGGAATGCGTGCGGCCCGGCGAGGCAGGACGCGCACAGCGCAATACGCGGATATAAATTTTGCCGTGGAATATGTGTATTATTGCGGGCCGCGCGGTGAAGTTTGTTAAATTCGCCGTGATTTATCGCCACGCGGGGGGATAAAACACGTTCGACGACGTAACAGCGACGAGTTTTCGGCGGCCGCGGGCAAATATTACGGCCTGGACGTGACGCAACTCTCTGCCGAGCAAATAGCGCGCCAGTGTTTTTTTTACCCACTTCGAACCGTTTCGATAGCGCGTCTTCCTGGATCTAAAGGATTGGATATTTTTCTGGATACCAGGGACAAAGGCGAGGGACACAAAGTCGAGGGACACAAAGTCAAGGGACACAAAGTCGAGGGACACAAAATTGAGGGATACAAAATCGTGGGACACAAAATTGAGGGATACAAAATCGTGGGACACAAAATCGTGGGACACAAAGTCGAGGGACACAAAATCGAGGGACACAAAGTCGAGGGACACAAAATCGAGGGACACCAAATCGTGGGACACAAAATCGTGGGACACAAAATCGAGGGACACAAAATCGAGGGACACAAAGACAAGGGACGCAAAGTCGAGGGACAGAAATTTGGGGGACAGAATGTCGGGGGGACAAAGTCGGAGGACAAAGTCGAGGAACAAAATGATAGGATAACTCTATGTTCCTTTGTGCTTCCGGAAGAAAATCTACTCCTTATTAAATCACTTATATCGTACCTACGCATAGCTGTACGTATCTCTACGTAAGATTACGCGTGGTTTCTAAGACATGTTACGAATAGACTGCGGAGCTTTATGCAAAATAAAAATGTTTAGCAGCGATTGTGGGAAGCAGGAGTTAAATAAAAATTAATTTCGTCCCCTGATACTTTTTTTACACAGAAAGCAACATAACAGTACTCTCGGATTTTTCTAATTTTTCACTGTTTTATATTTCACCTAGCCAATTTCTTCATAAATGCATCAAAATCTCCGCTGTCTAGTTATGAAGAAAGATATTTATGGTAGCACTACAGTCCTGAAGTAGGACAAAATGATAGGACGTCGTATTTTTTCCTTCTCAGTTGCACATCTGCACAGGCAATGTTAATATTACGTGAAAAATCTCCAGTAGATAATATTTAATATAAATAGTGTTCAGTGTGCTCGTGTACAAACATTAAATGGAAGTGGAGAGAGAGAGAGAGAGAACTATGACAACAAAAATTTGGATCGATCCGCTGATAACAAAGATAATTGAGGTGACCCGTCTAGTTTCAGTAAAGAAAGATAACGTCTGTTACTGGATGAAATTGAGCCGAACAATTGCACAAGGATTAATTTCATGGAGCTCTCGCGGTGTATTGAAAGTTTGTCCTTTAATCATTTGACACGCGTGAATCAGTTGGAACGAGCATTGTTGCGAGTTCTTCGTGCAGATTTACCGTCGCCCTGGTAACCGGTTGCGGTTTGCCCGGGGGCTAGGAACACTCTAAGCTCTACTTTGAGTGTACCGTGAAGTGTGATCCTTAATGTCTGGAATAGGAGACCGATGGCGCGCTGGACCGCCGCGCCGGGCTCACAGAAACGCGGTTGCCAATCTCGTCGTTACGAGCGAATAGCAAGAGCTCACTTACGAAACGTTATTGTTCGGGTTGGAATCTTATTATTTAACCAACCATTGAGAATATTGACTGAAGAAGCTTTAGACAGAGGATTACAGGGGACTATTGCTTCTGTACCCGCTCTCGTAAACTCGAAGCGGCAGTTGCTTGCCACGGTTGTAGAACGGTGCTGGAATTCGGGTAAGGGGAGTATTAGACCGAATTAGAACTTAATGCTGCACGGCATCCTTCCGTTATACGTCACGTATTCGGTCGAATAACATATAATTAAGATGAACTGCATATCTGTTCTTGGAACTGGTATTTCTCTGCTGTACATATTGCTTAACTGGTTTTGTATGAATGTAAACGAGCACAATTAGATCGGAGGATATTAATATCGATCGAAGTTTAAGATTTGCTCTCCTCGGTGATGAACCGTGGGATGCAACGAACATTGATTACAGTAATTCATCGATAATTGTCTATATCACGGGTCTGGCCAAAGACAATTATCGTGAAGGGATACTATTCTTTGACTTTTGTCGAACGTAGAACAGGACACCGAAGCTCGAGAGGCCTCGGCCACCGAACAGTGAAATCCGATACCGGGTCGGATGTGTGTATCGGTGTGAATCACTACTAATCCAATGACAAAACTTCTTTATTTTTTATTATTTTTTTATGGAACTTTCACCAATATATTCGTGGCATTTTTCTAATGAAAATTATACCAAATATGATATAATTCCGATGATATTTACGATTTTAGTTTAAGATTCACGAATTGTCCCGGTCAAGAGAGTGTGTCTTGCAGGGGCGAATCGACTTGTATTATAAATGACTATATGTATATCTGTATATGATCCGAATTATATCGTGTTTGGTATCATTTTAATCAGAAAAATGCCACGAATATATTGGTCAAATCGGAATTATATCATATTTGGTATCATTTTCATTAGAAAAATGCTACGAATATATTGGTGAAAGTTCCATAAAAAAATAATAAAAAATAAAGAAGTTTTGTCATTGAATTAGTAGTGGTCAATTATCGTTTAGATATTTTAAACAATTATCGATGAATTACTGTATTATTAAAATTGTACCACCGCGACCAATAGATGTTTCATTATAACTAGAATGCGGATTTTAATGCATTTATGAAGAAATTGGCTGGGTGAAATATAAAAGGATAAAAGATTAGCAAATTTTAAGAATATTCTAACGTTGTTTTCGGCGCAGCAAATCACTAAGGGGTGAAATCAATTTTTATTTTACTCTTGCTTCCCACAATCGATGCGGAACATTTTTATTTTGCATAAAGGTCCACAGTCTAATGCAAATTACAAAAGTCGTAATGATGGAAAAATTTATTTTCTGAAAAGTTCCTTACAGTAGGAACTTTTCTATATTACCTTATAGGAAATATGGGAAAATGTCTTTCAGTGTCATAAATGTATGAAAATTTGCAATCTAGTACTAACAATGACTTGTATCTCTGTGACTTGTAAGCATATTCAAATCTACATGTCATGTATTATAAGAGATTAAAGAATGCTAAGCGTTTATCCAATAGGATGTAACTTGAAGGACTCGGTGATTCAAGTAGAGAAGATTTCGAAATGACCGTTCATTCATCTGATGACTAACGTGGAGATAGTAATCGGAAGTATCGAAATATGCAGGCTGATTCAAGGTGAGGTATACTCAAGCGATTGCTATTTTAATGGTCGACTTTTTATTTGTTACATCACTTTACTTATAAGGTGTATAGATATCGGAATTTCATCTATCGTGATCATTTGTTCAAGTTAAATTACTGTTTGCGGAACGAGTAATTTACTTACGAATAATTTAATCATGTGTAATTTTTTATTAATTTGTCGTAAATGTACATTTTGCAACGCAAAGTAGTACGTACTTACTCACACAACGATTGAAAGTAATAACTGCTGCTCGTCACTTACCTGAAACAAAAAGAATTGCACTATGAAACAGAATTATTTGACAATGTATTCTAAATCATGAAACAATCATACATAAATGTATAATTAATCCCAGAGCACTATATGCATAAATGTACATTTCTATGCAGTTATTTAAAGAAGATGAAATGAAAGATGTTCATACATTTTTAAACAATCTATTACGCCTTAAGTGAAATAAAAAATGAATTTCACAGACTATAAACGCATAAAATCTGCTCTTAATATAAGAACATTAATTATTTGAACAATTTACTTAGAAAATCGTGCGATTTTTTAACAGCAACCATTAAAATTTCCGACAATCAAAATAATCGAACAATTTAAAAAAACAAAGCAGAATAAAAGAGTAAAAAAATTTCTATTTCTCATAAAGATCGACAACCTAACAATAACATTTACATTCCAGCCGAATGATTTCTAGCCCCGTAAAACCTGTATCTCTCCGTTCCATTCCGTTCTTCCCCACAGCCGCTCGCACTTTCATTGACTGCGTATAGCGCGAGCAAGCAGCATCGACGACCTGGCTGTTGAAAAATCGCGACTCGCGGGAAGCATTTATCAAGGGAACTTCAATTATCAACAAGTACGGCCTGCTCGGGTACCGTTAGCACGGCAAGGGGAGCGTCTTTCAATATCTCGGGTCGCTTTTAACGTGGTACACGTGACCGGAGCACTGTGGGACAGTGGAAATATCGTTCCCGCGGCCGTAATCGAGACGTAAACGAAAGACGGCGGCGACGGGGTCTGCTCTCTCGCGAGGAATCGGACTTTTCGAAGCTGCGCAGCGTTGCACCGTTGCACCG
The DNA here is from genome assembly GCA_028454225.1 of Lasioglossum leucozonium. Classification (NCBI taxonomy): domain Eukaryota; kingdom Metazoa; phylum Arthropoda; class Insecta; order Hymenoptera; family Halictidae; genus Lasioglossum; species Lasioglossum leucozonium. The sequence continues at coordinate 4,003,691 of CM052210.1, read as the reverse complement.
TTGCACCGATGCAGCGGCGTGCCGGGTCAAGTGTCGCCAAGTAATTACGAAGCCCGATCGTTGCATTCCGAGGCGCAATGGAGTCCCGCAGGTGGGACGGCTCGCCTTGGAATAACTTGATTCGTCTGCGAACAGAGTTCCCGGCGAATCCGACGGGTACGCAAGCACGCGTCCCTCTTCTGGAGGAGCGGGTCAAGCCGACGACAGCAGCCAGAAACAGGTTTCAGAATTTCGGGAAGGATCCGCGAAGGTGCTCCGACGTGAGCACCGGCTCGGATGTCGTGGCCCGATGCGATAAGCAAGAGACTGGCTCACCGGAGAGAGTACGTACCTTATACATATACATGTCTATCTTGCTCTCTCTCTCCCTCTCTCTCTCTCTCTCTCTCTCTCTCTCTCGCTCGCTCGCTCTACGCTCTCTTAGGTGGAACTATACGTGCAGGTTATACATATAGTGATTGGGGCGTTACCCCGACTCGCAGAAATCTCACGTGCGAGCACAATGCCTCTTTTGTCATTCTGAACTGACGTGCGCTCGCTCGACGCATGAGCTCGCCCGCACGCGCGCCAGTTACTTACTCGAGGCTCCGCTACGCCACCGGTGCACTCGGGGCAGGGACGACGCCTTTTCTTACGGCTTTGAGGAATTCCCGTGGCCGTTCAGGCCCGATATTCGCACCTCTTTGTCGCTGACACAATGCTGGAGACGTCGTTCACTTCTTTCGAGTACTTAACGGGAAGAGCTGTTTTGAAACGGGCGTCCCGCGGCCGACGACGATATGCGCCGTCTTTCAGGCATCTAGCCGGGACACGATTGAGGACTTCGATTATGTTAGCGGTAGAATGACCACTTGACAGTACAGTTGGGCAGTAATTAATTCTTTTGTAATCGATTATTTAATGTAATCATAGTAACCCCGTTGAAATAAATCAGTAATCATGAATTCGTGATCATTGATCAGTAATTTTTAAATCATTCGATGATTAATTATATTGTATGCAGGTCTGTAATGTATACCTGTACGTCGAGAGTTGTCTTAAAAGCAAATTACACTGAAAATAAATAATGTATATAATAAATTTCCAGTGTTATTGGCGCTACGGTTCGATCAATTAAAAAACCAATAAACAATTTTGCAGATTATCAAATAATCATCGACGTTTCGATTCACTTTTGAATCATTTTCAAGATGTATTTGTTTGCGTCTGTAAAAGTATGCGTATTAAACAACTTTCAAAATATATCAAAAGATATTGACCAAAAATTCCTTTTTTTTTTAAACAAAAACTATTATTTAGATTACTAGCTTACTTGTTTATGATGTGAAATAATATTTGAATATTGGTTATTGTTTATTGGTTTTTTAATTGATCGAACCGTAGCGCCAATAACACTGGAAATTTATTATTAACATTTTACGATCGATATAACGAAACATATTTAATGTATATAACAATAGTATTGTTATTACAGCAAAAGTACAGATTAAATCATAATCAAAAATGTAATCATCTCATGATTAACAATTAACAAAGCAATCACGAGCATCGATTGCAGCAACTTCTGATTCCTTTCTTATTCATTAATCAATTATTACTGATTAGTTAGTAATCAGTAGCCACGATTAACAATTGGATTTTATATTAATCGTAATTTTCAATTACTAATCGGATTACGTTTTGCCTAACTCTGCTCAACAGTAAACCTACCATCGGCGGTCAAAATGACAGATTCCAGATATTTTATTTTGGAATTATTGGAATAATAAAAATGATTTCATAAGAAATGATTGATATAAGACGATAGGGACCGGCTTCCGTCGGATGAGGGTACCTATGCGGCTCGACTTTCTCGAGTGGGCCGAAAAAGAGAGAGAGAGTGAGAGAGAGAGAGAGAGAGAGAGAGAGAGAAAGGGAACACCTGAGAAATTACAATACATTATTTTTGCAAAAATGGTACACATTCGAAAATGAAACGTTAAATATTCATAGAGAAAAAGAATAGGTAAAAAATTGTTTACAAAAAATTAACATACAAAAAATCTCTACTTTGTACTTCTCTAGCTTTTGGGATGTGAAACGAACACAAATATTTATTTATATTTACCTATTTAATTGTTGTTTGGTCGTAACCAAAAAATTATTGATCTTCGAACTCCTGTAACCACATGTAGGAAAAATCTTACAACATTTTGCCCGTACACATTTTAAACGGTGAACTCCCTCGTTTCACGACCTTGAACTTTGTTTTTTCGAAGACCCCATTTCTGTCGTAAACCACAGTAAGAAACTGCAGTTGTTTCTTTTCATTTGAAGTTTTACAAATAGATAAAACTCTACGGAGTGAAAACACCTTTTTTCCACGTTTAGTGCAATATGACTTTATGAACGAAGTCTGCTCTTTACAATAACGTGTGCTGCCATTTTATGTAAAGGATTTCTAATGTGATAATTTTATTCCATTTTTTAGCAGAACATGCTTTTATGTACATTGTACTAATCGTAGTAATGTGAGAACAAACGTGAAGTTATACAAAGTGAGATAATGCAGTTTATTATAATAGAATAAAATGTTATTTAAAGGGACTATATTTCCTAATAGGAAATTTCTATTATACCTAATAATAATGAAAAAAACAATTAAAGTTCTATTGCAATATGTGTGGATTTTAGATTTTGTAAATTTGAGCTAAACATTTACAAATGGCGTCCTAAACTGAGAGTAACACATGTATTCTGTATTGTTCATTTGTTCTGAAGTTCCACTGGCAATTATAATTAGATATAATGAGTACATATTTGCACGTTTTTACTATTCTAATGAATTAGAATACACCACCTGCGTTTTTCATTAATATCTTCGTCTCGATTTTTTATAGTTTACGCGCAATCATACAATCCCAGTTTACATTAAAAACATTGATTTTACACATATATGTCTGCTAAAAGGTTTGTATATGTGTTTTCTACTGTGTGCAATACAGACGAGAACGGTTTATGGTAGAAACAGCTTTCAAACATTGCGTGTTGAAATTGCAATAAATTTTTATGCCTGAAATAAACGTAAATCGATTGCAAACGATAGATTTATTTTATGTTAACGCTTCGTCGATGACCAATAAGTAAAATAATACTAAAATGCAACAACTGTCTAGTATTGGAAAATGGTATTTGAATTAAAAAATCAGAATAATTTCAACATTTAATTTTATATAATTATTTGCTTTTGTGTTACTTGAAATACTTATTTCATTTCATTTCGATCGAAATAGATATTTCTGCTCTTGTTCGTATAATGAAATTCTTATAAAAATTAGTTTTTTTCCATTCCAATAAAATATTATTAAAAATAATTATACTTTAATAGCACCTTCAGAACATATCATTTTAATTGATAATTTTATTTCATATATGTTTAGCAGACATTTCCAAATGTTTTTGTATGCAAAACTGCATACAATGATGTGGAATAAAGTTTGAAATATTGTTTTATTGGAATAAAAGTATTTCACGTACTGGCAAATGGATATTTGTATACACTCGTTCACAAAAATATATCTACATTTAACTGGGATCCATTATTGTAAAATCTATAATTTGTTTTTTTCGTACCAGTGCAGATAAAAGAGTTTAAACAATTTATAATATGTACAGTGGTAGCATAACATTATTATTAACTTTTTCGTATTAGATACTCTTGTAAATATTTTATTTATTAGATTTCTATGTAATTATTAAAATTATTATATATATATAAGATCTAAGGAAAAACGATTTATGTTTATATTAGATTGCATTCTAATTAGCGGTAATTAGAATTCAATCTGCTGTATAAACACGCTATATAATATACGTGTAGAAATTCAGGTTCGAGAAAGCTGAAAATAATTTGAGAGAAAAGCATACGGGAATTTCATTGTTTACTCCATTTCTCAATTCAATTCGTTTTTTCATAAAAACTACATTAGCGAAAAGCATTCCTCGTATTTCCGGTTTATTTTTTGCATGTCGTAACCGTTGAATATCCTTTCTGAGGGTTTGTAACATTTTCACGTGTTCCTAACATTTTTACGAGTATTTAACACGCAGTTCCTCGCAGTCGCTACATTAGGAACGTAACACGGTTGATTATGTTACTTTAATTGTGCCATAATCGTAATTTCGTTTGTATTTTCGCTTAACATCTGAAAAATAAAAGCGACTGGTTCATTATCCAAACAGCTTTACTCGTTAGTTCACATCCCGTTTGCTTTAAATACAGTTTTCCTTGGTAAAACCGGGTCAGCTGCAAATTAAGCCGCCATTTGAAAAGCTAATTATATTTCTCACCATTTTTTATTTTGTTCAATAAATCATTGACATTGTTATTTTATTTATATACATAAGTGAAATGTGAAAAATTGCTTGTGTTTATAAAAATTTTTGACATGGAAAGTCTGACAGTAAAAAAAAAAGTTTCAAGCCATTGATAAAATTAACCACTAAAATAATCAGTTGTTTTTGTAAATTAGTAACGGGGTATTATTATTATTATACTCTGAAAATCCTTAAGTAAAATTTTTTCATGTCGATTGTAAAGAATAACAGTTAATTGAAAATGCATTTCTTGTTTTAACGATTTGAATAAGTTGTAAGTAATACAACAATATCGTTCAATTTTCCTTTTGTTCTACAGTTTTGTATTTAGCTATTTATTTTTGTCTCATAAATGCAGAAAACCCGCTGTCTTTTTATTTCCGTAATTATCATAGTGAATCAAATTATAAACGATTTTAATATAGTGTAGGGTATTCTTTAAAATAAAGTAAATCAATATTTTTCTTATACAATATTCATTCCTCACGACACTTCGGGGATGTTAATATTTATATATAAAATTCAGTTAGTTAATTTTACTTCGTTTTTATCGACATGCTACCGAAACAAAAGCAGAAAATAACCAAAATGAAATAATAAATCCGTTAGACCGCGGCGAAGCTGTAACAATATTAGCTATACTCGCCTCGTTAAATAAGAAAGTTCAAGAGATTCTAAAATTATCAGGACGAAAACCAATATTGGAACGAAGATGAAAGGAATGGTGGATAGAAGAGAGAGATAGAGAAAATAAAATAAAAATATACATCCAATATTATAGTATTTACAGTCTTAAAATGACACGAAAAAATGATTTAAAAAATCACACGACAAATTCAAAAGCCAAAAATGATGGAAAATCGAGAAGTAGGTTTGACGAAAATTACACACCGCAAACTTTTGTTCAAATATTATGTTCTAACACAAACTCATTTGGTTTTTGTAAATTGAACGATTTAATTATGACTCATTGTAAATCTACATGTAACTGATTAGATAGAAGCCAAATGCAGTCAGTAATTGTTACAATTGAATATAATCCTGTACTTTAATAGCAAATAAAAAGGGACATTGAACATAACCGAACGTATTATATTTGTATTACGTCCGAATATTATTTTTGTTATTTAATGATAACATTTATCGGATATTTCAAAATAAATCGCGTATCCAGATGTTGAAATATTCGAGCAGAATTTATCACGAGCGATCAGGTTTTCGCAGTGAGAATAATTCATCGGTACCGCCGTTAGGAGACCGGGTTTATGAAAAAGTTTTTATTCGTTTCACTTCCGGCCGTAATTGTAAATTACCGGCGGTGATGGTCTCATCGATACGGCGCGGAACACTGGAAAAACCACGGGAAAATTATGATGGCTCGGATAATTCACGGTGGCCTCGCACGAGCTCTTTCCGTGGGTTCCAAAACGGCCAAGAAAAATCTATATGAGTGTAAGAGCAGATATATGGACGCGTGTGCTCGTGTACATATATCGTTCCCTGGGCTACATGTACCTCCCAGGTATGTCCGAGGGTGAGATATCAGCCTCTCCCAGGAATTCCATGGTGGTCAGCAAGATCGCTAGTAGATAGGTACTTATGCCGCATTGAGACTTATGAGCGCACGTGTCCGCGCTTCGGAATCGTTCGCCACGACAGTCTGACCGAATGTCACTCACTTTTCTCAGTCATGGTTCACACACCGACGTTCCTCGAATGAGCCCGCAGTTCAAAAATGATATCGACAAGTACTTCTCGAAGGAAACGTGATGGACAACGACTTCCGAACGATTCTGCTTATTTTCGTTCAGCCATTTTGCGATCCACGGGATCCTTAACACTAGGTTTGCGTTTCCGATATTTTTAATTTACGTTTATTAAAATTGTAAACATACGAGGAATTATTCAACTTTTTCTTGAGCACATATTATAAACAGCGGATCTTTAGGGAAAATAAAGATTGTCTACCTGAATTTCAACAAATTGAAGTGAAATAGAAATTAATCGTTTTTTCTTAATATATTTCATAGGTTGAAAATAATATTACAATATATTTAAATTTTTTAATGTTTTTACTATTTTGAATTACACCAATTCATTTTTTAATTATAAAGAAATGGCTAAAAATCACTTTTAGTGCTCCGTAAACCTCATGTTAAATCACCTAACTTCATTTCAAGATACAGAGGCTGCATTTATTTCTTTTCTCAACACTGAGTGCCACTGTCGGTCATATAGGATCGACAACACTTTTTTTCTAAACATGTAAATAAATTTTTTCTGCAATTTAGTAAATCTAGAGGCGTGACCATGTTACAATAATCATTGTTATACAGTCATACGGATAAGACGTTCGGAATCTCGCGATTTACTTGAAGCTGGTCAAATTTGACTTACTATTAAGTATTAATATCAGAGGAACAAAATTTCATTTCGATTGAAAAGTAGTAACATTCATATTTCAACAGAATATGTCTCTGAAGTCTCTCCATCAAGAGTTTGACTCGAGATTGTGCAGCGAGGAGATAATAATAAAAGTCTGACTGTTTCCGAGAACCACTATTAACCTACTTGATTATCTGTTTCAAGTGAAATGAAATTTACATTCAGTCAAGAAATATCTTACCTCATAGTACAACATAGAACAACAAATAATATAGTAATTTTAAAATTTTCCATCAATCAATGCCACGATAGATGCATGTAGAACATCGTTTGCGTAATAATAACAAACAATAGAAACAATGGAAACAATAGAAAAAATTGGTAAAATACAATAAAAGTTGCAATGTATGCAGCTGCTGTACACATGGAAAGAGAAATAGTTTTGATATTTTGGTAACTAGAAAACCCGATGGTTTCCATCATCACACATACACAATACAGAGATACACAAATCAACAGACATGTATACGGAAACCTCTCATGTACGGTTAACAAATTCAATGAATAAATAACTTTGAAATCGAACTTTGCCAAGACTGTTTTTTACACGTCTGTTTGAAATGAAAAGCATTATTTACGACACGACCAATGCAATTCGAAAACAGGATAAGGAGCCTATCTGTAGACATAAAATTGGACAGATGCTCATCGTTGCGAAAGAACCACAGGCTGTGGACCGCAGCTGCAACTATCAACAGCAGGAGTTTATAAGATAATTTGGCCATGCGGAAAAGTCTACATCGGTGAAACTGAGAGGAACATGAGGGCAGGAGTCAAAGAACATGAGCGGTGCACCTGATTGGGGTAGATGCAATCAGCTGTTGCCGACCACCAAATGACAAGAGCACACAGAGATTCAGAGATTCTCTTCACAGATCATGGCACACCCCAACGTCAATGACGACCAGGGCTATTACTTGAATCTAATGTGAATTGTTGCTACTTTTGTAGAAGCTTTAAAACATGTGCAACATTTACTAACAGTGCGAACTTATAGTTGTATTATACTACATATAATTTAAAACACCTGGAATAGTAATATAATCACCTGAAGCTACACTATTTGCTATTGCCAGACTATTTGCTGCTGCTAGACTGCTTGCTGCTGCTAGACTATTTGCTTATTACTAGACTGTTTGCTATTGCTAGACTATTTTCTATTGTTAGACTATTTGATATTGCTAGACTATTTGATATTGCTAGACTATTTGCTATTGCTAGACTATTTGCTATTGCTAGACTATTTCCTATTGCTACACTCTTTGCTTTTGCTAGACTATTTGCTTTTGTTAGATTATTTGCTATTACTACATATAGAAATTCAATTTCTTTTATTTTTATACATATATGTGACTCTACGATTTAAAGAATATCTCGGTATCAATGATATTTAAACCCATTCCCGATCTTTTATTGAATGATCTTTTAAATCTCAGAGCTTACAGCTTCTTATAACTTAAAGAGACCTTTGATGAACGAGCAAAATAATTAAAATCAGATTATTACCAATTATAGGTTTCCCTTTGTACCACCGAACCTCTGATTGACATATTTTTTAATCGTGTTAATCATATTAATCACAGACAAACATAGGTTGACCAAATTTAAAACACTGAAAATATTTAGAGTTTCTTGTACAATTTTTGATTGATTAAAATAATTAAGAAATGAAAGAAATGCATAGCTATTTTCTGAAGAATACAGTTTATTTTTATTTTGCATAAAAATCTGCAATCTGGTCAATTGTCTTACAGTAAAACCAAATAAGTTTAGATCATTCAAATGAAAATGACTTAAAATAATCTGTAAACATGAATGGAAAAACAATATATTGTTTAGCACTATTTTTGGTGCCAAGTGTGGTGATTAACGTACTATTCGTCGATGGTAAGAAATTGAAAAATTTCTACCGTGATATGATCAAGAAACTTGTAGTTCATCGACAGAACATATTGATCACAATAGTGCTCGCTTTGATCACTGAGTTTATGTAAAGAAAAAAGTTTAAAAATTGAATATTTCGTATGCAACGGTAAGAAGAACGGTAGAAGTTTGTTCAGAGAAGATCGTGCACGGTAATTTGTTAATCTGTGTCATCGTGGGTCGCAGTACGAATTACAGAGGCAAGTATAGAAGTCTTCTACAAACTGGTTAATTCACGGTAAACCCTAATGAATCCTTTGTGCAAACGTACGAAACAACGATGTGGATGACCGTATCGTTGGTCGTTAGGTATCCATACGTGATGCCAGTCTAGCGTGAGGTTTATTTGCACGCAACTATGTCCGATCCAAGAAGCGCGCGGAATTAGAAACAGCGACGTGCAAATTCCCAGAGTCCCCGAGATAATCCTCGGGTTTGTTTACTTACGGCAATGAAACCGATGCACGAAGTTACTCCGGAAGGCGCACAAAGAAGTGGTTCGTAATACCTGAACGAGGAGAGGGCGTTTTTGCATTCGAGGAGCACCGGTAGGAACAGGTACGGCCGAGCGAAAAAATAAAGAAAAGGAGGGCAACAGTGCCGGGGCGCGTTTCATGCTTACCACGTTGTTCATTAACGAAGTCCCTCTGTTTTGCACGGAAAATTTAGTTGCAATGAACCTATTACTCTCTTTTCCCTCCTGCGGAACAATTAAGCAATTGTCGACATTTCCTGATACGTCGCAGAGATACAACTGACTCATTTACACCTAAAACAAGTGTTCATTCGGGACTGTTATCCCTTAGCACTCGAGTGACGACTCAGAGTCGACACTAAAAATTATTGTACCATTATTCAAAATAATGTTATTAAATAAATTGGTATCTAATCAATTACTAAACATTTAAGTATTCTATGAGGTATTATATCAATTTCATAACCATAAAATGAGGACAAAAATGTATAATGTTCAAGTTAAAGTAGCTCCGAGTGCAAAGGGTTAATACCTCGTTAATAGTATTAGGTCGAGTCAAAAGTAACTTTCGAAGAATTTTTTATCTATCTTGAATATCTTGAATCTATTGCATTGATAAACTGCCAGAAAGTGGAAGAAGGTCATACATGATATTGGCGAATACATAACAAATTAATATAGTTTTGTAATTAATCAAATAAATGTCTGATCAAAAAACGGAAGTTACTTATGACTCGACCTAATAGTTTTCGGATGCTAATTTTTGCATTTTCACGCGACAAATCCACAGAAATTGCTGTTGAGAGAAATTAGATTTGCTTTAGCAGTGATTTTAGCAAAAGGTTGCAAAGGGTTGCAAAGTTACTAGTCTATAAGTCTAGCTTTTAAAACATTTATTATAACTAGACTGCGGATCTTCATGCAAAATAAAAATATTTTGCAACGATTGCGAGCAACAAGAGTTAGATAAAAATTCACTTCATCCCTTGATAGATTTTTAACATTGGAAACATCGTAACAATGTTCTTAGATTATCATTTTTCTCCTTGCCAATTTCTTCATAAATGTATAGAAATCTCAATTCATCTGAAGATAAATTGAATCATTTATCCACTTACTTTAAGACAGAAGCTTGAAAAATCTAAAAATAAAATATTAGTATAACTATATAAAATTAATTATCTACAGAAAAATATATTCTATCTATTAAAAAGTGATGAGTGGTTTTGTAAAAAATGAAAACGTTGTTTAACTTAAAAGCCCCCGATACCACCATTACTTTTAATAAAAACTAGTCGCCGCAATGATTATACCTATACGCTCATCAAAAAGTAATTTAAAAACCATAAATACAATAAAAAATGTTATTAAAAAAGTTTCGCGATATTCTTGATACCGGCACGGGCAACAGTTATCATTTTATCGTTACTAATTTCACAGAAAGAAAGTAAACTCGCTACTTAACAGCAGCGAATTAAGTTTTGATTGCAATCGCAATCACGAACGGAACTCGTTATTAAAAGGCGAGAGGTTAAGACTGACCCCGATTATAAAAAAGAGATTAAAAGATACAAGACATTATAGCAGTCATTAAGAATACTTAGCTAATTTAATACCTAGCATTTAACGAGTTAGGAGTTCCTTGAATCCAAATTATTAACGCTTCTGTACAAATACACAGCAGTTGACTACGTACTAAAAAATGTAGGTTGTATTAATATGCTGTTATTGCAATATGTTGTTGTTATCGTGATAATAATAATAATGCGCGATAAACGAGTTCTAACAATACTTTTAACAATGCGAAGCTGTCAATCTCTTTTTAAACTGGTTTAAAAAATAGTTTTACCGCATGTATATAGCTTACTTAAATCTGTAAGAGGCATATTTTAAATTTTCATTATTGACACAGGTACCATAAAAAGGTTAACAATCGTGACCTTTACTTTTTCTTTGTAATTTCGAACAATGGTAATTTCTAATTAATCTTTTTCATACATTACTTAGTAAACTGATTCTTCTAACAATTGATGGAACCCGAGCGCCGAAAACATTACAGATTTTAACATTCTACGATCGATAAAAAAATTGAATATTCTTCTAACATCTCGAAGAAGGTTTGAATCAATTTTAGAAAAGTTTCTGAGCAGTGTCCATATTGTCCCTGACAGGAAAACGTGATTCCAGAAGAATCTGTACTTTTCGTCGGTGAGAAGCGCAGGCCAAATAGTAATAATTATTAGAATAAAAACCCGCGCCTTGATCGTTCGGAATTACATTTCGAATTTCCAAGAGAATCTCTATCGAACGGCAGGCAAAGGAAGAAGAACCAGAAATAGAATGCAGCAGCGGCGCGGCGCGGCGCGGCATTGCGCCACGGTATAATTACGCTTTCGGTATCGTTTTCTTTACACTAGAGCCGCCTGACACTTCGCCCGACTCCCTAATTAGTCGATACGATCTCGCAGGAAGCGGCACACGGCCAGGAGACGGACAAGACAGAGAGAAGTTCGTCAGTAACGATAAACCAAGGACATGTTCCCGCATATATGCGTCGCTGATGCGACTCGCCCGAATACCTTTATCTCTCTCGTAAATCCGGCTAGACCGGTAATTCCGACGAAAAGAAGAGATCGTAATTAGGTAGCTGTCGCTTCTCGTGAGGATGGACGAAGACGCCGCCGCGCCGCGCCGCGCCGCGCCTGTGTTGTATTAAAGTTGAGGAGACACCGTTCTCGACAGAGAATCGGCGGGGCCAAGGGGAGAGAGACAGACACTCTATTGCCGGTCGCATGGTGCTCCAATTAGTCGATAAGATCTTCCACCGGAGCGGACGGACCCTCCAAGCCTCGAAGACCGAATCGCTGCTTTCTCAACTACGACTGGTTGCTGCTTTCTTACGAACACCCGTCGCTATCTCTGCACACGTACGTACTGTACGTACATACCTTACGTACACACTACCGAAAGCTCGTCCCGATCGACGGAAAAATGGGTTAAGATCCCCTTCTCTGATCGTAAATACACGTTCGACTGATTATCTCGGGCTTGCTATAATAGTACGTTCCTCCGAGTGGGTACCGCCACCGACACCCCGAGGGATTTTGCCATTTAAGGCCACTTCCTGACCAAATCGTCCGTGAATACCTGGTGTTTGCCTCGTTTACGAAGGTACAGTGAATTATTAGAGTCACAAAAGATACACCTATCATTAGACACAGCGGATTTTGTTTAATTAAGTAATTTAAGAGAGTAAGAGCATTAGAAGAATTTTTTTAATAATACTGTTATATTACTTTCAATTTATTAAACGTATTAAGGAAGAAAATAAATTTCTATTTAACTCAAGATTGATGTTATTCAGGTAGAAAATTTTCATTTCGCATTAAGATCCGCTGTGTATAGTAAACAGCATTGTACTCAACGTACAGAGCCAGATAAAAAAATGTTTGGAACGAACTTAATTAGATTTTTAGCAGCTGAGAAGTGCCATAGAAGGTGACCTTCATTTTTTTTTAATTGGCACGGCATATTTTTTGGTACATAATGTTATTGATAAATATTCCGTTTATCGATCGCACTAATTTTAAATAAATAATCGATCGAACCTGTAGCGCCGACAATACGGATTATTTATTTATAATGTTATTCCTTATGTCAAAATCTGCTTAACGACCTAGTACACTAGTACCTTGACATGACCTCAACAGTGAGGTTTGAAGGTGACCTTTATTTGTTGGTAAATAATGTTATTGCTTTTGTCAAAGTGAGCTTAACGAGCTAGTATACTATAACCTTGACATGACCTTAACAGTGGGGTCATAACAGTAAGACTGTGGGTTGTTGATATTGGTCAAGATATTGATCTCCCGAAAGAAATATCAAAATCAAAATGTTCCACCTGAACCGCAACAAATTCGAATGAAATAGAAATTTATTTTAACAAGTCTTCTACATACTGCTTGATTGGCGGTCAACCCTAATGAATCCTTTGGACAAACCTACGAAACAACGATGTGGATGATCGTTTCGTTGGTAGTTAGGTGTCCATACGTGATGTCAGTCTAGTGAGGTTTATTTACATTCAACTATACAAGATCCCAGATGAAAGATGCTTATTGGTCATGTGACGGATATTGTGCAAAAGCGGATCTTTATGCAAAATAAAAATTTTCTACCGGGACTGCAACGAACTGGTGTGACATGGAAATTTATTTTCTTTGTCCACCGCTGTACATTTACATTTTGTGAATACCAGAATTTTTTAAGAAAATAACGAAAATTGCAGAATAGCTAGACTTTCGTTTAAGAATTGATCGTCATTTTATGAAAATATTCATTACATTCTGTGAAAATGGTTTTTGTTAATTGAACAATATATTTTAAACTATTTAAATATTATTATATAATTAAATTGAAGAAACAAGATATACAAATTGGTTTTCAGATTTGTACTTCGGAATTGTACTTTTCTGCAGTAAGCGGTCTTTGCCTAAAAAATAATTTTCCTCATCGCGTGGTTTTCTTTGGAAAGAATTTACCAATTAAAGGATTTAGTAAGATTTGATCGAAGAAAAGGAATGAAGGAGAAATTAATTGGACATTTAAAAGGTACGATTCGTCAAAAGAAAAAGACTGCTACTTCGAGATGTTTTGTTGACCCTATTTCGTTTGTTTCGTTTTCCTCTTTGTTGCTACTCAACTGATGAGCATTCTTTTTGTTAATTATTAATACTTTCAATTGAAACTCACGGGTTTTATGTACCTACAATGAAACGAAGAGAAATATTATTCTTTTTAAATCGCGATCAATGTCTTTGGAGTTTAATGAAGCTTGAGATTTTACGATTTATACAATTTTACGAATATGTGCTATACACATTCACGTATAGTTACGCTAGTATTACTTGCTACTTTATCTTACTTTGTTAATGGGTTCAACTTAAAGCTGCCAACGTTGCCGTTTCACGGTGCTAAGAAATTCTAGGTTCCCTGAACTACTGTTTAAGTTATAGACACATGAAGTGTTATGCTATAAATGAATGTTCAACTAAGTCTCACACCTTATGTCCACATTCAGTTGAAGCGCCATCCTAGACTGCACTGTGAGATTTAATTAAACTGTAAATTTCGACACAGTTTCGCATATTATTTGCCTTTTCCTTGCAGTATGGAAACGAATAATTTCCCGAATTTGCAGTTTAACTTATTTCGAGCATCGAATAAAGTAATCAATAAACCGTTTTTATCACATTTTTTAAACATTCTGTTGTGTAGGTATCATTGGCAAGTGATTTTAATATATTTTTACAAAGTTATTTCCAAGTTTTTCAATTTTAAAGAGGACTGCCAAAAACCAAAAAACATGCATAGAAAAAAGAAAGAGTATAGTATAATTAGACAAGTAAAGATTATTAAACAAATTCGAGTTTTTATAGTGAAAAAGGATATTTCGTGAATATTTGTTTCCTTTTACTAATTAAAGAAGTTGTTTGTTTGCCAATTCCCCAAATTGCTTTCACTTGTGACATAAGTGAAAGGGACTGCAACAGCTGCAATTACATCAAATATAAACATCGACCGTCCTTGCATTTTTCATTCAATTATGAACGTGAAATTGCAGTGTGTTACTAACTGTGGAAACCAAGGTGTGATAGCATTTGTAAAAAAGATATTACAAAATTAGTACAAATTTATTTCTGTACTATTTTTTTTTACGAAATGACAAATTTCACAGAGATTTATAGATTATGCGAAAATATTTTAAAAGAAAATGACCAACGTTCCTCGAAAGGGGAAGCTTAAAGTTACAAAATTAATACAAATTTAATTCTATGGTATTATTTTGTTTTAAATCACCAATTCCACAGAGATTGCAATTTATAGAATATGCGAAAATATTTTAAAAGAAAATGACCAACGTTCCTCGAAAGGAGAAGCTTGAAGTTTCAAAATTAATACAAATTTATTTCTATATACTATTTTTTTTTACATCACCAATTTCACAAAGATTTCAATTTATAGAATATGTGAAAATATTTTAAAAGAAAATGACCAACGTTCTTCGAAAGGAGATGCTTGAAGTTTCAAAATTAATACTTTAATTCTATGGTATTATTTTGTTTTAAATCACCAATTTCACAGAGATTTCAATTTATAGAATATGCGAAAATATTTTAAGAGAAAATGATCAACGTTCTTTGAAAGGAGAAACTTCAAGTTTCAAAATTAATACAAATTTAATTCTATGGTATTATTTTGTTTTAAATCACCAATTCCACAGATTGCAATTTATAGAATATGCGAAAATATTTTAAAAGAAAATGACCAACGTTCTTTGAAAGGAGAAGCTTAAAGTTTCAAAATTAATACAAATTTAATTCTATAGTATTATTTTGTTTTAAATCACCAATTTCACAGAGATTTCAATTTATAGAATATGCGAAAATATTTTAAGAGAAAATGACCAACGTTCTTCGAAAGGAGAAGCTTCAAGGTTCAAATTGAGTACTTTATTTCTGTACTATTGTTTCTTACTGACCACCGGTTAAATCTCGCCAATTTTTCCACAATCGGAAAAGTATTCAAATATATTTTACAAAGTATATTCTTTTTTCTTATGACTCCCTGAGACTGTTTCTGGCCTCTGTCGTGTCGAACGGAATTGTAGGTTAGACTGGAAACATCAGATGCGCGATCTTTCCGCCTCCGAGCAAAACTGCGAGAGGGTTAAACGAATTCCAGAAAGTACAATCATCGACACGAGAACCGTAGGTTTTCGTGCTTGAATTATACAAGCCGACAGATCCGCGAGGATTTAAAATGCAATAGCCCTTTTCAACGGAAATAGGCTGCCTGCCGGCGAACATGGCCCAGCAACATCACAGCTGTTGGGAAATAGGTTGAGATCAATATAAATATTTAAACGGGCTCGTGAAAGCGCGGACGACGATTATCTCTTTTAAATGGAAAAATGTTACACGCGGCGTAGGTAATACGTTTGATGTCTTTGTTTTACGAAATTTTCCTGGCACTCCAGTTTCAATTACGGTCGGAGTATTTTAATTGGCTCGATTACCAGAACGAATTGTTGGCTGGGTTAGTTTAAAAATGAAAGAACCGCTTGCCCCCCACACGGATTTTCGTATTTGATGTGATTGCTTCCACTTACTGTTACGTTGCCCTGCGTTTGGCAATTTATTTACGCAGTTTCACGGCTTACGGGTCGGAGCCTGGGATCTCGAAAGAGCTATGGAACTTTTTAATAGATTTTATTTACAGGAACTTTTTTTTTTTAAAAAGTGCTCACATTGCATGCTTTGATGAGAAGAGACGAAGAAATTTGTTGTGACAGTAGATGTTCTAGTTTGAATAGAACTTATGCAATGTAACAAATACAAATTTTTTATCGGTAACAGATATTTAGTTGATACTAAAAAAGTTTTTAGTCGTTTTAACTAATACTGAAGACTGTTCGTGATGATACTGTTACATGATCAGTACTAGAACAATATTAAAGAAACATTATAGTCAAATGCACATTTTGAATAATGAAATTTCTTTTAAAATATTTTAAAACATGGAAGAGATTTTGTATACAGATTTTAAAATATTTATTCCATGAGAACTGCTTAAAACAATTTTCTAAGATTAACATATCTATATAAAGTAAATGATATCGGCGCAAGGTTCGATCATTTTTAAAAATTTGTCATGATCATTGTAAAATTTGTCCATTTCATGTTTTTGATACAGCAAGTATGTATTTTATTTCGTTTCCGGTATTTTCAGTAGAAACTACATAGCTGTTTTTTAAAATTGAATTGTTGTTAATTTTTCTTTTGCATAATTTCGGAAGCAAAAATGATTCTTTGAAAAAGATCAACATAGGGATCGAAACGTAAGAAACATGTTTAAATAATTGCACATTTGTTGTTTTTAAAAATGATCGAACCTTGCGTCGATATCATTTACTTTATATACTTAAATTTCGATCGAGAAGAATCTATCTATTATTAACATATCTCTCCGTAAAAGAACTATAACAACAGATATTTTATGGAATAATTACGTAAGTTCGAATAGAATATTTTTAAAAAGATGCTCGCTTACTTTTTCCCTCTGGTCAAATACAGATTCAAGATTCAGTCGTTTCCTCAGCGAAAATAATGACTAAATAAATCCCATTAATACTGTTGTTTTTATCTTAAACGTTAATTTACGTGGCAAACATTTCGACAGATAACTGAATGTACAGAATAAAAGAAATATAAGTCCGTACCCGTAAGATACCTTAGAGGTTTATGAAGGTAGTTCGAATTTATACTTTGAAAGAAAGAAACGTTTTAAAAACCGATATTTATTACAGGCTCTTCTGACTTCTTTCACTTGTGAAGTTTTGCGACACAGTTGGTAAGAAAGTTTAAGTAGGTGAAAGGTTCTTTCCAAAATACCTAGAACTGAAAGGAGACGAAAGATTAATAGGAATGAAAACTTAGTAGAATAAAAATTTGTAAGCTCGGTCGAAACCCATTCAGTATAAAATGTACTCCGCCAGTACTTCTATCTTATCGCTCCAACTTCATAATTCTTTTGTTATAGAAATTTATGAAACGGAATTTTCACATGTACACCACTACCTAGAAGCTTACAGCCACGCATCTTGCTCCAACAAGTAATTCTTTATTAGTATGTTGAAAGTGTCCGTCCTAAAAAAGAGTTCACTCCATATTTCGTCCAGATGTTGAGCAAATTGCTTTCTCCTTACGACCGCGTGTCGTAACAATTTTTTAATTTCATTAAACTTCTCTTATGTGCACACGCTTTATTATTTTGTAAAAACACGAAACGAGTTTTCCCAACGTGGAACAATTTTTCTGAAGAACGTTTTTGAAGACTGTATAATAAATTCAATATTGAACGTTCATCAGGAAAGAAAATAGAAAAATTTTATTTTTATCTTAATTTAGATCGAAACGTAAATACACTATAAAATTTTTGCAAAAAAGATTATCATATTTTGGTTTTTCACGATCGAACCTTTGCGCCGATACCAATTTGTAAATTGATTTATAATACGATCGATACTTTCACACATTTTATTTAATGAAGTTTCTTGCATGGAAATTAATTCGACAAATTTTTTTGTCCAAGCACATATTGGAATAAAAACTGCACAAAGTCTAAATAAATACAGCCTTGTCATTTTTATCAGCTAAAACAGTTTAATCGCTTTTAGTGTTGAGTAGTGTTAAAACGATTTAAGGAAATCAGTGTGTCACAACTTACTGAGATAATTAAGAGAAGAAAGAAATTTTCATTTCTCCGTCCTGCAACGAAAATTTTCTATTTTGCATAAAGACTAGTCATGATTTTGGACTTTTCCTTCCGGCTGGATTATTAGACAGTGGAACGCAGCGTTGAGAGTGGTCACGAGTGCTGCCTTTCGTGCCCGATCAATTCCAGCCGAATGGAGCGCAAGTGTTAAGGAACGCCCGTTGTCAGACGCAGAAACGTTTCAGGAATGTCGTAACATCATCGCGCCGACATGTGGCGGTTTCGCGAAAATGTTGCAGCAGGCGGCGGCTACTGGTTGGAAGTGCGGTGGCCGAATGCTCGTCGAATTATGTATCGGGACCGAATTATGTATCGCAACGTGCTTTATACTTTACATGTACCGGTAAGACATCGAACCGGCGAAGACATCGAGAGCTGGGCGCATTTCACGACGATCGGCTCGCCATCTGCCATAAACGTGCATAAGGAGAGCCGAACACGGTCGTGCACGTGCCTACACGCGAGAGGTTCGGCACCAGCTGTTAGGGCAGCCTGAAACGAAGCCACAGCTGTTGCCGAACCTGCGACCGATCGATCCCTCGCATTTTTATCACAGGACATTGAACAGAAACGTACTGATTCCGAGGAATGATTATACGCGTTGTTGCGCGCATAATGCCACCTTCGCTCCCTGTGATTTCTGCTATGAATAGAGCCGGCGAACGAGCTCCTCGAATCGCTCTGGAATGGTAGCCACAACAACCGGGCGTTATGCGCTCCGCAATATCTTTAGTCACCTTTGATGTCCGTGCAGATTTGTCTGTCCGGAAAAGTTAACCTTCTCCTCGGCTTCTGTTAATGACTAACGATTCTTGGTAAAGTAATTCCTATTAATATTCGGACGCCCTTAACGGTAACTTCTTTGATATTCATTAATATCGATTAAGATTTTAAATCTGTCGAAAATTTCGACGAAAGTTTCGTGCATTTTATGTCAAACAATATACAGGACTTTTTTTCATAAGATTATTCATTACTAAATAAATAATCCATGTTGTCGGCGCTACAGGTTCGACCCACTGTTAACCTTTAAGCAATTTTGCAATTAAATGTTTCCCAACGTTTCGATCCTATTGTGGATCATTATCAAGAGAGAAATTTTGCGTCTGTAAAGTGTTGTATGATTTAGTATAAATTTAATAATCCATATTCATTACTATTGTAAATAATTTTGCTGTTGTTCTCCATAGCGTACACGTTGAGAGTTCACTGTGATAAAAATGTTTATTAAACTTTACCACAGTTTCTACTTTGCTTAGCACTTCATTTTCGGCGTAGTTCGGAAACATGTATTCAATTCAATTCTTGTTTTATTAACCATTCTGTAATATTTTATAATCATACATGTATATGCAGTATCGTCACGTATTGTCAAGTTCTTTATTAGTTTAAAAATGCTGCAATTGTCACGATCAAGGAATTCTGATCTATCGCGACAACACTACGCCACTTGCAACTAGAACAAAGACAAAATTTTTTAATCATTCGTCGTATGCAAATAATATAAAATTTAGCGATATTGAATGTTTAATTGGCAATAAACTTGTTAGGTTAAAATGTTCAGAATTTTGCCAGGAAAGGATTCGAAATTGTAACACATTTAATCGCCAGTTTAAGAACGATTATAAACAAATATGATCAAGAGTTATTATGTTATTAATCATTTCCCAGCAGGAAAGCCAATTATTTATAGCGCAGGTATATTTGTACTCTGAAAGTTCAATATTTATTAAATGCAAATCAGTATTATTATCTCTCATGTCGATGCATCTGAAAATTGTTCAAACTTGTATTTAATTGAAAATATTCGCCAATTATCTGACTCTACAAGAAATGTCAGAAAAATTAGAACGAGCCATTTAGACCTGTCTGGTAGTTCTATTGTTAAATATGAACAAATAATTCCATCATTCATGCAGTGACTCTCATTAATATTCGGACGCTCTTAAAAAACGAAAACTTTTTAATTATTGCACCATACGATTTGGGATTATTTAAGATATTAGAACGATTAGTTTAAATAAAAAAAATTTTTGCAATTGGTTGGAATTACATGGAAATTCTGCTTCCGGATTCGATTTTGAAATGACAAACTACAATAATCGTCCAGTGGATATTGCAAAATATGAGAAGAATTCTTAGGACTGTGTTATTAGTTGACAGTTGTTATTTGCCATTATTTATTTATTTACTAATACCGTAAACCGTCTTCGGTTTATATATTACAGATTTTGGTTATAGTAATCTAATGTTTCTAAATGTACACTTTTAGAAATTGACCAAGGTTTGTGTCACAAATATTCTTTGTTATACGGATGAAAAGTGGTATTTATTTATGGAAATATGACGTGCGTATTACCTCTTGTCATAACATAATGTTAATCCCAAGTTAATCTTGAATGTTACAATTTTTAATTCCGTTAATTTCTTTAATCTCTGCTAATTCTCCTAGTAGAATATTCTACGCATATAAAGCTTTAAAAAAAGCAAGCAAAAGTTTTCGGTCTTTTGAAACTGACAATGTCGCATGCCCCTTTGATATATAATCTAATTAATTCTAATTTAAACGATAATAATTTGTAACGATTGTAAATTTTACTGAATTATAAAGAAAAAGGATGCATCAGAATCCACCTGGTCAATTAAAGATTAAAATTTTATGAAATATTAAACAGACGTATCCACTTATCGGTACAGCAGGTGTTGTTCGACATTTAAAAGATACAGTATCTAGCGAAGAGTATACAAGGTCTCTCACAGTGACCGTGCTAGGTCAGTCAAGTCCAAGTAGGTCTTTCGCGAGCACGAGCTGAACTTCGAAGTTTGCGATTCATGCGAGGAGTCAAAGCTATAAAAGAGTGAGGAGAGTGGCATTGTGTAAGTGAGCCTTGTTGAAAAGGTCTGTCGAGGGGGCTGATCGAGACTCGCTCGTGCGGTGACCTAACAGCTGACCCATCCTGCTATCCCACCAAATGATAATTAAATTTTAATCCTTTGCACTCGAAGCCATTTTGACTGCAGAATTTGGACATTACGCCAGTCCATTAATTATTAACACTAAACCTAGCGAGCACTAAAAGCGATTAAATGCTTCAACTTATAGAAATGACAAGGCTCTATTTATTTGAATTTTGTGCAATTTCTGTTCCGATATGTGCTTAAATAATAAAATTTATCGAATCAGTTTCCATGCAAGTAATTTCATAATTTAAATAATTGTAAAACGAAAAATATAAAACCGGTCGTTTGACCGACAGTGATAGGTTTAGTGTTAATTTAGAGACGACTTTTTTCTATTTTGTCTATATCATGTAATAATATTGTACTTGCTATATAAACCATTTGGTTTAGCGTTTAAATAATTATTGTGTAGCGATTTATTAAACAAAAAGAAAAAAGATTTAGTAACGTAGGAATCCTTTGAATTAGTGTTTTCATTGACGCCCCAGAGGGAACAGCGTCGAATAATAACGTTCTATGTTAATAATATGATATACTGTTTGTCGAAGTGCACTTTTCCAAAGGAATTAAAGTGGCAAGCTAAATTAAGTTTCAGTCGGTGCAACCGAAAGTTTCACACGATTAAAATTCGTGGTATAGAAGCTAAAACCGCAATTATTTATCCCAAAATACGTGGGTATCATGGAAAATGCTTGCTGTTAGAACGTTCCTTGTTTGAGAAGAGTTCCGTGAACATGAACCGCTTAGAGGTATATTTAACTTCAATTTGGCGTTTACAAGCTGTTATTATAGTTCTACCCACACGGCGCTTTAATGGCTTGTTTACCGTTATATTAAAACGCAAATTGATTTCTAGGAGAAAATAAACGAAGCGATTTAAAATATTGAAATTAATATTTTAAATGAAGCAGGCAGCGCCACGTGAACGAGCGCTCAATTTTGCTTTCACCAAGACCAAATAAATTTAGAGAACGCTTATGATATGTGACGTCCTTCACGTAGAAATAATTCATAATTTTAAGGAAAGTCTTTAATGATAATAAAAAAAACTTGTCGGCTATTCGTTAATTTACAATTTTGGACAATGGATGTATTAAAAATGATTAAAATAGTGTCTTTCATATTTGACCAATCACTGTTCCCACATTATTAATAGATGTTTTTTTTTGTAAATAAATAACTTTTTATTTATAATTTGTCGTTTGATCCACAAATATCGTTTATGTGCAATAATTCTTTAGAAAATGAAGTTAATTTTTTTATGATTGAAAGAAAATCGATGGATGCTTCTTATAATAGGTCTTACCAAAGTTTTTTAATTACAAATTTTATTTTTTCGCTATTGCTTTACAACGAATTAACCGATTTTAATAAAATAATACCATGATTTTCATATAAATACAGTCCACTAATGGATAGTACATTTGCTCAAATGCTACTTTGAAATTTAAAACATTTAAAACGCGTTAAAAAATCCGTGGTTTTCGAGTTTGTTGAAATTGTTAGGGGCGATGATGGGGAGAAAAATCATAAATCTTTCAGAAAAATTTTTCACGCAGTATAATGGGCACAATAAAACAATGGAGTTTTAAATTTTTTTCAAAAAGCATTCACTTTGTTTTAAATATTTCACGGAAAACAAAATTTTTTTTTAAAACCGAACTATGGCAACAAGGAAAGATAGGGTTGCATTAAGGACGATATCCTGTAATGGTACACGCAGTTTCAAATTTGTTTGAATGTCTTGCTGAACTTTCCTTGTAAGTTGGAACAAACAACATACGGCGTATAAAATTCAACGGCCCCCATAAAATCGAACGATGGCAGACACTTATATAAAATTAAGCGCGTGCATCATGCCGTTAGAACATGATATATGTATTTAAGTTCTGGCAGAAGCTTTCATCCAGTTGTTAGGTTGGATGCAGGCGCAGCTGTTCCTAAACTTGCAACGACCGATCCTTGGCATTTCCTTCGGAATTCGAACTCGCTTACAGAATGACATCGAGGAATGGTGTATCGGGTTATCGACCAGAGCATACTAGCCGCTCTCGTACAAATTATACAGGTCGATGATTCACCGAACTTGACGACCTTAACACGATTTTACCCATCGATGTGTTCGGGACGCAGTCTGTTATGTATTCGCCACACACAAGTGGTTGCACGAGGCATATTCGGGTGCTCGGATGCCCTTATAAACAATAACTTCTACACTATAGACAACTATTACATTGGCCACATTGCGTTTTGCTTTTCAGTCTGTTGATGGTACGTACTATTTGCAAGAATAAATATTTAAATAAAAAATAACCCGAAGACAAGATGGTAGAACATTTTCGTGCAGAATAGACAACAGTTATATTTTGTTAATTTCAATTTAATTAAATTATCTCAATAAACAATTTCGTTAACGCTACACCTACCACTGCCAGGGTCAAATGACCGGTTTTATATTTTTCATTTTACAATTATTTAAATTATAAAGTTACTTATATATGGAACTTGATGCTATACATTTTTTTATCTAAGCACATACTGTGATAAAAATTGCGTAAAATCTAAATAAATATTAGCCTTGTGATGTTTGTAAGCTAAAGTATTTTAATCGCTTCTAGTGCTTGGTAGGCGTAGCGTTAAAAATTGTTGCTAAATCCCACGGCATTTCAGAAAATATAGTTCAATTATTGTTTAAAATGTTAGGGGGGCCGAAATGTAATCAAAATTTTTTTTTTGCTGGCGGAAAACATTTATATATTAAGAAAATCTTAAACACTAATCAACAGACTAATTTCCATCATTTTCTAACACTTTTTGCCAACGTAAAGACAGTTATTAGATTTCCTTTTTAAAAAAGTCAGCTCATCGAAGAAATTTTGATTACTTTTCGGTCCCCCCTAATATTAAAAAAAATTGTACGTTTGGATACAGTAAATTTTAATCTTCCATTTTCGACGTAACTATTTTCTAAAACGTGTATGCATATACGCTAATGATGTTGCGCACCGGTATATTCTATTAGTGGTTACACATATGTATAGTTCGCACACCCAGTCCGTGCAAGTTAGTTCGCTCTTATTTATTCCTAGTTAACACAATCGACGCTTGTAATGCTAATCGAATTAATTTGTTACACGCAAATGAATTCGCAGATATATATTTAACGGTAGTACGGACACCGATAATTTAACAACAGTTTAACGCGAGCGTAGACGCAATTTCGAGAGTCTGTCCACGACAATCGAACTCACGTTATCATCGAAATCCGAAGGAGCACGGAGCAAGACTGTTGCTCGCTCGCATGTACGACATTGTGCGGCGCATGTCGTCCTACTTGGCACGGACACAATGTTTTAATCTTTGCTCCTGATCGTAAACAGAGGGCAGATTTGCACGAACCAGAGCACACGCTGGAAACACTTCGGTTATAATTCCGCGAATGGTCAAATGCATAAATCTAGAATGGGAACGTGAAAATGTCGATTCCCTGCTGCCTTGTTCCACTCGTGTCCGGCATGTCAGCTGGACACGATGATTACTTAATTGATACGTGCAACAAGCAATTAACCGTCTACTCGGTGTACGCAAAAGTTTTAATCTTTTTCAATCATACGTAAAGATTTTATGCATTTATGATAAAAATTGGCAGGTGCAGTTTAAGTAAAAATGTAAGCAAAATTTGAAAATACTGTTATATTATTTTTAATTTATTAAACATATTAAGAAAGAAAATTCTATTTTATTTTGCATAGATCCGCTGTCTAATGAGTCATAATCGAGTCGTTTAATGTAAAAATGACGAGTTATATAAAACACAATAATATCGAAGAATAGTACATTTGTTAGTACATATTATAATTATTTTGTTCTGTGACAAATTAATTCTTGAACTGTGGCGTTGCACCAACCAAGAAAAGAATTGATTTACACAAATTTTAAATTGAACGGTTCAATTATATAATTAGAAAGCGGATTTTTATGCATTTATGAAGAAATTGGCTAGGTGAAATATAAAACAGTGAAAAATTAGAAAAATGCAAAAATAGTGTTCTGTTGTTTTCAGCGTAAAAAAACTATTAAGGGATGAAATGCATTTTTAAACTGAACATTTCTATTTTCCATACAGATCCTCGGTCTAGTTATAATGTTCCACCTTATGTAAATAAATATAGCTCTGATGCCTCGCAATGGATGCAAACAATTTTTATTTTGCATCAAAATCCACATTGTGCGAGCCATACGTTAATGGGACTACTAACAAATTCGACAAACTCGGAATTGTCAGAATATTTATGCTCCAAGAGGCAATAAAAAAGCAATTTTTATTTAGATTCCCCGGAAACGTTCACGTCTAGCGACCAAATAAAAACAACAACGCACTCCCGACTCTATTCAATATTTCCCGGTGGTCACCGCGCCGGTAAGAACGCGAGCCACGACAATTGAAACAACGTGTAATTTAACCTGTTCACACCAGCTGCTTGGTGCGCATTCGACCCGTTAAATCGCGGGAAGTTAACCGAACGCATGTCTGTCAATTAACAGTTCGATCGAAAACAGGAGAACAATTAAAACATATGGCCGTGACAGATAAATTGAAATTCGGGATATTTAAACGGTCTGCGCGCGCGTAATCGTGGCGCGGCGAAGTTCGAGAGTGAACTGATGGAGGCCCAGCTACCGGCAGGGTGGGGAGCGGTGCGGCGGCGGCGGCGGCTGGCCAGTAAAAATTAATTCACTTCGAAATTTCCTCGGGCTTGAGTCGATGGTCGCACAGAGAGAAAGGGAGACAGAAATGATAGGCGGAGGAGAAAGGAGAAGGTGGCTTTCCTCTCTCGAGAGAGAGAAGGGCGAAAAGAAAAGAGCTTTCTCGGGCCGCGCATATTATATTAGCATCACCCGCAAGATTTCGTGTGCAGCTGATTTTGCTTACCGTTCGGGGGAAAAGGTTTAGCCCCGAGATTCAAAGGGGATAACGACACCAGCGGACAAGAAGAAGAACCGAATGAGCGAGGGAGCGCGGGGGAGTCAGGAAAAAAGACGAAGAGGAGCGAAGGTGGGGCGGTTGGCGTTGAAGGTGGAAGTGAAAATTATTCTCGGGGAATTTCACCCGAAGCAGCCGCCGCCGCGCCGATACCGTGGCGCGCGGAGGGCCTAGGGAAGAAGAAGAAGACGAAGAAGAAGACGACGAAGAAGAAGCCCCCTCCTCTTTTTTCCTATATTCTCCTTTCGTGTCTCGGTCGGGTTCTCTTTTTGTTTTCACGCTAGGCGTCCCGAGGGGGATGCGTTAAAGCCTGGCTGTAATCCGGGCGATGCAATCAAGTAGATGAGACGGGACTGTAACCTTCTCTCCCTCCCTCCGCGTCGCCTTTTGCCTCTCTCTCTCTCTCTCTCTCTCTCTCTGCAGCTCCGTAGCCCCTATCAGGCTTTAAAACCGTTCTCTCCGTCTCTCCTCGGTTTAAAATCGTCAGATCTCTCTTTTATCGCGTATACCCGTTCACCGGTGTACCCTCTCCCCCACCCCAACCCTCTATTTCTCTATGGTCGGTCTTCCGTCGACTCGACTTTGCTCCTCTACCATCTCACCTCCTCCTCATGGTTCTCTGTCCCCGTGTATCTCGCTTCCTCGATTATACCGAACGCAGTTGGGCCGCGTCTCGCTCTCACGGGTAGCTTTTAAAGCAACCACCTAGCTGCGCACCTCCATTTACCTCTCCGCGAGGGCGAGCCGCGGCGGTAACGAAGCTTAAGCCACCCTCACAAATCATTCGTTTTAGTCGCTGGTCGGGGCATTAGTACGTGCCACGTTTGCCCTCTTCTCCTCCTCTGGCCGACGCGTCGCGTCGTCCCTAGCGTCGACGGTGGTGGCGTACGCACACGGAGAGGAGGGAGGAACCAGGAGCGATATCATTGGCAGCATCCCTTCGACGTAGCCAGGGCACGCTGCACGGCGTGGCGTCGCGCCGCGAAGCCGTGGGAGAACACGCGGAACGGTTGCCTGGAGTGCAGCCGCGATAAGGAGGAGGAAACCTCGTCGTCGAACTCGCTGCGGGAGACATTCCGCGGGAGATTCTTCCTCTCGGTCCTCCTTCGGTCCTCTTTCAGTACGCTTTTAGGTGACAGACGACGACGACGACGACGACGACGACGCAGACTCTCCCCCTGCAGAAACGAGTGTCTGCTGGATTGCCTCTCCGTTCTTTGAGTGCTCATTGGCGCATAACCAATGAGCGAGCGTTTAAAGAAATTTTTTGCCGGCGCTCTTCTCCTTCGCTGAGAGACCCTGCACTGCCGGACCAGCCGAGGGTGTATCGGCCGGAGGGTTTGTAATTGTGACGCGGCCCGGGGGAAAGGGTAAACGAAGTCTTCCGGTTAAATCGAGTAACGCCGACAGTTTATGAAATGCCCGTATCGCGACCGGGGAGGGAGGGTTCTACCGGTTTAAAGTCCTTCTAATTAGAGGCCCCGGTGTTTGTTAATTGCCTCGTTTACACTGTAAGCCTTTTTTCGGAATGTGTTAAGGGCGGATTAGCCGCGCGCGGACTTGTAATGCCCGGAGACTGGCTGACTGCCTGTCTGCCTGCCTGCCTGCCTGCCTGTGGAACGCCCGCCACCCTTTGAAGTCATTTTTGCAACCCTTGTATGCAAATCGTGCGGCGGGACGCGCAGCTGATGGGCCTTTGTCCGCGCGGTGCAGCGTGGCTCGAAATTGTACATCTATTAGACGAGATGATGAAAACTGGTCCGAGCGGGCATAATGCCGGAGAATTTGCGAATCCGAAGTGCCGGATCCTCGGCAACGCGGACCACTCATTAGCCCCTCGGGGACGACTCTGCGCGGTACCGACTCTGACGAATATTTCAAAATTGATCACACAAGGTCGGGTTACATGCGGATATTATAATTTCTGATGAAATATTAACGTGGTACGGAAAGCTTTGCCAGTTGTAAACGTGCCTTATTTCGGGCCCTCTCTCAAAATAAATTGCTCAACGCTAAACCGACCGAGCTGTAAAAATGGTTAGCATGCTTTGCCTTATAAATACGACGTCGTAACTTTTATATAGATTTTCTGTGATTTTTATTATAATATGTGCTTGGATACAAACATGTGTATTTCCAGCGAAAGTATCGCTATAATTTCAATACTCGTATAATAAAACACCAGAAACCGGTGATTTTAAGGGTGATGGTAGGTTTACTGTTAAGAATAAGAGAATACAATGGTTAGCCTACTTCAAACTGGCAAAGTATAACCTCGTGTCTTCATAAAAAAAAATGTACCAAATAGTATTTTAATAATATCAATGCATAAGAGGAGTACTGGCCCTAAATGGCCGTTGTGCACAATATTACCTGTTTTTACTAAGTATTTGGAATCTCGTATTTATTTAACTCAGATTCGTTTAGCTATACATTATAGATTTACAAAATAATTAGTATACTCATTAGGATATTAATTAGTATTATTAATCGACGTGTTATTATCATCTTATACAAAGTATAAAACAATTTCATTTGGCTCCTGTTGCTTCCAATTGATGCAGACAATTTTTATGTCATAATTTTGTAATGAATTCAATTTTTGCCAGTTTTGGCTTCACCAATAAAATTATTTCGATTCTGTTGGATTTTCTGAAGATTGTAAGTTGCCGATCAACGTGTTAAGGATAGTTGAACATACTTGAACGATTAATCATAAAGTTGTACAGCACGCATCGCCAGCGGAATTTGGCGATAAAAATAATTTGTTACGCGGCAGCCGTCCCGGAACACGGGAAAGAAATTATAACAACGTCGGTGGAACACGGAGGCCGGGACGGTTTTAATTCATCGAACCTCGTCCGATATTTCTGAACACATGAAAAACCAGCATTTCAATGAGGGACTCTGATCATTAAAAGCTTTTATGATTGTCCTCGTTCTCCGTATTTCTCTGGTTCCGCCGTCCTCGGTATTTGGACACGCGCGCGCGATTATCATGGAAATCGACGGTCGCGTCATTTAGAATAATCGCGCTGGCAGGCTTGCGCGCGCGAGCGCGTTCCCAAGTAATCGAATCAGATAGTTATCAAGCGGCGGTGTTCCGCGTTTGCTCGCGGATATAGATATTTGAAACTAAATAAAGCCGACTGTTCGCGACGGATCGAACGGAAACAAAAATACTGGCTGACTGCGATGATCCGCGCTGGAGAATATGCGCTGGACATAATGAAATGACGAAATTATAAGACAGGCGTTTATGTTAAACAGCATTGCGCGCCATTGTGTTTTCATAGATTGAATGTAGTATAGAAAGCTTTCAATTGAAACGAAAGTAATGCAATTGGACTTGCATAATATCGCTAAAAAGAATGGAAAAACTTTGCGTAATCAAAGAAAACATATTTTTAATATTTACAACGAGTAGATGGTATTTTATTTCGTATTACTTTGATCACAACAATAACTTGTGCATGTCTGTGCATGTAACGTGTCTTCAATAAATTCATTAATAATATTGTAAATTTCAAGTGAAACAGATTATTTTTATTAAAAATTATTATTTTGTAAAGATATTGATCACTAGACTGTGGATTTTTATGCAAAATAAAAATATTCTGCATTTATTATGGGAAGCAGGAATAAAAATTATTGGAAGCTTAAAAATAACATTACAATATTCCTCAATTTTATTAATCCTTCACCGTTTTATATTTGACCCAATCGATTTCTTCATAAATGCCTAATGATCTGCATTCTATTGATCACAAGTAATTAATATTCCAATCTTAATTTTTATAATATATTAGTTATCCAGGATTAAATACAATGCCTATGGAATAAACTTTGCAGAAAGTTCACGACAACGTTTATGAATTGAAAGGTCCCAATAAACATTTACAATGCTAAAAGTAGGTCACACTAATCTAAATCATTCTTTTCACATCACCAAATGAAACCCAACGATCGATGCAATAAATATCTATTGAACACATTTCCAGTCCAGTGCTCCGAATATTGTGCTAATAAAACACAATATTGTGGATTCAGGAAGCATGCTACAACAAGCGGAGTCGTGTAGGACAATTGTTCCAATAATCAGCTGTTTCAGCCATTCTTTTCTGTCTTTATTAGATTTTTATACGAAATAAAAAACGTCTGCATCGATTGCAAGAAATAGAAACTAAATTGAGTGTTCCTTCAATATATTCAATATGTTTAGAAACTTCAATTTTTTCAATTTTCTAACAATTTTTAATCTCATTCACTCAATTTTGCTATAAATGCATAAAGATCCGCAGTTTAGTTGTTACATGCACCAAAAATCCGCAGTCCACTATTGGTCAGTTGCATATGAACACGAATAATAAGCTGCAAGTGACCTTAACGCTTATGTCAATAACCAAAACTTCTACGATATTCAATGATGTTCTGCTTTATTGTTTCAATGCATACTTTTCTATAATTTCCTATAATGATTCAAGAGCATTTTCTATAATGATTCAAGAGCATGAAATCTACAATAATTTCGATATTTATCAATAAAAATGTTAAAGTTAAAAATAAATTGAAAGAGGATACCCGGATACCCGATTATTGGCATAAGGGTTAAGCATTTGATTAAAAACGAAAATGTTAAGTTTTCGGCCTAGAAATTCCGAGGATATTTCATAATTTCGTTGGCCCCAGTGTATGTTAAATTTGTAAAGAAGAGCAACGAGAATATTTCCCAGAGAATAATACTGTCGAATCGCGCGTCGACGCGACCATGCAGCTGACGATGGAGCGTCGAATGCGGTTTTGGACATCGGAGCAACGCAACTATGCCGCAAATAATTATTGGCTGGGCCGCCGTGAACCCACGTTTAATCGTCCGTACGACTGCATATTAATAGCGAGGCATTCAATGTACGCTTCCGTACAGGTGTCGACTGCACTCACCAGCAACGGAAGCATATTTTTGCGTCGGCACGATCGACATACTCAACGATTTTACGAGCACTACTTGATCCTGATATCGTGACTCGCTCGGCGCTGACGTTCACTCGCGATACATGTGTTCAACTCACTATCGATAGCCTCTATGATGAAAACTTGATAATATCGTTCGCAAATGACATTTACAAGAAGGAATTTCCTGTTGATTAGTTTCAACCAGCTGCCGATTGAATATGCCAATAAGCGTGATAGGTGGATGCATATATCCTTTGATGTAAAGCGACAATGTTTTTATTAAATGTTTACTAATGGAAATATCTTCCACCGTAACTAACGTAAGTCTGCCATCTCGAAACGATTGCATTGATTTCTATTTGAAAAAATTTGGTTTATCGGAAACGGTGAATTTTTTCAGTCAGTTCTCCTGCAGAATTGCCAATTTTTCGTAGCAACGTCGATTATTTTTTGTCGAATAGCAGAGTCTTTCTTTCCAAGAATAACGTTAACATAATTTGTAGTGTTTTTCCACTGTCTGATTTGTTTTCTTTCAGTGGCGGAACTATAAATTTTCGGCCCCCAGAAAAGAATCAACTTATATAAAGAAAGAAAACTTATATTACGTGAAGAAAATAAACAATAATTGCAAAAAGTATGGCTTTTCTGTCAATGTAGTTCTAATTTAATTTGATTTAGGGATAATTTTAGCGAAATTACAAGATAATAAATGCAAAAATTTTGGGCCCCCTCGAATTACACCAGTTTTCTTTCCATTACTTTATGTAAATTACAAAACTTTTCTTGCATCTACCAATCTCATTTATTTGAGTAAACTTCAAGCCCTTTATTCTGTGTACAAGTATCACATGGTTCTCGTTAATCAAAAGGATAACAGTGCTCCGATCTTTATGAAATCGAACATTGCATACGCATCAAATTAATAACAACAGTATTTCTCAAATTTATGAAATTTTCATAACATGTACTAATGACGCATACTATAATTATAATAATTAAAGAGGGTAAGAGGCACATTGTTAATGCAAATATTCTAATGTTAATAACACCATGTAGGTATTTAAAGTGTCGTTACTATAACACATGTTACAGTTATTAAATTTAATATTGAATACGCTGACGAAATTAGTAAAATTTGCATTAGCCAATATTTATTATCATAAACTTATGTGAATTGCTCTAATTTGTTCTCGTTCATTCACGGAAATGTAAAAAAATTCATAGACATGTATAGTATTTCATGACATAATTGAATCAACGAAACAACAAACAGCATTGCTGAAATTCGAACTTCGGAAATGGTGTCTCGATTAATAAATATTGATTCGGAGCATATTTACATAACAAAAGAAATGATTTTTTCGTTATGTTTGTAACGCGGACATTCAATTTACAATGGCATTTAATAAAATAATTACAGCACACAGTGCATGAAAATAAAATTTGTGAAATGTTATCAAATATAACTCCACCGTCGAATTTAAATCCTCGCTAAACCGGTTAAGCGATTGTTGTTTGACCGTGTACACGGACTGGAATAATTTGTAACAAAGAGACTAATTTATAAAGGTGGTTGGTCCCCGCACGGCTCTCATAAATCCGACGTATCTACATCGGATAGTCTCGACCGCGGAGCATTCTTTAATGACTTGGTCCACTTTTCGAGAAATCCCAACGGATCATCACTTCCATGAAATCAAATTCCTCGCTCAGTCTACCCTTCATCTACCCAACTTCGGTTTAGTCCCGGTCCAGAACTAATTTATATAGTGTGACTCAGAAATACACAACTGTGCTTCAAAATCTGCCGATCGAAAAGGGAAAAATATACGTTTGGGAAACGTAATTAGTATATCTTCGTGGAAAATAAACATTCTCTGCATTAATTGCAAGAGGCAAGTGTTAAATAAGAACGTTCGCTTATACAGCAAGAATATGCTTTGGTTGCCTCATCTGCAGATGTTTGTGCAATTTTCAATTTTTTTATGGAACTTTTAAGAAAGTGAAATCATGTAGTCTTATTTTCAGTGATCGTAGTGTTCGTAGATCTGAAATAAATACAGTGTTTTATCGATAATTGTCCAAAGCACGGGTCCGGCTAGGGACAATTATTCGCCAGGTATTCTTTGACTTCTGCGGAACATAGAAAAGGACAACGAAGCCCGAGGGCCTCGATCGCCGAAAAGTGTAAACATAACTAATCCAATATCAAAACTTCTTCATTTCTCATTATTTTTTATGGACAAACCAAGTTTTGTCACTGGATTAGTAGTGGTCTCCCGGTCTCACACCGATATACATTTATCGATAAAACCCTGTAAAATTCGTACTAAATTCTGTGGGATCTTATGTTCGAATATTTTTTGAAAATTTTCGGATGCCATAAATGCGCAAACACCCGCAGTGTACTCATCGGTGCTCATAAAGGTCACGCGAAATCGGAACAACTTGTTGAACCCTTTGCACACGACTGTCCCTTCCGAGGCACTATTAAAAATTGCTATAATTCAAAATAATTCATACACTAAAGGTCATTAAATTGAACAAATTGCTAAATGTTTGGTATCAGTAAGTACACTCAATTTCATATAGACAAAGTGAAAAAGGTCATCTAACGAAAATATTCCAGACGAAATGTCCGACTTTCTGGAGTCAAAATAACTTCGAGCTCAAGGCATTAATATTTCCAGTGAAATAGCTACTGCGCTTTTGGCTACATCAAGAGGTTAATACTAAACGTATCATTGCCGGTAAAATCACCGGTTTTATATTTTTCATTTAACGATATTATTGAAATTATAAAGCTACCAACATGGAAATTGATTAAATAGATTTTTTTGTCCAAGCACTGAAATAAAAATTGCACAAAATCTAAATAAATTCCTCGTCATTTTTATAAGCTAAAACATTCTAATCGCTTCCAGTGTTCGGTAGATTTACTGTTAAAGAAAAAGCATAGACTCGATTGACAGGACAAGACGTGACTTAAGACCGTTCGACGCACGAATATAGGGCAACACTACAACCCCAAAGTGAATAATTATCGTCAGCAGTCGGGAAACTCGATTGCTCAATACAGCAATTACTGGTACGCAACACCGCGCGGCAGTGGAACAATTTCAACATAGTTTGCGTCGAGGGAGATAACAAAATTCGCCCAATGAAACAGACCACTTATCCTCTCCAAATTAAAAACCAACCGAAACGATAACGCGTGTGAGGGGTGGTGGAGCGCGGGAGGAAGGGATGCGTGGGATAGGTCAGAGCGGCCGGCGATGAAACAGTAAATTAAAAACGAACGCAAGCATATTCGCAGGGAGTACAAGCCAGTCGGGCTGCTTGTGTGCCCATTTCAGCAGATACGAGCGAAAGAGTTACGAAGCGTAGCCGGGCCGACGAAAATCCCGCTGGATAAACCGACGAAACGGGGCGGGAGCGGCGTACGTCAACCGTCCGCGCTCGTTACGCTACAGGAAATCCTCGTAAAAGAGAATAAAAGATCCGCAGCTAGACGCGCCTAACATTTTCGTAACAAAAGCTAGTAGCACAGATATACGCGCGGATATGCCGCTATCAAGAAACAAAGGATTCCAGACGCGGATAGGCGGGCCTGAGTACGGATACGCGGCTCGCGAGCACCGAACGCGCGGGGGACGCGATCGTTTAAGGGTGGCAAACGAGATTTTGCGGATGTATTGGCGGCGGTGTCGTTAAACACACCGTTCTATCTCGTTACAGCGATTCACCATGGATTCAGAAACATCCGCGTAATGAGCAAGATCGCGATACGCTATTTAGATAACTGTACCGGCTGGTAAACCGCCTAACCTGATCACCGGAAATTATTCCGCTGTTAGCCGACCGATCGAAACCTTTTTCGGGGTGAATCGCACGATTTAGGGAGCTATTCGAAACGATTACGTTTTTAATCGTAGATGGTTTTCTGGGTTAGCTTATTCGAGCTTTTCATGCAGTGTGCACTGGGTAAATTGTTTAACGGGATCGGTGGAAATTATAACTGTTAGTGGGTCGATAAAAATATTTTTTTTAATTAATCGCACGGTTTAGGGAGCTATTCGAAACGATTACGTTTTTAGTCGTAGACGGTTTTCTGGGTTAGCTTATTCGAGCTTTTCATGCAGTGTACACTGGGTAAATTGTTTAACGTGATCGGTGGAAATAATAACTGTTAGTGGGTCGATAAAAATATTTTTTTAGATGAATCGCACGGTTTAGAGAGCTCTCCGAAATAATACCCCATGTCTACCTATGTTGGAGGCTGATGTATACTGTCTTTATTATGCTACAATGACGTCATCACGCCTTCACTAGAAAGTGGAATATTTGTTAGAAGTTATACATAAAGTTAGCGAAGATGTTAAATTCGACAGTATTGGTTGTATTATTTAATTGTTGTGAATTAATCATCTGTGTCAAATGTATAAATTTTGCAAATTTACTGATATTATTCATAGATATTCATGTTGTAAATGTAAATGGATATAGCCAAATAATAGGGACTTTAAAAAACATTAAAAAATGTTGAAACATATACGATTACCCAGATGCTTGACCATGCAAGAGTAGAATTGGATCACAGTGGACATACCTGCAAATAAAGAAAAACTTGATTGTAATATTAAGCGTTGGGGAAAATGTAACTTATTTAACACTAGCTTAAACATATGTAATAATAATAATTATAAAGAAAGGTTTTCCTTCGGGTCAAATTGGTGAGGAATATTAAAATGTATTTTCAGCGAATATTAGCAGCACATGTTAAGACTGAACGTTAATTCTATCTCATTTTCTGTTTCCATGTACGCGTACGTTTTTTATTATACATAGAAATGTTCTAAAAATTTACATACTAGAGTTGTCTCTACAGTTCGTGTCGCTTCCTACGCGGTGACTTTGTGCTACTCTTTTTTCTAAGAAATAAAATCCCGTTTTACGCCAAGAGCATACCTACAGCTTTCCAGAAACGTTTCGCGTGCATTCTTTATGCGAGCTAGATGCCTGCATGGCGATTTTTTTTAAATTTTTGTAAAAACTACAAATAAAGAAACACGAACATGTATAAAATATACTTCAATCCTATTATATTCAGAAACTGTACCCCACTGCGAAGCAGTACTAAAATGTAGGAAAAGAAACTAGCACAGTCTCAACCGGAAAATTCTACCAGGGAAATAATAATTGTATAATACTTGCAGAATGGTGAACAAGAAATCTTCAAAAGTAGAAAAATAATCTAAAAATATGTTGACTAGATTTCTCGAGATAATATAAATATGTAATCGTGATAGTAAAACTGAAAGTAGGACACGATATTCAACAGTAAACGAAAATTTAAATTGCTCTTTTTTTAGACAAATCCATGCTCGGCTTAGACAGTCGAGATAGGAATTAGGTGTTACCGCCTACCGTCATCTCTGTCGAGATGAAAATTCTTTACCGGATGACCTGCATAGGAAATGTGCCCAAAAGGCTCGCTTGCCTAACAGATCAGTCGAGGATTGCGTCTCGCCGTGAAATTCGTGACACAGGAATTGCTATTGTATTCCAGAAACTAGGACGTTAGAAGTTTGCATGTTTCCTGAAACATATAGCGTACGAATTTATCTTTTATAGCAGCTATCTTACAGTTTATTTATCGAGAATGGCTGTATATTGTTTATTAAGAATTTTAAATCTTCAAGAGCGACAACTTTTTAAAAGAATATTCAATTTGTATTATAAGAGTTGATTTTCATTGTTTTCAAAAAACATTCGAAACTCATTGTCAGCCATTTGCTATATTTTTCGTGCTACAAAATAATACTGTGTTCTCTTTACAAACGAAATTTACGTTTGACCTTCATCTTCACAGTTCAAGGTCATTTGGAGGTTATGTCACATGTGTCGCATGTGTTAGGAGCTATGCGATTCCACACGAAAATATAGTATGTAGTTATTTAAAAAAAAAAAACATCGATGACCTTGAAAACTTCGGCGAAAAAGTAACATTAGAAAAAAAGAACAACACCTGCGGGATACTGATCACTTGCCACAAAGAAGATAGTCCGACGCTTAAGTGAAACACCCTGTACATTTTGCAACATAAAAATAAAAATTCTAATGAGTGGATCAGCCGAGCCTCTCGCAGGTTTCAAACGCCATTAAAGAAGCTTCCGGGCGAGTTATCTCGGCTTGTTTTCAAAGGAATAATACGGAAGGAGATTTGTGTACACATAACGCGAAACTACTGTAAACGTCCGTGGAAACGGCCAAGGCTTTCGGTGTTTCGCGAGTGGCGTTTCCAACGAGCGTACCGAGTTCCGTTGGCCGACAATGAGAATTGATGGAACTGAGCAGCGGAATGCGAAGGCTGGACGTAATCGGCTTATACAGACGGGCCGGGGTGGAGGTGTTGATATCAGAGACCATATAAAGATAAGTCCCAGTTTTTATACCTCCGGTGGCTGCGCCCCGGGCCGAGACGCCTCCATAAAGGAGCGTAAATGCGAGCTAAATGTCGCGAGGATCGCTTCTTTTTCGCGTAGGATTCTTCCGTGCCGTTCCGCTAGACCCCGATCCGTAAGAATTAGCGGGAATGCGATTTTTATGGGCAGTGAATTCAAGCGACTTGGATCTGTAGCCTGGAATCGTCCTGGCATTGGATTTAATTTTATCGGAACGGCAAAAGGTGGATATGACCCGGTTCGAATACGATATTTCGCTGCTCGACGTTTCGCTATCGTTGGACTCCTCCCGAGACTGAAGCTGGATGTGAAATGTACGATTCGTATCGGGGAGCTCGGCCGATCTCTCTCCTCGATATCGTGGCCGACGAACAACAAACGGAACGGTAATTCGAAATATCGAGCAGACCGATGGACGAAAATAGCGACGAGATCAACTTAATTAGAGAACACTGGAATGATCGGCCGAAAGGTCCACGCTGGAAAAGTGAAATCAAAAGGCAGTCGAAGCATCCCTTTCTCGCGGATCCGCGAAACTGGAGGGAGCCGGCAATCCCGAGTCTTCTCGGGGGCTGTTTTCGCAAACGGTGCTCCACACGCATCTCCGGTGAAATCTCAATCCGCGGTCAGGAATTGTCTGGACTGTTTCCAAGGCTTCATTTTACAAGATCCCGAACTTTTATCCGGCACTCATCGCCATTCATAGCGTCCTCATCTTCGCCGGCACGACCCTCCTCCGGCCGCAACAGTAGCAATAGCAATAGCAGTATCCCATCTCCTCCGGCTTTACAACCTCCGTTGAGGGGCTTTATTTTTTTCTTTTTCTTTTTCGTTGCGTCGTATTCACTATTGCTCGTTTAATGCAAACCCGACCGCGTGCGGGGATAATGCTCAAGGTATCCATTCACCCCCTGGGTCCGCCCCGTCCCGTCGCCGCGGCGCCCTCGCCCTTCGTCTCTTCCCCGCCTATTTATCCCTTATAGCGGGCACAACAGCGAGACTTAGAGAGCTATACATTAAAATTTAAGGACTTTTCAAACGGCTCCAGGACGAACGGCCTTTTATGCGGCCACGCGGTACTAACACGTGCGAGAAATCTACGCCGGTATTCGCCTCGACATGTGTGTCTTGCGCTTCCGGAGCGCTCCAACAGGAAACGCACTGAGTGCTCTCGCTTTATATCCACTCTGCGGGGTGCGCGAGCGTGGCCATCGCAGGCGATCCCTTTTACTCCCGTCGCCTGGCCCCGGCTAGTCATCTGAAAGCCGCCATCATATGATGTTTTAGGGTAACTAGGGACGGGATCCAGTTCTCGCGGTTTCAGACACGCCCCAGTGGAACCTCTTCTTCTCTTTATCTTTCTCTCTCTCTCTCTCTTTTGCCTTTCGACGGCTTTTATAACACTCGAACCGCTTGCGGGTAAACCGACCTTTATGCGCCATTTTTTTTTCCTTCTCCCACGAGGCAGCGTCTTTCAAAGGGAAAA
This sequence comes from Lasioglossum leucozonium, assembly GCA_028454225.1. NCBI lineage: Eukaryota > Metazoa > Arthropoda > Insecta > Hymenoptera > Halictidae > Lasioglossum > Lasioglossum leucozonium. The sequence goes on along the minus strand of CM052210.1, from coordinate 3,964,308 downwards.
GTAATTACCCGAAATCCATTAAGCTCAATTCCGCCGCGTGTCAGTCAAACAGATTGTTCCAAGAGCGACGTCCGGCGGATACGCGTGCACCAAGAATATCTCTCTCTGTCTATGTCTCTGTTCACTTCTCTTCTCTTCGATCCTTTATGATAGCCGCGGGAATCGATACGGAAGGAATCCTCCTGATCGTCCACTTAAAGCATCCGTAAATCCTCTGTTCGGAGAGTAAACCGACAGGAAACGCACCGAGTGCTTTCAGTTTAACTAACGACCGGGCGGCCTTAAAGGACCCGAACGGTTTTGTTTCGTTTTAGCTGGCTCTTGTCCTACCAGATACTTTGAACGGGTTCTCGTTATCGTTTCACGGTGTCGCGCCCTTTTAATTGAGCATTCCGAACGAAAATCCGAAACGCTTTTGGGCAGTTTCTGGAAATTGTTTCGTTCAACGCTTTATGTAGGTCATCCTTCGGCTATGATTACTTAGGAAGACGTAACGAAAGACAGAACGAAGATTTTGTTATTCTCATGGTCTCAGGATTACTTTGTGCCTAACGATAAAACCCGGATAGCACAGAGACGTTTTAAAAACGTCCGTTGTTGGACATTCAGGCGCCTTAAAGACGGTCCTCAACGGCTTCCGAACGTCTTTTGTTGAGATTGGAGTAACTAACAGAATTTTCTGTGCAGACAAAATGGGAAAATCAGAACAATTCGTTGCGTAATATGAAAGACCCTCGGAATGTTAATAATGCAGTCAATACTGATTTCCCTTAGCCCTCGTATTCGTCGAACTTCGCCCTTAAAGATTATGATCTGTTTCGACCCCTTCAAAATTGAGGGGATCTGTGGAAAATACATACTACGCGTGTATAAATTTTTGATTTTTGTATTATTGGTTCTCCCCAGCAATATAAAATGATGTGCCTATTTTTTACTGGTTTTACTATTTTATAAACGAGAGAAATGTTTAATAACGAGGAGTTTATCAAGACGATCTTTTTGAAAAAGACCACATGATTTTTGGGTTGAGCCAGATAAATGGGACTGATGACAATTATTTATAACTTAACGGAATAGTTAAACAACCTATCAGAATGGGTGTTCGTCCTTACAATAAAGCACACTAATTTTATAAAGTATGGTACCAGAAGTTGGACCCTGATGAAACTAGTACTACGGACACTTAGCAAATGTTTCTCATTAGCTGCCAGTTTCCTGTGATATGAAACCGTCCGTGTCAAAGTGGAGGAAGAAACGAATTCTCACGTAAGTAGTACTTCTTGGGCACCCATCTGTTTCCTGTGTGGCGGAGCGTACAAAAAGCCTGTTAACAGCCTCTTATTTCATCATAAATAAGGAAAGATGTCTGGACCATATGAGAAACGAGGAGTTTAGCACCGAGAATCTAATTTTATACATTATACACATACACTGTTTCGGTGTTCGTAAAGATCTAGTTTCATGGTTTAGGGACTTTTATTAAACGATAGTTATGCTACCTCGAGCAACACGCGCATTGTTATTCGTAATTAATTAAAGATGGAGGGAAACGTTTAGGAAAATCTCAGTAACTACTGAAAATGCAGACACAGTCGTATGAAAATTCATATTGGAATATAAATAGTATAAAGTAAATTTAAAAAGAAACAAAACGTCACTAATTCATAAACACAAAAATTGAACAGAATAATATGAGTTACACGTAACTTGTCACTTTTGGCAATGTGAGCACACAGTTTTGCGTAAGACTGCAATGTAACTTCGTTGAGTCTCGGAAAAATTGATAAATATATGCGCAGGAACTTTATTTTCATTTTAAACGTACAATTGTAATGAAATTGTGGGTGGCAACCCTGGGTAAATAATGAATGTTTCGCAAGAAAAAAAGAAATTTCTTTAGATTTCACACATCGAGAAAAAAATTTTTTTTAGCATTGCCTGGATCGCCGGTGCGGTGCGCCGAAACAAACTCGTTGTTAGCGATAAGTGGGAAATCCGGGATTTGCCAAAGGTACCTCAATGTTTGTTAGGTAAGACGGGGGAGACCCAGATACACCGACAATGCCGAAGACGAGGCAGCAAGCAAGAAAATTATACGAGTAAGACTCGGTTAAGTTGCACTGATCCCGACTTTACTGCAAACGTCGCAGCGACTCTGTGCCCGAAGTTTAATAGTCGATGATAGACGTCTCCCGCATGTGTTCGTGCTTTATACGGGAACCGGGAATATCGTCTCGTGTTGGCAAGTGGAGTGGTAGCGTAGTGTATAGGCGAGGTCTGAGGAGGGCACACCCATAAACACCCGCGATGAAGGAACCTATTAAAGAGTTACCATAGAGAAATTCGATGCTTACGACTCTCCCGGCAATGAAATTTCATTTTCCCGTTAATACAAACGTTCGTCTTGATTCAGGAACGATAGGGTGCGGGCTGGATGGTACGTCAGCCGAAACCCGTTTTGATCGTTTCAAATTGCGTGTTCGTTCTCTCTTTCGTATCCAGGAGGAAAAGTGTTCCGCTTATCGGAGCAGCCGTGCACACGCTATCTCGTTCGAGTGGTTCAGCAATATTTCAGCACCCTATTACCGAATCGCGCCCCGGAAGCTCGTCAGGATCCCACCCGTATTTTATTCTGGAACTGCCTCGCGACGATAACTCCGCGGGCAAGGTACAGCACGACGGGGATCGTAACAACGAGGGAAACTCGGTCCTGGCGCGGTTAACTTTTTTACTGCGGGATCCCGGACTATCACTACCGCGAAAATGATTATTCCTCGCTTTACAGCTTTCTTGCCGGGGGTTGCCGTGAACCAACCCTCTCTCTCTCTCTCTTTCTCTCTCACTCTCCGGAACACATCGACAGGCACGCACACGGAGAACCACCGGCGCGGCCCCCCGGCCAGCTACATTTCCCACAGGCGCACTAGTCTCTACGTGAATTGCATTAGAGATTCGGGAATATCCGGCGAACTTCCTACGCGCTGATCACTTGAGAATTTCAGCAAAGCGCACGTCGATTCGAAGGAGCTTACACCATAAATTTTGTCGTACGTGTGCAACGCCCACTTCGGAAGTAACGTCGCATTAGAGATGCACAAGACGAACGGAACTCTCTACACCACCACCACCTCCCCTTCCCCCCTCCCATTTCTCTGCACCACCATCGGATAGAATATACACTCGGGTAGGGATAGTTTTGATCGAGTCGATCTTTTTCTCTTCCTTTCTTTTTCTTTTTTGATCCGACTTCCCGTTACTCCGCCGGGAGAACCCCCCCGGATCAGCTTGTAATCGTCTTATACGATGACAGCGAGACACCGCTCAGCGCCGAGATATTGAGTTATGAGGAAGATAAGTGGCGTGTAGAAGGTGTGTCACATAATTGCCACGGATGGCACCGGCTGTCATAATGGTATTCGACTCGGCCCTTAACGCGCGCTACGAAGGTTACGTTGCGGGAGCTGTTTCGCGTAACTTTGTCATCCGATATGTGCTTTGGGCGCGCAGCAGTCGGCTGATTCTGTGACGATGGTTCGGAGCTCCTGTCGTGGGGTACGCGCCTCTGGTATTGCGCGGCGGTAAATAATTAAAACTTTGAACGAATTTTTCTTGATCGGAGCCGAAAATATCTGAGAGTCTACCGGACCAGCTTGGACCAACAATTTTGCAGTAATATTTCAACATTTTTCCTAACGAAAGCCCACTAATGCACCTTCTAACGAGTGAACTGAACCTAACAGAAGCTCAATATGTATTTTTTTTTTAAATATTGATATCAGAACAAGTTGTTATGTTATATTAATTCCTAAAATTTGTAGAATTATGAATGAAATTGCTTTTGAACAATTTATTGGGAAATTCTCAACAGTTGATCTTCGATTTTAAAAGGACTTTTATAAAATTGCTATTAATTATTAAGACTACTGTCTAGTTGTCGTTGAAGTAGATTTTTATTGATTCAATTATAAGTTTTTTAGGAACAAAAAACTGAAAATTTGAAGAAATATACATATACGTACAATATGAAAAATTGTACGCACTACTGCTAATAGTAGAAATAAAATAATAAAAAGAAGAATAAGTATTACATTCGAAATATAGTGATGCATGATTCCGCAAGCGTAAAAAATTCAGGATACTTTAATAGCATTTCCACTGAATCTAACGGTGGACTTTATATAAAAAATGCTGTTATAAAGTATTCAATACAACATAGCTAAATCCACAAGCCAACTCCAAATTGAAGTTGGACAGAAATGTGTATGAAAGAGAAAAGTTTGATATTACAACGTACAATCTAAGAAATGTCTTTTTATTCAGCTATTTTCTCGATAAATTCGAGCTGCAACGAAATATCTGGAGTTGCAGCTGTATGAGTCTTTTTCGAAATGAAACTAAATTTTTTGCGAATCTTTTTCTAAAAGTAAGTCACTTCGTCTCTCTAGATATAGAAAGATGTGCGTGTTCGCCACAAGAGTAATATTTCAAGAAATACTTTATGTTTTAGTTCAGGAAATTACTCAAGATAAAGTGTTCTCCCGTTCATTCGTTTCCGAAAAAGACTTAAAAGAACGCTCTGTAGGAAACTGTACGAACGTAAATAATGACCGGTGTATCAGATAATGTTCGGAGTGAAACGGAGTTACACTCAAAGTAATAAAACAGATTTGTAATGAAATACAATATGGCGTATCTACCGTGTTACGTCATGCGCAAAACCAGTTTTAATTAGTATGTATATTGGTGTTTATATCAAGTTGTTTATAAAAAATCAGCAGATCTAGGCACGGACTTTATTGGTTGCAGCCCAGGGTCCCCTTCACGGTTAAAAAAAACAAAAAAAAACAGTTTAAATTAAAAACTTAAGAAACAATAAATTATACCAAAATTTTTGGTACTTAAATTAATTTGAGTTAAAACGTATAGATCCCCAAAAATATTAGCCCAGAGCCCCGAAAATAACCTAAAAAAATATAAACAATTTAAATTAAAAACTTAAGAAACAATAAATTATACCAAAATTTTTACTACGTAAGTTAATTTGAGTTAAATCGAGTAAATCCTCAAACAGTATTAGCCCCAAAATTAGCTTCAAATACCTATGTATACTTGTCATGTATGATGTTAAGAGTTTCTCAAAAAGTTTTTATTGACCCGTTAAAAATCATACTTTAATAATAACAATTAGATCTCCCGTGAAGCATGTAAAATAAGAAAAGAAGCTTTACACGAAAATTATAGAGTGTGAAGTAACAGAGAAGATCGCGCTGAAGTTCATTCGATCCCGCAACGGATCCGGAAAGTTTTAGAAAGGTTTCGGTTGAACTTTTAATACTTATTGCATAGTTTTGCAGTTGCCATTAAAACGTTTTCGAAATATTACCTATCTACATCTTTTGCGCAAGCCATTCTTGAGATATAAAGTGTCAAAGTTGACATGCCGCAGGCATTAACATTACCCCGTGTACATCGGAGGAAGGCTGTTCGGTCGAACTTTGTACATGAACTTTGACAGTTCGTATCTCGAGAATGGCTTGTGCAAAAGACACAGGTAGGTGAGGCTTTTAGGTCCTCGTTCGTGGCTTAGAACTTTCGTCCAAATCATTTTTCTGTACTTTTGATGTTTTTCGAAGTACCTTTTTCATGCGAGCCACAAAATTTTATATACATACTTTAATACATAGTAAATTACTTTCTCTTTTCTCTAGAGACCATACTCTTCTTACTCTATTTCTCAAATTCTTACATAAACGTATGATAGTAATTAATATACAATTACATTCGCATTTTGCAGTTGGAAAAAAGCAATCTTTTTTTTATTTCAGCGTGATTGAAAAAACCGCGAAATTCTTTCTCTTTTTGAAACGACAATGTTTGAATTCGTCAAACCTTATCAAGAAGAGATAATGTTGAATGATTCGAGCTGTACGACAAACAATGAGATCAGGCTTGAACCTGTTAGCCAAGGGTTGCAGTAACAAACCAAAATGCAGCTGGTTGCTATAAATCGTGACGCCCTCCAATTTTTACTGCAATCATTCCGCAGGCACCAGACGTCACATCGCGGCGCAGCAACACGGATTTTCCATTCATCCCCTAAAAATTCTTTGTCCCCTTTGCAACGCGATACAGACAACGCAACAAATGGACATCGTTAAACTTCGCTTCTTACGCGGCGAAAGTACCGCCGTGTAAAAATCGCATTTTTGCCATTACCGTCTTGAAATCGAATTTCGTCGGTGCTCTCTCGTCGCCGGACAATTTGTCTCGAAATGATTTTTTTCAATAGGGACAGGCGCGGGCTTTTATCAAAAATGGCAAAAGACGGATGAACGAGGGTGTCACTGGGCCGGGCCCGGCCCGACCCGGCCCACACTCTGAAATCCTTTTTGTCGCCGCGTTTCGCCTAGTTAATTCGATGCATCGAGCGCTCGCCATTGAAACGGAATAAATGATTCGCAACAACAGAGGGTAAACTCGGTGCCTGAAATGCTTGCCGGATCGTAACGGCGTGCGAAAAAGAAGCGTTAATGGCATAAATTGAAGCTTCTAGCTTTTCGCTAATAGACACCGTGCTGAAACGTGCTGCGCGATAACGGGAACTCGCTTTATCGGGACTCGTGTGTGCGTATCTTTGCGTGTCCCATGTAGGGGTGTGCGTGCGTGTAGATGTTGCGCGAGTTAATGATTCCACAGAGCGACCTGACCTCTGCGCGAGTATAGCCGTCGGCAGGATGGCGACACGCGTCTCAAGAAAACTCTTTGAATTTCAGAGGCTGCAGTTGCGCGCGACTGCACCAGACGACTGATTGATTCTTCAAAGCATCGCGCGCCAGCAATTACGTCGCCAGCTGAGAGAAACGAAAAGATTCCCCCGACCGATGATGACACAACTTCGCCGCTGCATACGATCGACACCTGCAAACTTCTCCCTTTCCCTCGCACTCCCTCTCTTGTTCGAGGACCACTCGATAAATTATGGAGAACTATGGCGTTTCGAGCGTTTATTAATATCTGTAACAATGCTCGAGCTTGAGTGGCTTGGCTTGCGCGATTGTGCATATAACCAATTTGCCGATCATGGAAGAATTCTGCTGTAGGTACTAAATATTGCTTATTAACACTTCGCTGGAAAATAACAATTCTCCTCGGAGCTAAAACGATTAGAACTTAAGGGTTCTTAACACACGATTTTACCTTATTAAAAAAACAAGATTAAATTTATTTTCGCGGTTCATATTACAATATCTGCTCTACTAAATATATTTATTTAATCGTTTACCACTAAAGCATCCTTATAATCTCAATAATCGCGAAATAACAAATCTGGAACCGATCATTTGACTGGTGGTAGTTTTTTGATATGAACAATCAACTTTTATCAATGAAATATTTTAACCACTTTGCAATATTATTATCAAATTATTATAAATTATTATCGTGAATATTATTCACGAATTAGTGAGTGAGTAGGGACTTTGTAAATCGTGTAAACTTTTGCCAGTGGGGATTGAGACATTTGGCGTAACAGAAATACATCAAATGAATCTTACACGTTGAATTTTATTTATACCATTTTTCTGGGTTAAAGGTCATTTGAAGGTCGTATTGTGTTACATGCATGAATTCGTTATTTTGTCAGCTACAACATTACGTTAACGAAAATATATCATTCCATTTAAAAAAACATCGATAACCTTGAAATCTCATAAAAATTACCTTGAAAATTTTTTTTCCGTTACACCGTTATATGTGGCCCTTCAAATAGTGTAACTTTGTCCTACGAAGTTTTTTTGTACAACGAAAAGTAACGGAGATATTTAGGTGTCCTGCTTTATCGAATTCACCCTGTATAAATATGTATCAGTGAAATCCGAAAATACTTTCTTGCCTATCCAATAGTTTGTTGTTCACTCGCTATCCTTTTCTATGTGCAACGCTAACGAGATGAACGAGTAACGTCTCTGTGTCTAGACTATGTCTGTATAGACAATGAATCTACGAGTTAGCTAAAGGATATAACGAGACGGTGCGAAATGCATACACTGAAAACTGAAGGCAACAACAGAAGGCATTATAAAGCGAAACTTTTGCGCTAATATTCGCTATAACACGCGCCATCATGGACCAATTATAGTACTCGCGGGAGCGTTGCAAGGACACGCGATAGACACGCCGCGAAACTTAGCCCGTTCCGCTGGATTCCCCTTTTGCTAGATCGTGTGCAGAGACCGGGACACCGAGGAGAGGCAACGCATCTGCGCCACAGAAAATACGAGGTTACGCGCGTTTCCCACTCATGGCTGCTCGGAATTAGGAGTTACGGCACTTCTTCTGGTAGTAACCGACGCCGTTGCCCGAGTGTCCGGAATCGATTTTGTTCTCCAGGAAATATGTTGTCGAGCAGTGGGGGTTCGATAGGGATACCGTTCGAAATATAAGTACGCACTTTGTAAACATGAGTTTCGTCTGCGTGGGAGTATAGACCGGTGGGCGGACAAGGGGAAAATAATGAGTGAAAATTTTCCTTCTTACGAGTATAGCCTATGTTAAATACGTTCGTGTACCTTCGCCTGTGTTTGGGTAATTTTTACTTTGATGTAGTGCGCGTGTAGGTTCGCGCAACCTGCTGCAAAAAGGATCGTTCTTCTAATTACTGTATAATTTAGTTAGAATAAAAGAAGATAGAGGAGGGAGAAACGGGAGTTTCGTTAACATGAAAAGCTCGTTTAATTGCACTAATTAGACAGTACTCGGGCGTGAATAATTCAGCGTGACTTCATTTGGACTTCATTTAATTTTGCTGAATAGTTGGCTTATAGAGCTCGAAAGTGATTCATATCGTGTGTAATTAGAAATATGCAGTTCGGTAGACACAGTGGTTTTAATTTGCTGCCGGCACCTGTTTCGTCAAGAACTGCGGAACATTATCTATTTATGGTGTCTAAATGTGAAAAATTAGAACGACTATAAGTAGACCAGTTTAATAGCGTTCAATACGTCCCCGTACAATATTTAATTTATCGGCACCGTTTCTGCGGGAAATCGAATTTTATCGGACCTCGCGTTTTACAAATTTCCCTACGAAAATATAACTTTGCATACACTTTCGCAGGCCAGATATTAAATTACATGGACAGAATATATGAATAAAACGGCCGTCATTTTGCAAAACGGCATATTTCTATTCGAGCTGGATTTTTTTTTTCCGCGTCGTCCAATTTCAATGGTACTAGACGAACACGTGTGTAGCAATTTCGACAGTATCATCCTAAAATTTCGAATTGAAATTCGCAGGAATATCGAAAATACGAGCATTATACAGAAGCGAAGTATGCTCGGCGAGTATTGCCCGCGCGTTGCCAAGTGTTGATGAGAGATGTTCGGACTTTGTAAATTTTCCATGTAATACAACGACTATTTAGGAAGAGCAGAGCGCAGAAGGATTGTTACGGCGATGTGTTGCTACGTTGAACCAAAATTCTAACGAGAACCTGAATAACTTAATTTGGAAAATTGCTGCAAAAGTAATGCGCTACGGCACTCCGACAGTTGAAATTGTAGCTTTTGTTGTTGCCTGCATTTCTAATGAAGGCACAACACCATTAGCTACTGCAAATTCTACAAGTTACGTGTACACTTGCGCGGCTAAATGCTACAGAGGATAAGCACCGGGTACATGGAAAGTTAAACTCCGATCGTAGAATGTGACACAAAAAGCCAGAACACTACACGAATTGGTTAACACGTTGGTCGGTACACTTGACCACAAAAAGTGGGTAAAATCGCAAAAATTTATATGGTCAAATAATAACTGATAAATGTGCAGGGTTTTTTTGATCCTCGTTTATTTTACACACCACAAGCAACTTTAATACACTCTATCTGTAGGTGACGTCCACGTGCTAAACTATTTTCACAGATATTATTATATAGAGTGTTGCACCACAGACTACTGTACCAGGTAACCCTTTTCTAAGTTACTCAGTACAAAAATTAATTACGTGAGCTCATTCACAGTTAGTTTGTATCGAAGGACTTTTTTATAAAGGGAACCGAACAACTGCATTTACGCTGGTAAAAAGTGTTAGAAAATGATGGAAATTATTTTGTTGATTAGTATTTAAGATTTCTTTAATACATAAATGTTTTTTGCCAAGAAAGCAAAAGACTAAATTTTAAAAAGTACGATTTTAAGAATATACCTACGTCAGTGTCTTTTTTTTCAAATTGTACCTATGCCTGTGGAAAATGGAAACGGTTTTAGTCCTGAATATTCGCTAAATATTTATGAGCTCACTCCCCTAGCTTCTCAGAACTGTTTCTTAGACCTTTCCCTCTTTATTCTACTCATCATTCATCGTATAGGCATGTACATGGGTCATGAGACTGTAACGGATTAATATTTCTCACTCTCGTCTCCGACGCTCTCAAGATGCAATCCAATCAAGGAGGCGTAACATCAGACAATTCTAGGAACACCTAACTGTCTTGATGCTGTTCGACGCTGTGATCCCAGGCAAAAAGATTTTCGATCAGGCTCGATAATATACGTGTAATTGACTGAAAACATTTATGTTTCACAGTTGTAAAATATTTTGTCGTTGAAACTGCTGGGAAAGTAAAGGGGGTTTGAATAATACTTCACAACTGTGAAACATAAATGTTTTCAGTTACATATTATCGAACCTGATCGAAAATCTTTTTGCCAGGGGTTGTACTTGTAGAGGAATGATCATCTAGCTATGATTTGGACAAAGTTTCCCTCCAGTCACAAAACATATAGACCTTAAGTAGATCTGGGCTGGTAATTTACGGTAACACGAATGTCTAGGTTAGAGTTTGGATAAGTAAAGTTCGGATGAGATATAGCCGAAGTTAATTTGTGTTTTATCTTGTTCACGAACAAGTTTCATCGATTTATTGCACTTTACATTATTCATCTTGAATTACTTCTTGTTCGATTAAAAATTGAATCAACCTATTCTTGTCTATTATTATATTATGTTCAACCTATTAAGTCTATTATGAAAGAAAATCAATTTCTATTTTGCTCCAGTTTGTTGCAATTGAGGTGGAACATGTTTATTTTGCGCGAAGATCCGCATTCTATTAATAACTTTGCTACAAATAGAAAAGTTCGCCATATGTATTCTTGAGCTGTGTCCACACTAAAGCAACATCGAGCAACTTTTTGTCGCCTATTATTGTTCTTTTCTTCGTCTATTTGGTAAAAATTGTTTTAAAAATAATTTCATTTAAACGACCGCCTCTGAATTTGTTTAAAAAATTGATCCGCAAACACCAATTTTTAGCTACTTGGCATCCTCGTTATTTTTCATAGAAATTGTATATTTTTCCATGATAAAATGGTAGTACTCGACTCACTTCTAAAATCTGGGAAGAACGAAGTCCTATCTTGATAAATCTGTACACCTAGATGCTGCTACATACATACTCAAATAGCACAGAGACGCTTTGAAGACGTCTTCAACGGCTCCCGAACGGCTTCCGAAGGTCTCCTGAATGTCTTTTGTTCGGAAACGGTACGTTTTGATTTCATTTTTTAATTTTTCCTGTGAGATGTTTAAGGTTTTTCAGTGCCTAATGGACTTACAGAATAAATAAAACGTATCAATTTCAAGGTTAGTTTAGTTTTACTTATATCAGACGTTCAAATGGTGTCTCCAGAAAGACGTCTTCAAGACGCAAGGCTTCAGGACATAAGACGGTCAGACCTAAAATGGACGCAAAAAAGACGTCTTTAAGACGTCGCGTGCTATCCGAGTAGCTACCCAATAAAACGATATGCCTGTTGTTGGGAATCAAATATTTTTAAAAGCCTGTCGTAAACGTTTCTGGGGGGGACAAGCGGACGGAAAGGTTTATCCAGTTTCTGCTAGCAGCGGGAACAGCGGCGGGTATCGCGTTTCCCGGTGACACTAACAAGCGAAAATCAATTCGTGATCGCAGGGGCGCGTCGTCGATACCGTCTCGCATCAGAGTCAGGGCGGATCGCAGGTTTACTGGCCAGGCGGAATTCTTCCTCGAAGCTATTAGACGCGGAAATAGAAAAGTTGTCGCAGTAACCCGGAAACTTTTCGGCCGGCGGTGCCTCCCGCGACTGCTCTGTGCCGTCCGGCGATTACACACAAATCCCCAAGTCCCATTTAACCCTTTCGAATCGTATATCTTCGATTGAAGAAACAGTTACCCTGATACATTACTTTCCAATGGGCTGGCGCCGCGGATGCCGAAGGGGCTTCCAGGGGTCAGGTCGTCGCTGGCAATAATTCTAAGAAACGGCTGCGCATTGAAAGGGCCGCGAGTCATTACCAATGAACGTCGCGCCGTCCCTTAGGAATATACGCGAACGGACCAACCAGAGCCAGTTTATCTTGACCGCTACGCTCCCCGACCGAACGCAAAAGAAAGAAGCATTTAATGTACGGGCAACACGATCAACAGCCGAATATTTCTCCCGTTTAAATATTTTCCTCGTAACAACCCGTGCGCCGCCTATGCCCCTCATTGTTGGGAACGGCGAAGCGCAGCCAACGGAGAAGACACACTGTGCTCGTACACGTTACGTGGAGTGCACTTAAATGGATCGAACCGCGGGATACGAAAAATAGTCACTTCCCTGCGCAACTTTGAACATTCTGTATCGACTACTATACCTCGGAAGCGATGCAGCGGTTTAACCGGTTTGCTGCCGGCATTTGTTCTGCTAACAGTCTTCGCGAAGTTGTAGTATCTTGCTACCAGGTCGGTACAAAAATATTTCTTAAGTAGTGTAGATCGTTCCTGAGACCATTTGCAACTTCCATTCATAAATTATTATTTCGTGTTCATGGAAAGTAAACATTTCATGCCTGAATTGCCACGAACTGCAGCGAAATAGAAATTTATTTCCTTTCTTTAAACGTTTAATCGATTGAAAATAATATAATATTTTTTCATTTATGTCATAAATGCATAGATTCCGCTGTCTATTGATAATGGTTGATTATTACAGAATTTTTGTTTTTCGTTACTTTTACTGTTACTTAATTTCGTTTAGAATACTTTATTATTAATATACATATGTGTAAAGCAAGAGTAATTGAATTGTTATTTTATATGTAATAACGCATTTTTACTCTGACAATTACGGTAAAGATGTTTTTAAAAAACATTACAAATTGTCGAAATTTAATCTACATGTTAAATTATTGTTTACATATGTTCATGGTTTTTCATCATTGATGAACGCTGCTGTACCAAACTATTTTCTGTATTGCAAAATATTCATCTTCCAAGCTTATCTTTAGTTCTATGCTCTCCATATTTTTCAAGAAGGTTGTTATACTCGCTTCTTTACTTTTTCGAGAAAGATCTTTATAAATTTCGTGCTATGGGCCACCGACGCACTTTCGTGGAGTTCTCCCTTGAATTTTATGATGCTCTCCATACAAATACGGTGTTATACGCAGGATTTCCCTAATTCTCCAGCCGTTTTACAGCGAAATCTTGTATTACTCACGACTTTATACTGTAACCATGTTTCATTGTCTGAGAAATGGATATAAATATTTTAAATTATTGTTTGAATAAATAAATAATACGCCTACTGCTCTTTATTTTATAAAGAAATTGATCTAGTTTGTTTTCTCTATAAAAGTGAAACAAACTTCAATGTACGATCTGAAAACTGTTTCTCTTTATACTTACTTTTGTGACTTATAGGAATTACCAGGGAATTTATAAAGAAATTAATGTAGTTGCTCTTCTTTCTAGGAAAATAAAACATGTGTCACAGTTTCAATGTATGAAGTGAAATATGAAGTGAAGTATGAAAATGTTTTTTTTGTTTACGATAGTTATAATTATTATTATTATGATTATTATAAACTCTTATGACTAGACAGCGAATTTAATGCATTTATGACAAAAATGAGTAGGTGTAATTTAAAACAGTAAAAATATTGGAAGAATTTTAAAATATTTAAAAATATTTATACTTACTCATTGATATACACATAACTTATAATATGTGAGTCATATGTAGACGGATCTTTATGCAAAATAAAAAATAATATGAATATGTAGCGGATCTTTATGCAAAATAAAAATTTTCTACTTGAATTGAAACAAATTTGTTTTCTCTCGTAATATGCTTAATAAGTTAAAACTAACATAACATTATTTTTAAATTCTTCCAATATTTTTACTATTTTAAATTACACCTACTCAGTATCTTAAGATACTATTGATTTATCATTTAGAAAATACTTTGAAAGATTTTCAATACTATCGAACAGTTAAGTTACAAAAATTTCGCCATAACACAATGAATAAATGAATTTACACGGTAATTCTTCACAAAGCGTCTATATAATTTGAACAAATGTAATATATGAAATCACTTCGACGGGCTCGGTAGTTTCAGTAGCAAGATATTTGTCAGACCCTTTTCAAATTCCACGTACCGGTAAAACGCATTACAAAGTCGGAAAAAGCACGCAATCGTATATGAACGCGCTGGTAACCCCATATAACGCAATATTCCTACAACCTTCAACACGATTTCGTTCTAACATGGTTAGAGAATCGAGGACACAGCCGGTATAACACACGACGCATGTGGCGAAGCTGCATTAATTAATGGCAATGTAAAGCTTCGACGATTACTGATACATTTTATAAACATATTTCTTAGAGTCACCAACCCGATGCTGTCTGTACGAATTTTTAGTAACAATTCGCGTAACATCGCAAGTTTTCCGACGCTGTTCAAAGTTATCTACATTTCAATAACAAATGTTTTTCTTCCATTCGCTGAAAACAAAATGCCTAGGGATTGAATCTACCAGATAGAGATAACGACCGAAAAAGCATACAGCGCGTGTTGTGCAAACATTTCTGGAAAAAAAGGAGAACTGAACGTCACAAAGTGGTCTGCTCAGTCACCAGAGATGCAATGAATTGACAGTGATAACGAAATACAACGTCGAAAACCAAATACTGTACAGGATTTACAGGAAACTACCAAAGAAATACATTCCTGTTAGCCATTGTAGATATTCAATGTACTGCATCATGTCGAATTTATTAAAAACAAAAAAATGTCTTGTTTAAGGGTTGTATGCCACTCGTTGTGAACAGTATTACATGATACACGTAGAAAATTGATTGTGTTATTTACAGGTGCGACAAAAGTTATATTAAATTGTAGATTGAAAATATTTGTATTTTTTTACACTTATTTATAAGAGGGGCAGTCATATAACACCGGACAGCACTTAATGCTGGACACTACCGTTTTATTAAATAATTGAAGCACAGCGGATTTAACTCGTGGAAGGCATGAGGAAAAATTAATAAATAAATAAAACGAGCCTTAAAAATTATTCGAAATTGAACAGTTATGTTCAATGTTGTTGCTATGGAAAGTGTAGATATATGTCAATTTGCTTAGAGAGAAATAATAAAAATGAGATCCGAGAAATAATAAAAAAGGATTTTGAGTTGTCAATAATCGGTAGACAGAATGTACATCGGTATACAAAATGAGTAAGTGTAATTTAAAACAGTAAAAATATTAAAACAATTTAAAAATACTGTAACATTACTTTTAGCCTACTAAGCATATTAACAAAAAAATGTTCTTTTTTACTCCAATTTGTTGCACTTCAGATAGAAAATTTTAATTTTGCATAAAGATCCGCTGTCTAATGATGAGATCAAATATACTCTTGAATTATATATGTGAAGAATTATCGGCGCAAGGTTCGATCAATTAATACAATTAGCTATGTTATGTTCTTTAAAACGTTACGATTCGGATGTGAATCTGTACGTCTATTTGGCCACGTTTGCTAAAAATTGTGAAGGAACAGGAGGTGGTGTTTTAAAGAACATAACATAGCTAATTGTATTAATTGATCGAACCTTGCGCCGATAATTCTTCACATATATAATATAAAATTTCGATCGATAAAAAACCCTAATATTATACTCTTGAATATTTGGATAATTAAATAGTTCGAAGCTATATTGGTTTTTATCTCCTTTTTTGAAAAGAATCGACCACTGTGCGCTACATGTTCGCATTCCCCCACCAATAAATTTGAGACCAATAGGAAAAAAATCGATCACAGACGTGTTACGAGTTTTGTTGGATTCGCGAAGGTAGAAGCTTCTGTTACCGCCGCTTCAATCCGGCTATGCAACGATCGTTTTATTCCTCGTGCAATATTCGAACGGAGCATTTCCGCGAGTCGTAATATTTGTTTCGGCTCGGTGTAATCCTTTCTCGTCCCCCGAAGGTTGCGCGATGATTTGAAACGCGCGGTAGCGAGGCAGCCCGGTGCGGTGTTACAGTGTTGTAGCCGGTGTAGCACAGTGCTATGAAACGTAGCTGAGCTAGTCATTCTGGCGATCATTAGAAATCTTCTAATTTTCATTACAACTTACCGAACTATGTACTGTATTCAAATCTAATCAACGAAAACTGATAAATTTTGTAAAAATGTGATACTTGCTACCCAGTCACGAGTTAACTCCTATCCGCACTTTAATTAATTCAGATAGTTCATTAGCTGAACGCAGAGTTTTAAAAGCGCGCTCTAGATTATTTTCATAGTTATCTTAGTTAGGCTCAGATTATAAAAGGTGCGAGATAAGACGAGTCACTTTACAACTCGCTTTTTATTCCGGGCGTCCATACTTTTCCTCTTTGCTACGCGTGCCATTTTCTCAATTGTCCAGTCAGTATCTGCAGAAACGTGGTGTGCAATACCTCCGATTTCTTCCAGCCATCTTTTGCTATGGCGAAAGTTCCAAGCGGCAGTGAAAAACTTTTCAGTGAATTATGTGCTGACACTTCTCCTGATTGTTCTAGTGACTCTGGTAGTCAGCTGGAAGACGATACTTCATCAGAGGATAGTCTGACTGCGGATCTTGATGCAAGATTGTCTACGTCAATTGCCAGAAGCAGAAATCACGTAAAATTGTCTTTATTTACTTAATAATTTCACTCGGATCAAAATAATCTATCAATATTCTGAAATTTTCTAAATCTTTCTACTATTTCAAATTGCACCTGCTGATTGTTGTAATAAATGCATAAAATCCACAGAGTAGTGAGTGGACGTTTATGCAATTTATAATTTTTCTAGAGGAATTTTAAGGGGGAACCAAATAAAATATTTTCAGTGGTAGTAGCCTTTGTAGATTTGAATTAAATAAAAATCGTACTAAAATCTATCGAATGTTATATTTTAACATTCTTTTGAAAATTTCCAGAGGCCATAAATGCATAAAGATCCACGAAGTATTCAAAGTACTTCTTCCATTTCTGACCTTGCATGACCTTGAAGGTCGTTATGTCGTATACAAATACGTTTTGGCACACGCTTTCAGAAAAAAATACGCAGCATTCTACTTCAAAAATTGAAGGTCATCTTCATTTCTAAAAAAATAGTGCAAATGAAAAAAACATTACAGACACAGTCGTTAATCACCGTTTTGGTAACCATCATAGGGATAGCATCGCAATTTCGACGAATAAAGCCAAATGACTATTTCGTGTGACATTGCCACCGCTATCTCTTATCTTTCTGCGTCTCGCAGAATTTCGTCCAGCCACAGATTGATGATTCGCAATATTGTGGGTGTTTCGTTTAATATTTACGAGTCGTTTTTCTTTGTCAAAATGGCGCCGGCCTTGGTGACGGCGACCAGCATGCCGGAAACTAGATGTAATCGTCGGTACGGGCAATTTACGGCGAGAATTTTCAAAGTCCTTCAAACTCTTCGCCCTTTTCGTTTAATTACTCATGACCTGCTCCTCGATCTAGGCTCGACATTGGTGCTCATAGAAAATGGCGATAAAAGAGGTGAAAGAATTGAATTCATTTTTTACCGACATTAAATAAACAGAAATCTTGTCGCGAAGACGTTTCATATCTCTGTTTAGTCCACGTGCGCTTCCCAGAAACGTTAGATCATCCCATACTGAAGTCGTGTCGTTTCCTGTCATACTTCGTGTATACCGGGTGCCCCAGTTTTAATGTATAAATAAAATTATCCGTTACTCCAGAAACACAATTTGTTTTCTTTCGAAGTTATTTGATTTCTATGTGGACGATTAAAGAAAATAATAAAATGTTCTGCGTCAATGGTAAAATGTAGAAATATACCTTCTGTTATTCCAGAAACACAATTTGTTTTCTTTCGAGGTGCATTTATTTGATTTCTATGTGGACACTTAAAGAAAACAATATAATGTTCTACAACAATTGTAAAACATAGAAATATTTCTTTTAATAATTTCAACGAATCTAAAATAGTTTAAACGTATGCTTAAATTCTTCGAATGTCTTAACAGTTGGTTATTTCACCTACTCATTTTTTTTACAAGTATATGAAATCTGTAAACCATAAATGAAACATTTGTTGACTTAATATGTAAAATTGTAAAACAAGCATTATTTTTTTTTAAGATGGAGTTCATACTGTTTAGTTGGCGATTGGGCTTTAAATGCCGAAAACCAAATTAAGTCAAATTGTATTTCACTGGAATTATTAGATTAAAGTAATATCTTAATAAAATTAATGAGAGAGATTTCAACGAACTGGCTAAAAACCTGACACTTTATACAAATGTCAGAAGAGAGAGAGAGAGAGAGAGAGAGAGAGAGAGAGAGATCAATGCCGCCTGAACTACACAGAAATTATAATTAATTAAATCGAGTGAACATTCTGTGAACGTAGCCAGCACACATACGAGATTCAAACGTAACAAATTTCCTGAATGCAAAGTCCTAAAACACATCCTGATAAAGTAGGTTTATAAACTAACAGTGTAATTAATTAATGTTGCATACACTCTCTTTAGTAGGTACAACAACAATTACAAATGTTTCTGCTTTCCATAATAAAGTATTTCGGTTATCTCCATAAGAAAGCACATCAAAAGTAAGACCGAGCGTATGAATAATTTTAATGACCTCGATTGCTATGTCTGAAGAAATTATTCTACACTCCTGATAAAATATGCTTTTGATAGAATGAGTAATAGTAAAAGTTCTTTTAATATTTAAAATTTCGGATCGATTTCCATTGATAACAATTCAAATCTCTATAATAAATAATAATATTTGAAACGAAGGAGCATCGTCATTTCGCTAACCACAATTATACAGATACAGGATAAATGTTGAAATGAATTTCCCTGATTTCTCTCCGTTAAGTGTATTCGTTTTATATTTTCAAAACTTTAGTTTTGTACCAAAAATAATCATTTTGTAATTTCTTTTTAGAGGAATCGTTAGTCCTCTGAAGCAGAATGCTATCGAAGGTTACAATTTCGTAGAACATTTACTTGGAAACTCGATGCGTCTGATTTCGACATACAAATTTACGGTCTGCAAGCCAATGAAAATAACAGAACAGTTCGTAGGGACAGTTCTGTATCCGTTACGGTTCCAAGATAAAACGAAAATACGAGCTTAAAGATAGGAAAATTAAACGATTCCAATAATTGGTGGGCGGAACTAGCATTAGTCGTGCAATTCGAGTCTACAATGTTTGGAAACTACAATGGGGCACAGTCATGCATTAAACCTTTTATATGCTTTAATTCTCGTTTTAAATCATCATAGAAAATACATCTCAATTTGGATAATTAAAATGATTTTTATTCATATAATCTTATTAATAATTTGAATTGCTTGGGATTTATAATAATTTGTACTTTCCATTTTCTAGGAGGATATTCGTATTGATAATTTAATCTGCATTTAAAAATATTTTTCATCCATGCTTTTCAAAGTACAAAATTTGTAGAATTGTCTAGTGACGAATATTATCAAATTAAGAAATTTTATAGAAAATTGGATTATTAAATATTGCAATATTTTTGTTTTTTAATAGTTACAGTGGTTTTTGCATTATATCTTTAGGTATTTTTAAAATACAAATAAATTCGATATACTTAGTTTCTAAGAAATGACAGATATTTACACTACCACAATAATACTGTTTTAGAATGTTTATAAATATTTAATCATTATTTTATTATGAATATTTTTAGCTTCTTTATGCTGAGATAGTGATTCCTTGAAATCTCCAAATTTAAATTGAGAAGCTACCTTGGAGATTAGGTGAATTTGTTGCTGGTTTAGTGTCACGTGAACGTTCTCTAAATAGGTGTTAATTCTAATCCATTGATAATCCCAATTTGTATAATCACGGTCAAACGTATCAAGCGTGTTTAAACGCATTACGTTGATCGCAACGATTTAATTTAAACGTTACAAAAGACGTGTCAATCCTGTAAATGCATACACTCAATAATCAATTTATGCACATACTAATTTGATTAATAAATGCATTCAGAACCATTGAAAATTGAAATTTTATTAGAACATGCATACATTTTCCCACATTGTTGAATGTAAATTTGCACAAGATCATTCAAATTAGCATTTTTACTGATAGATCTGTTCATAGGCAAACAATAGCCCATCAGTGTGACGAGTAGACTGCAGAATTTTGGGCATAATACAAATTTTCTACATCAGTTGCAAGAAACAGAAATTCAATAATTTTCAATAATTCAAAATTATAGACTTTGCAATAATTACTGTTTGCAATAATGCAACTTTGCAATAATTACTGTTTGCAATAATGCAACTTTGCAATAATTACTGTTTGCAATAATGCAACTTTGCAATAATGCAACTTTGCAATAATTACTGTTGTAATTAGTTTTTAGCCTTGTATACCTCAGCATTTAATATTCTTATAAACCTCAGGGTCAAATATTACATACCTAACCTCAAAATCATCTTGAAATATTAAAAAATTACACAATAGTAGATTTTTCAAAAATTTTTATATTTACAGTATCTTTTATTATATTATATTACTATATTTTTAGTACACCTAGTGAGCAATAGGTTTCTTATGAAATTCAATGTGTCTGGATGCTCTAAATATAACAAATTGTTGTGTACTGTTACCAAAAAGCGAAACTTTCTACTGTGCCATCTTTTCCGTACATTTACAATTTTCTATGAAAAAGCTAGAGAATAATATACGTCGCTTCTTGTAAAAAAACAACATTCGTTTGAAAGAATGTCTGTATACAAGCTAGTTCATGACTAAATTAAGACGGTAGAATAAACTCACCCCGCCGCGCATGTCGAATTAAAATGGAACTAGTACAAAAGGGCGAATTAACTATTGTTTTCTGTGCGAGGTAGGGGATTGTTCGAAACCCTTCGCAAAACTGGCGATATCGGGGAGCCGGGGGACGGGGACTGCGGATTTGAAAAGGCTTTCGGGAGGGAGACCGGCAATTTATTAAAATATATTGCGGCTGGGACCAGAGCCTCGGGCTATGACAATAAAGGTGGAGATTAGAAGTTACGAGAATAGGTTGAGTGTTACGGGATTAGAAACGTGGAGTGGAGCGATAAGGTAAGTTCTTATGATACGTAACTGAGGCCTGTTAGAATGTTATTAGCGGCATGAAGTGCCCGAAGAAACGACAGGGGACGACGGGGGTGGCGACGACAACGGGAGAGCTTACCCGAAAATGATAAGTTACTGAGTGGCGCGATGGGAAATTTACGGTCGTGAAATTAAGATTCTATTGGCTCCTCGATATATTATCGGATGAAGAATAAGTTTCAACGGGGAATAAAAGTTTGCCTGTCCGGTGTGCCGGGTCGTTTCGCAACATCGTTACCGCGTTAATAATCGCTCGCAGTAAATATAATGCCTCCTCATTGGACGTAACTGGAGTCCGAGCCGCGGGGCGAGGGGAGGGGGCAGGATTAATTTTTAATTCATCGTCGGGAAACACGAAGAAGCTATTCATTACCGTCGACGAGCCGACGAGGAGCGGCGCGCTCGGATTTCTTCGTGGCCATTCAATTCGCGACGAACTCGGTCGCTTTGCGCGAATCCGGGACAAGGTTGCCCCGCCGTTTTCAAAACTTGACGTTTGTTTATTAAATTTTCTTGCACTTCAGCGATTCAAACAAGCGGAAAAAACGCGATGAATATGTTAGCTAAGCGTAGGATAAGTGCGGGCAATATGGAACAGCGCGTAATGTGGGACGTCGCGACATCTCGATGAAGATGGGACTTTGAAGGTAATCGCGTGCGCATTAGTTTCAGGTGTTATTGAGGAGCACCTGTCTAGTGTTCGTCACCATGTCTCGAATTTTTATGGTGTGCAACAGTTCCTAAAACACGTGAATTAAACAATTATAGTACCGAAAGAGAGGTACAGAATTAATATTAGATAAATATGTTTGTCCTGGAATGTTGAATTTTATTTTGTCTCACAAGGAAAGTCGTAGAAGCCGTAAATTAAAAAAATTATGAAACCTTGCACACAAGTTGAGTTAGTTACGCATAATGCAACCCTATTTTTCGTGCTACTTCTCGCATTAAAGGGGCGAAATCAACCCTTGAAAAAATGTCAATATTATCTTTTTCATGATATATTTCAAGAACAACAAATGATATTGATAAGAAGTTAAACAGAAATCTTCATGGCATTATTGTGTCTACCAAACTGTGCAAAAACAAATTTTTTAAAAATGTATTTCTCAAAAAAAATAGTTTTTTTTGCACAGAAAGTGGATACACAAAATATGGAGTAGTGAAGACATCAGAAGAATTTATTACAGGAAAAAAATACATTTTTACTAAACTCCTGTTTCTTGCAATGGGTGCAGAAAATTTTGATTTTGCACAAAAGTCCACACTCTAATAATAACAATAAACTATGGATTAAGTTTCGTTTTATCGAAGATGTGGAATCCTTCGAAATATTCTAAACTTGATTAACGAACGGCAAGAGATGTGTTTAAATTTGTTGCAGTTGCGCCCAATAGAAGGTTAATTGGTAACCATACTACATATTACAAGCCTGAAATTCGATTCGCTACAAGTGCAACGGTTCAAAGCAGCGTTTTAATATTGGAGGAATTTGCATGCATTCATGATACAGACAATCGGTGCCCGTTCGATTTTTCTTTTTTAATTTCAATTTAGCCGTGACATCGGGTGCAGCCGGGGCAGCGCCAATTCGCGTTTAGTATGTAATTACATATTCTCTTTAATACGAGACCCGGCGAAAATCTTCAAATACGTTCCACGAACATTGATAGATTGCAGTCACCTATGCCGGCATGATTTTCATTCGATGGCTTCATAGACATTCCGGAAATAATTGCTTCGATTACGTTGACAAAATCATAATAATATCTGACAATTTATTTTAATTTGCCGGTATCGATTCGCAGTGCTATCACGATTGAAAGTAGTAGGCATCACGAAGATTAGAAATGAACCATTTTTTTAAATTAAAATGAATTGAATTCTCATACAAAGCAATACTTAAACAAAGTAATGAAATGATTTAACTTTTCCATTTTATATATTTTTTGAATGATTTTGATAATTTAAAGAAAAACTTAATTTAAAATGTAACATTTTTTCTATCAGATTTGCATAATACAATTTACACAACAGTTTTATGAGTTATGCGAGGGTTAGCTATCATTTAGAATCGCTCATTCCTTCGCACAATTTATGCTTCCGGAACATGCGAACTAAACGCAGCAACTTTCATAGTTGCGAATACGAAGTTGTTCGTGCGGAATAAATAAAATGTAATATTTCATCAGGCATGTACTTTAGGTATGACTTAACGAACTGTTCGATCGGTTTCTGCAGTAATCTTTATATAGAGCAAACATCTGGCATGTTGAAACGCCGTCGGTAATGGCAGAAATACCATTTGCCAGACGCTTCCGTAATAAAAATCACAATATTAACGCCGAGGCGAAGAACTGACAGTTTGCCAGTGATGGCACGTAAAACTGTTCCAGTCAAAGGGAGGGAATACGTGGGTGCCAAGTCTTTGATGAAAGATTCAAACGATCGTTACGCAAGAATGCCACGGGATGCAAAACGTATTCGATTAGAACGCGACACACGGCTCGCGAATATCGCTCGGCAATCGCGCTGTATTGCTATTTCGTTCTTGAAACGTGAATCCAAGGCTCGTTAGCGGGCAGAATGAGAACGATCTGTTTCGTAACAAAGAGCCTAACGCGCCGCGTCATCGGATTCCATCTTCCTTCTTCCCGAGATGTGCATACGGAAGCCTTAATTGATCAGAGTACGCGAAGACAGTGATCGATTTGGCGTGCTCGCGGAAATGTTTACTGTATCCTTGAAACGGTTTTACGTGTCGAACTGGTTCTCCTTGCGAAACAACAACGGTGTAAAATAAATTAAAATTTCTGATAAAGAAAAGAACAATAGCCAGAACTTCAATATGAGACATTTTTTCGGATTTTTGCAGATTTCCAATTTTTATGCATTAAAAATCACGATGAGACACAACTAATATAATAATATAAATATGGTACTCTAAAAATTTGAATATAAAATCGGCAATTTTATGGTTCCGGATTTTTCAAAAACCCGATTTTGCAACCAAAAATTCTGCAATAATTCATTGTCAAGTGTGCTATTAGGTAGAATGTTCGTGTATTTTTTCGTAACTTTTTGTTGAGCAAAACAGAATAAATAGAGTTTATTATTTTTACCGAGGTTCTCTTTTTTCTAATATTTGACTAATATTTAATTTACTCGCAACTTTATAAGAATACACTTATAAAATAATATAAAATGATAAATAAAAACCAAACAAAATTCTAATATGTGTCAGTCGAAATTTAATACATTTACTAGATTAATAATCAATAATTACGAAGGAAGTGATATATATGTAATTAATGCAGCATTTCAATATTCCATCAACGTAGCCTGAATTCCTTTTCATTGAATAACTGAGAAATCGTAAATGCGAGCGCACTATGCAATTACAATAATCGTTAGTGTTCAATGAAATCACATTGATTGTCGTGAAGGTAACATAACACGAGGTGTATATGTTAAAAAAGTTCAGTCGCAGGCGATGTTCATTATCCTGTTTGATTGCAAGTGTTTGCACACTTTCGTGACCAACTGTAATTCTATGCTGGCGTGGAATCTACTGTAGACCGTACACGGGTATTTGATCGTATCGTAATTAATGCCAAGTTTCGTAATAAGTTCGGTCCTTGCGAACCCAATCAGTTTAGATCAAAATCCTTTGTTTTATCCAGAAAAAGAGCTGCTGCTGTTTGTGTGAAAAACTTCTCCTTTCCTAAAAATCGTTAAACTTGTACTCTGGTTCTTTTACTAAAAGTGAGAAATGTTGCGATGTGTAAATAATATTTACAATTTTTATGTTTACCTTATTATTAGATATAATAGGCTACTGATATGGAATATTACGAATGGAAATTTTATTACTGAAACCAGCAATAAACGAACTCAAAATTTATCCGAATTTTGTTTCTCCAAATTGTTCGATAACAATACCAATTTGTATAAAATACCAGAATCCGATTATTATACTTCTAATTTGGATACTACATATTACGGTTTGAGCGTTCGACTATGTTTCCTATTATTAACATGTACAATTACTGGAAACTATACATAATTATACGCTACAGCTTTCACTAATAACATGGAATTATATATATTTGGATGCACGGAGTATGTCAATCCCCAATGAAACTATCGGAAATGTTAACACAAATCCGACTGACAATTTTCTTCTGTTCACCTTTCTAGTCTTTCTTATATTTATGTAATAAATTATGGTTTCATCTTTCGTCAATGTTCATGGATTATTTTCATTCGATCATTCTCAAATTACTAATATGACGAATATTAATTGACTAATTTTAATCATATCTATCTTATCATTTTATCATTTTAATAATTTCCAGATTTTATGCATTTCGCTGCAAAGCACTCGGTTATTGCTGCTTCTGTGTAATCTAGACTTGTTTAATTTAAAGTTTAAATGGACAATTGAGAAGAACTTTAAAAAACTACATATTTCATAAATTTTCTCTATTTTTCATTTTGTGTTGTTAATTGATTCAGAAAATTAGTGGCTCACGAGAAACTCAGTACAAAATGACACAGTTTTCTATTCAGTAAGCGTACGCGCCTATATCCAAACGAACGTAGAACGTATCGCGCAGGATCTTTGCATTCAGACCGAATTCCTCGCAGAGAAACGGTAAGTTACAGTGACTCGTTTCATAACACTGTCAATAACACCAGCAATAAACGCTATCGTCCAATAAAATTTCTCGGGAGCACCGTTCCCGAGAAATCTTTCTTCGTGGTAATATCATAACTACCGATCCATTCATACTGTAACGACTGGCAAAACGATTCCTCGCATTCATCCACCTCTATCCGGACAAAATGGAGAGCTTCGCGAAGTAATATACACTTTCTATCCCGGCAGACGACCGAAAGTTTGAGGACGACTCAAATTTGGACGTTTAAACAAATTTTACGAATACCTACAATGAAATTGTGATCCTATTGCTAGCAGTGAAAGTTCTTTCATCTCGGACGTACAAGTAAAAATTATGCAAATCGAAATATCTGTCGTTGGTTTTGTTCCACGAAATATTTACCGCATTTGTCACATACCAAATGATTAGATCGTTTGCAGGTGTTTCTTAGGAAAATTAATTGGCACTTCAGTCCTTGCATGCCCTAATGGTATTTTACTACCACTTATTTTAAAACATTGCTGTGATTAAAAAGCACTTAAAACCCGACTAGAACTACTCGTTTAAAGTCTTGCGAGATGCTTGAAACAGTGCCAATATTCAGAGTTACCGTACTTATGTATTAAAAAAATTGGGAATTTCATTGCCAACGCGTGATATGCCTCTTATTTTTCACAGAATTGTGCAGAATTGCAGAATTAATCACTCTCGTTATCAACAACCTTTTGCCATCTAGTATATAAAAAATAAAATATAAAATATTGCCTAATACAGGAATTCATCGATAATTGTCTAAAATATCTAAACGATAATTGTCTAGTCGCCTACCCATTCCACTGAGGGGCATACCCCGTGAGGGACCATGAAACTCAGTAGGCCTCGGCCGCCGAGCAATGTAACCCGATACCGGTTCGGGTATATCGATGTGAGACCAGGAGACCACTACTAATCCAATGACAAAACTTCTTTATTTTTTATTATTTTTTTATGGAACTTTCACCAATATATTCGTGGCATTTTTCTAATGAAAATGATACCAAATATGATATAATTCCGATTTGACCAATTTATTTGTGGCATTTTTCTGATTAAAATGATACCAAACACGATATAATTCGGATCATACACAGATATATGGTCATTTATAATACAAGTCGGTTCGCCCCTGCAAGACACACTCTCTTGACCGGGACAATTCGTGAATCTTAAACTAAAATCGTAAATATCATCAGAATTATATCATATTTGGTGTCAACGACCATTGCCTCGCTGAAAATACCGGTTCTCGTTCGATCACCGAAGTTAAACGGCGTAGGGCGGGGGACGCACCTAGGATGGGTGACCGCTCGGTAAAAAGCCGGGAAGTGGCCCTCTGGGTGCGTTTCACGTGTTGTTGGCAAAATAGGTGGTTCGGAACCCACCTTAATAAAAAGTAGGTCCCGCTGAAAATGGAAATTAGGCGATAGTTGAGGATTGGTAAAGGGAGAGGTGGTGGAATGGATTTGAAACCCTGAGGGGACCAAATATCATTACATACATATATCATATTTGGTATAATTTTCATTAGAAAAATGCCACGAATATATTGATGAAAGTTCCATAAAAAAATAATACAAAATAAAGAAGTTTTGTCATTGGATTAGTAGTGATTCACACCGATACACCCGACCCGGTATCGGATTTCACTGTTCGGCGGCCGAGGCCTCTCGAGCTTCGGTGTCCTGTTCTACGTTCGACAAAAGTCAAAGAATAGTATCCCTTCACGATAATTGTCTCTGGCCAGACCCGTGGTATAGACAATTATCGATGAATTACTGTATATCCATCTCTGAAAAATCAACAAAATTTCACAAATTATTTCATTACATTTTGCATACAAAAATGTATGGGGTTCAATGCCGCTCTTGTACAAGGTTAACATTAAAACACCAGTGCACAGAGAGAAGGTTAAAGTAGTATCAGAGTTCTCAGATCGAAAACTAGTTCAGGAGTTATTAATTTTCTCCCGAAGTCCTCTATAGCGACACCGTGCAACGTTCCGATAATCGCGATTCTATCGTGTGACAAGTATTGAGAACATAAAAAGTAATTTCAGTTACAAGTTCCCTGATTTCCATGCTCGGCTATCACGGTGGACGCCGGGAGTCGCGCGGCCGCGATAACGATAAGCGCACGGCGGAGATCGCGTGCGCAAGGGTAGCAGAGTTCGCATGCGACGGGCACGCGAAAATTAATACGGTTGACGGTCGCGGGAAAAAATCAGCGCGGCGGCGTTGCGAAAATAAGGCGGAAAGGAAAGAAAGAAGCACCACGAAAATGCGCGTATGGGAGGGCCGGCGCAACAACGACCTCGTCAAAAAGCGTCGTTTCGTCGGCGCAGACTAATATTATTCGCATGTATTATGTATACCAGGCCGCGGGGGCTGCTTCGATTCGACAAAATTTTTTTTTCTCGCCCCTCCTACCCCCCACGCTGCTGTGTCGCCTAAACCAGCCCCGCGTTCCCTGTTTTACCTATTCTCTTCGGCCGCGGAACGAACGACGGAATGCGTTAGCATACTGACGAGAGAGCGAAAATCGTGAGAGGGGTGGATAAAGGTGCAAGCAAACCGATGTAACGAGTGCACAAACAAGCACGCCGCGCCGGTGCCCGCGACGCGGTATAATGAAGTTAGGAAAAGTACACCGTTGGAGTCTGCTCTTCAACGCGATTCGAAAACTCGAAAGGATGCCTGGGATGTACGTGCACGCCCGCCACACCCTTCGCCCTCGCGCCGTGTTTCCGCGGTGATGCATGTTTGCACGGAAGGGTATCTGCATCTCGAGGGTAAATACGGGGGAAACTGAGCGCAGCGTTACAAGTATCACGTGGTCTTCTTAACACAACGGACACGCCTAATTATTGCACGGATGGGTCGTCGAATTTCGCGTCCCACAATCTGCCGCTCCGGATTTATTTGCGCCGCGGATTAACCCCCTTGTTGCGATACATGCGAATGTTCCTTGGGGAGGACCGCGTGCTGCAGCAAACCATACTGGCTTGTGGGTTTAGAACGAGTCCGTGCGACAAGATTGTCAAAGTATTTTGTAAAACTTATTAAGTGGTTTCACCCTCTAGTTTTCTGTGTGTATTCTTTTTTTTGTTGCTTGCACTAGTTTTCTGCAATGAATCGACAAAACTGAAGAATAGTTACAATTCACTCGTGTAATATTGCCATTCTTGACACGCATAATTTCGTTGAACGTTGACGGTTTCATTATGCTTTTAGCTCGGTCTCTTGTGCTAAAATTGAAAAATTGAGTTGCATAGAAAAACTCTCAGTTAAGAGTTGAAGTTATAAATGCACAGCACGATAATAAAAAAAATCAACAACTTTTCTTCGTTGTTACAAAATTGTTACTGCAACAAGCGATTATAGCTAATGTATTCTTCTACTTTCAAGTGAATAAACATTCTTGACACGCATAATTTCTGATTATACAGAGTGGAGCAGATTAATTTTCTTGTAAAATGGTAAAAAGTGGGAGTAGCAAGCTTTACGTCTTTAGAATTCACCCTCACCTTTATTGACAATTAGAACCAGAATATTTTATTACAATACGAAATCCACATATGCTTCGTGAATACGTCGAAACAAAAATATAATACGCGACGAGCAAGATGACACTGTGATTGTGAGTTCAACATCTGATAAGACGAGACACATAATGTTTGTGTTACGTGTTGACACGAGAACATGATTCAGTAGAACCTGCAAATTACACAATACACACTACGAAGTTATCTGGTTTGTTCTGGTTTCTGAAATAACTGTTCGCCATCTTCAAAATGCCAAAACATTTTCTGAATCGTGGGTATGCAGATGGGCAATTCGTGCGCGGTTAGTATGCCAGAAGTTCCAGAGCCGCTATTAAAGGATATGGCGAAATGTTTCCTTCTAGAAAAGTGCAACACCTTCACCCCTTATGGAATGGGTGTTATAAATTTTTGATAAGTAATTTATGAAATTTTTATTATGACAAAGTGGCAATTTTATAACGCAGTCGAATGTAAATGGAAAAGTATATTATTATTAGACTGCGGATCTTTATGCATTTACAGCAAAATTGAGTATGTAAAAATCGAAGTTATTGAAAAATTTTAAAAATTGAAGATGTCAATATATAATTTCTCCTCTATTAAGATCATTACAGGAAAAAGTAAAAGTCAATTTAGTTTCTATTTGTTGCAGTCGGTGTAGAAAATTTTTATTTTGCATGAAGATCCGCAGTCTAATTATTATATTTAAAATTATAATTAATGTTCTCGAAATGGGCCTGTAAATCAAATGATAAAATGACAATGATATGCTGAAAAAGTTATTTTACGATCAAGGAAATAGAAGTGCTGAAGCTGCAGGCTCATTGTTAATGTCGTTATGCTTTCGATACTCTCGATAAAGGTAAAATTGTAGAATTTAGGATGGTATAAATACCATACATTTTTTCGTTATGTAGGTTATCGGAGTAAACGGCCTGATTGTTAAACTCGATTTAACTGATCGGATTTATAGGTTCACGAATATTTCACAAATAAGGGTTACAGAATTTCGGAGCGTATAGTCCCACTTTGCCTGGAATTCGATTAGGCTGAAAATCATGTTACCCAATATTGCCTTGTACTACCCTCGGAGTTTGATCGAACAGGAACTTATACGTATACCTTTGTCCATTAAAAAGAAGGGAAACAGTGATGAAACAGCCAATTTGATGGTTCTTTCGTTTTTCTGAGAGAAAACGCCGAAAAAGATTATAAACTAGTGGAAAATGTATGTATAGCAGATAAAACACTTGAATGGAAGCAGTGCTTTGTTACTTAAGGCATTGTAACAAAGTTAGAAGAGGTTATAGTGCAACGGAAGAGTGACTTTTAACCTATTTCAAAGACCCAATTACACACTATGGAATAATTAGAATTGTTCACTCAGAAATTTTACAATCTACCCTGTCATGGAAAAATAAATATGAATAGTTCATTAGCACAACTGACTTTTTATTGAAACTATTAACACTTTTTTTCATGGTACAACTTTGATCACGCGTGTCCTAAATCTCAGTTGCCAAATTTGCTTCTTTTTGTTGAATTGATAAAATATACACGTTAAGTATTATTTATAAGAACAGTTGGAAAAAGTCATTCGGTAATTGTTTAAAAAGAAGACAGGGCGACAGTGTCATCAACACTATTTATTAAGACAGTGTGAATATTATGTTGTAGCTCGATATCAAGCTGGAAATGATTATGCAATTGCTAGTGGTTATTGGTCTGTTGCCGCATCAAAATCCTTCGGATCACGTAATCAGTAGGAAGAAGTTAGCCGTGCAGCGACGCAATGAGAATGGGATAACGAAGTTAGGAAAAGTACATCATGGGGGCTAGTCACCAGCCCAGTAATTCGAAGTCTCGCGCATGTGTCTCCACCTTGTTTACAGGTTCTGCGTGTTTGCATACGGGTATCTGCATCTCAATGGTAAATACTGCGCGAACTCGATGTGATGCAGTTTGCAACTTGTTTGCCGAGCACCTTATGTGTCCCCCTAAATTGCATGCTCTCGAATGCTTCCCAGCGTCACATCGCTCCGTTGTCCGACGGAACAGGCACTCTGTATCTTTGACACAAAAGACAACTACCCTTATCAATTAGGCAGCGTCGCTTGAAACGACAGGAAAAACAGGTCTCGCGGTCGGTGGTTTTCACTTTCTACGATGTTGAATTGAAACTTCCCTTGGAATTACTGATAATTTTATTAAGTAATTCATTTTCCGCCACGCCGAATATTAAACCTTCATACGTTCTTCAATAACAGTTGCATAAAAGAGATTAGAGCAACTATCCATCCATTTTTGTTCTACAATTTAAATCAAGAAATTATGTTTCATTATGATTATTAGTCGATGGATGAATTTTCATTCTGTGAAATATACGAGGGTTATTAATACTGACCGTGCAGATTTTTATACAGGTATAGAATTTAGCAGATTCATATAAAAAATATTCGTATGGATGAACCTTAATGACATTTTTACTGTATTTTCTCGTCATAAGGAATATTTTGATCGGCGAAAGAAATAGTTACCTTATTCTGAGAGAGAAACCTGTAGCCAACTTTTATTGTTAAATGAAAGTAAACCTTTTTGATTATTGTAAAATTGCATTGGGCAAATTTAAATTTCACATCTGTTTAATATATTCCAATATTATTACATATTCGAAAATAAATGCAATTCGTCATATGTCTCGCACAATTGGTTTTGATAAAAAATGGTTTGGTTTTACTTTATATGAATATAGAGCGATAAAATTGTTAGAGCCACAATATGAAAAATATATTATTCAACTATGTGGTGGATAGTGTCTACAGTGCTGCTAAATGTTCATTTGTATTTTCTAAATATTAATACTGGATACAAAAATATTAAGAATTCACTACAGCTAGGCGAACATTAAAAAATTGATTGTTCCAATATAAAATCGCCCCTTCAATGTAAAATTCACTTATGCAGGTGATTCTAATAATTTGATCAGCCACTGTAAGTTGTACTATTTGAGCGCAAAGGTTGTCAACACCTGATCGATCATTTATGTCAATAACAATAACGACTATTAAACAGACAGTCGACACAGCACGGGCATATATGGCAAGGATTTCATCAAGATGTTATTCAAATTCGATTCGAATGTAAATTGAAGGCATCGGTGTCTGTATATCATCGATGTACATTGATAAGGGGAAACATCTGAATGAAAGCCGTACGGCGTAGCACAAAGAAAATGCATGGAAAGACGGAGGAGGAAGGTGCACTCGCAGTAAGAGAATGATCATGTTAGGAAACATACGCCGTAGGGATGAACTTGGAGCGTGTTCCGCGGATCTACCTGTATATTTTCTATGTACCTAATGTCCCATGTGCAGCGACGTGCACGCCGGAATATCCGTATTTCCGTGCTAGATACGGAAACTTGCGTCGTACACGATTTTCATCTCGTGTCTTCAAAACATATTTTTTCTCCTTGACGTAGACACTGATATTGTATCGCATATCCCGGCATTCCGGATCTGTTCTATATCAAAATAGAGGAACGATACTTTGATTATCTGGAGACTTGGTCCGCTGTCTGAGCGTTATTAGATTGTAGATATTATTCTCACGCAAAAGAACAATTCGCTTTCGGTTTTTACAAGTATTCCCACTGACGGGGCTTGTCACACGATTGAACGTTGCACGGTGTTGCTATAGAGGAATTCAGGAGAAAATTATTACAGTGTTTTATCGATAAATGTCCCTAGTGCCTGGCCTATAATTGTCCCAAAACTAGAGGCTGCGGTCGCCGATAAATGTAACATAATACGGGTCGGGTATATCTCTGTGAGACCGGGAGACCACTAATCCAGTGACAAAGCTTAGTTGATTCTTAAAAAATAATGAGAAATTAAGAAGTTTTCTTATTGGATTACTTATGTTTACATTTTTCGGCGATCGAGGCCCACGGGCTTCGTTGTCCTTTTCTATCTTCAGCAGAAGTCACAGAATAGTATCCCTGGTGGATAATTGTCCCTGGCCGGACCTGTGCTTTGGACAATTATCGATAAAATACTGTAACCCCTGAACTAATTTATTTTCGAGAGCTCTGATACTTTTTTAACCTTCTCTCTGTGCACTGCTATTTTAATGTTAACCTTGTAGAAGGATGGCATTGAACCCCATACATTTTTAAAGAAAAATGTTACGCACACATCGCAGATAGCATTCCTAGAAAATCTTTGGAAATATTCCATTGGTCTACCTTTTATTGCCGTTTTTATCAGCCTGGAGTACGTTTGCATATGAATAGAGAAGGTGAAGAGTCTGTTCCTGTTGCTTGGAGTGTCCTGATGATTATACTTTGGAAAACTATTTTTATAAACTGGCAGTAATTTTTTTAACTATAAACAAAATCATACTATTGGGTAACTTGCATAATATCTGTCGTTCGATACATTTACAATAGAAAATTCAAAACACGTTTTAATGAGTATGAGTGATAACATCAATCTGGAGAACAAAATCAAAATTTTTTAATAATATTTCAGCCTTATACCATGCTACAGTAAACATACACAGTCGGAAACAAAATCAAGCAGACAACTAATTGAAATAAGTTAACGTTACTGTTGCATACAGACTACTGTAAAGAAATAACTTATTAAAGTTAGAAGCAAATGTTTATTTGGTCCCAGTACCTGTAATTAATGCAGCAAATTTCTATTTCGCACAAGTATCTACAATCAAATCCTCGTGAAAAAAAGTTACGCTTGTTTAACGTTACCGTTAACAATCGAACATTTGCAACAACGCAGTACAAGTTACGAGGTCGCACATTTGGTCGATGAACGATAGACGGCAGCAGACGCACGCAGCATACTGATCGTTGCGCGGGAGCGTTCACTTAAAATCTTAAAAATTGTAGCTCGGTGAAGGGGTTGCGGGTGAGAATTCGCGAATTATTGACGCTAGCAGTTGGGAGGTCTGAACATATTGGTCGAGATTTGAAATTACTGTTGGGAGTGGACGAGGCTGCGGTTCCTGGAAATTACGGTACGAAATGACCGCGGCTACGTTCATATGTCGTCGGCTGGTAACGGTGAACGTTTATTGCCTGGTTCGGGGCTCAACGAGGCACGCTAGCTAGAGTTATTGAGGATTGCTTAAAAATTCTTAAATTTGCGAGACAACATTATATACCACCACTTTGGAAAAAATTACCGGTAGACTTGCAGCAGTCACACTGCTGACCCTCTATTTGCGAGGAGCACTCTTTTTTTTTCTTATCTCTCCTTTATTTCACTTTGTTTCATTTAAACCGTCACGGTGCAATTAACACGCTCACCGCCGGTGTCAGGACAAATTAATTCTATTTTATCCTTAAACGGCGAGGTAGGATCTCTGAGATCCTATAACACGTTTTCTACAAACGATGACTTTGCTGATACACGATAATTGATTATCAACGAAATTTTCATAACGTTGACGTTTTCATTATGCTTTTAGCTCGGTCTCTTGTGCTAAAATTGAAAAATTGAGTTGCATAGAAAAACTCTCAGTTAAGAGTTGAAGTTATAAATGCACAGCACGATAATAAAAAAAATCAACAACTTTTCTTCGTTGTTACAAAATTGTTACTGCAACAAGCGATTATAGCTAATGTATTCTTCTACTTTCAAGTGAATAAACATTTTCTAAAGTTTCTAACTAAAAGTTTCAGTTAAAGCGCATAAGGAAACTAGATTTTACTGTGTGATTAAATTTCTGTAATCATCTAATGGATTTTATTTAAAATGAATTTAAAATGTTGTGTATATATACTTATGAAGTATGTACATTGGCAATTCTTTCAAGATTAAATCCTCAGTGCGCCACTACTTAATTTTATAACAGTTTTCTCGGATCAGAAAAGATAATAGTCATAACACGAAAATTGATTAGTTAATTAATAATTAGTAGGTAGTTATTAAACGAAAATTTTCCATTCAATCTCTACAACAAGCTTAACTTCGACGTCCGATATATCTAAAAGCCAGCAGATTTTGTTAAGATATAAATCACAACGCGCAGAAAAATTCAATACTAAAATTTTACGGTTTCGCGGTAAAAAAAAAAAGGATCCCGGGGTTAGTCGAAAATATGACGTTCTAAAGTAGAACGTGCCCTGAAGCTATTGCAGGAAACGCAGACAACGACGACGATGAGAATTTCGGTGAATGATCGAGTCGTCAAGAATACAGGCTGGGTACCGATTTCCACAGAACACCGGCGATTCTCGTGCATATTTGTACGTACACAGGTCTGTGTACTCCTCTGTATGCGCAACTGATGTATGTTTGCTCGTGAATATCTGCATCCTCCACGGTAAATACGAAGAGTTATGCCGTACACGATTTTCGACTCACGTCTTGCCCCCACTCGTTTTCAGATATGTATCGCTTCGAAGCGGTTTGCCGCAACATGGCTGCATGTACACCAAGGACGACGACGACGACGGCGACGACGACGAAGTCGACAACGAAGACGACAGAGACGACGGTGAGGACGAAAAAGATTTGTTGGTAGCTAGATAACAACCGCGGTAACTACCCGGCTGATAACAATTCGCACTCTAGTGCCCGTGTGATTCGTGTCCGGAGCGTCCTGTCGCAGCAGCACAGTATCAGCCAACGCCAATTCTTGTCACGAGGAGGCAAATTGTTATCGCCGGAACAGTCGCCGTGCGTCGTTCCACGCGTTAGGGGATCGCCGATTTTTTCCACCTAATACCCGACACGCTTGCCAGTGCCATTCTAGGTGCAAGTGATGCTTCTACACGAGCGTCAACCTGTGAACCAACAGTAGTGAACCTTGTACATGCCAATCCATTGTAAGTCTACCGGCTGGCGTTCCAGCCACGATCGCTTATGGTAATAGATGCCCGCGAGGGAAATAATGCAACTGTTTATCCCGCCAGCTTTTCCGATCGGTAGGTATACTCGATTGCTATAATCGACGCGCGAGAATCACTTTGCATATTTCACTTTGTGAATAGTCTTCTTCGGCATGTGGGATCGTATTGTGTACGAATTAGGGTGGATTTTATTTTTCGATTTCTTTTTCTGGTTTTATTCCTCTAAATTGCGAGACGATTAACGAGACAATCAGGACGAAAACCCCGAGACATTAATGAGAAAGAGGCTCGAAATGCGTATTTCTGTTTGCGCCATTGATGCTAGCAAAACTGGAAAAAACATTTAAAGGAAAGTATTTAATTCAGTAAGAGCTAAGTACACGAAGTATTATACGTTCGTTGAAACAGTCACTTTCTGTTTCTGAAATTCACTGCACATTTCCCTTAAAAAATTGAATGCCACGCGGAGTGCCACTCAACTTTTCGTTGGCACGTTACAAATGATCCCTTCATGTGGTGAGGCTGGAAAAAAATCGTCTCGACATCTTCATTAGGCTTCTAACATGCATCATAAAACGCACAATTGAATACGAAAAGAGAAATACTGCGAAAATGCGATTCATTTAAAATCTACTCAATTTAAAACTAATCGAAATCCATCGGATAACAGATACAAATAAACCTTTGATTTAAAGGTACAAATAAAAATAACAGATATACAGAAATACAAAGGTACAGATGCAAATAAACCTTTGATTTCGAGGTAAACCTGATAGGTCGATGCGACCGTAAACTTGCAAGATAAATTATTTTTCTGTTTCTTAGAGGTACTTATTGCGAGAGTCGTTAATTAGTTAACAGATTCCCGATCTGTAGACTAGGATCATGTGAAAGGCAGGCGCCTCGATCATAACCAGTTTCATTCACATGTTTCCTAACAAGAAACCATGGCAAGCGTTTCGTCTTCGAGTGCCATAGTTTGTGTATGACATTAACGGGAGAGGCCAAGAGTGGGGACGGAAACTCGGTTTATTCGAGACCCCGGAGTCGTAATAGTGAAAGCATCAGCGGCAGTCCGTGGCGGGTTGAATTTCCACCGCAGTTTTCGATTTCGGTCTCACGTCGTAGTTTCACCTTTATTGTAGTTTTGCCACTGATGTGTCGAGCCCGTTTGATTTGGCGCATGCCGGAGGACTCCTCTCTCTCTCTCTCTCCCTGACAGTTCCTCCA
This sequence comes from Lasioglossum leucozonium, assembly GCA_028454225.1. NCBI lineage: Eukaryota > Metazoa > Arthropoda > Insecta > Hymenoptera > Halictidae > Lasioglossum > Lasioglossum leucozonium. The sequence goes on along the minus strand of CM052210.1, from coordinate 3,926,453 downwards.
AACATTCTGTACTTGTTAGCATCGAAGAGACTGAATTAATTAACGGCGCGTCGTTAAATCGAACAAACGAAGTACCACTGTCGACCTTCCGGCCTTTGATCAGACACAAGTTCCACGTACCCCAGGATATATCACTCTGTACATTTGCCGGTTTGTCCTCCACATGAAAACCGTGTGATTCGAGAGGCAATAAGCTGATCACGCTACCAGGGATTTGTCTGAATTAGCACCGATTTAACTCCCCTAATCGCATTTACGCACGCGAATCGCAAAATCTTATCATGATAATTATTTCGAAGGATTAATAAGCCGTATTCCACCGTTCGTCCGTCATTGTTACTTTCAGCGAATAGTTTCGTGTTGTATGCTTATTGTTAAATTGTCGAACAACATTTTATTAACACTAAATACGATTAAAATGTTTTAGCTTATAAAAATGACAAAGCTCTATTTATTTAGATTTTGTGCAATGTTTATGTGAATATGTGCTTGGATAATAAAATTTATCGAATCAATTTCAACTTTATAATATCGATAATTATAAAGTGAAAAATATAAAACCAGTCATTTGACCGGCAGTGGTAGTTTTAGTGTAAAATTACTTTGACATTTAATAACTTTTTTAGTAGATTTTTGTTAGAATTTTTTAACTTCAACTGAATTCTCATTGTTACAGCCGAAGAATTGTAACACACGTGCTTGCGCCTCATACTTTTCGATAATTCGTCAAGCATTATTTAAACATGACCAATCAAGACAGTACTAAATTAATAACAGAGGCGCTTCTAAATCTTATTGAAACACCAATCACAATGATGCGGAAAACATAACTCGCGAGATCACGAGAAATATAAGAAACTCAGATCACGAACACACAAAACTCGGAAGAACGCGAACGCAGTAAAGTACAATACAGCCAATAAACACGAGTTTACCAGCTTATCCGTGTTCACCGCTTCGTACAAACATATGAACTATAATATACACTATTAACACGTTGCAGTTTCAAAATTTGTTATACCAGTGGAAAAATTCTATTGTTTAATTATATTTCAATTTCACTAATATTACATAACATTGCACTAATAAACAGACCGCGGATTCCTATATGAAATAAAAATTCATGAACATAGACATTAATTTCTGTTCTCAATAGATTTAAACAAATTGGAAATAATCCAATAGTATCTTTACATTTTTTAAATGTTATACTGCCTTACATTTACTCATTAGTCTTATAACTGCATAGTCTATTTTATTTAAAAATTAATGTTAAAAATTAAGTTTGAAGAGTATTTGAATTTTCATTCTTTGTGTAAAATTAATTTCTAAACAAGATGTATATGTAGACTTTATGCATTTATGACAAAAACGAGCAAATGCAAGGGAGTATAATATTTAAAAAATGTAAAAATATTATTTCCAATTTTTTTTAATCTATTGAGAACAGAAATTGTCTGTGTTCGTCAATTTTATGTTTAATAAATTAAACATCGTAATGTATTGGGTGGGCAAAAAAAGTAATTTCGGTTTTTACTAGTAGATAATGACGTTTTTTTTTATTTCAATAACTTCTGTTAAGATTATAATTTTTTTCTTTCTGACATTTGATAATAACATTGCCGAGATGTTAAATTACTTTATTGATTAAAGTTCATTGTTCATATAGAAAATTGAGTTTCATTACACCTTAAAATACCGACCTTACTTTCTTGCCAACCCAATAAAAATTGAATATAATAAACATATAATAAAAGATTCAGAAAAATATACCAGAACAAAACGGATCAGGTGATTAAGGTAATCCAAATAAAATGTTGAGCACAGATCGACTCGGGAGCACAGAAGCTTAATGAAACGCAGCGAGAAGACACGGCGTGCAGGTTCGTACAAAGATATCGCGAATCAATTCGCGTCACGGAAGACCCTCTTCCACGAGAAACCACCGCTTCGCCGTTCGAGCGTCCACAATAAATCGTCTCCATCAACGAAATTAAAATGATTCATAGGGAACGATCATTCGCACACATGCTACCCGCGGTATCACGATCGCGGTTGTTTTCCCGGTGGCTAGAGCGCCGCGGACGGGATGGAATTAACAAAAGTAGAGCCCGAAGGCTGGTCTCTCCAGTTTGAATTACGTATTTATGTGTTGTGCAAATGTGAAACTCGACGTCGCGCCTACTCGCCGAGTTTGTCGTCGACGTCGTCGTCATCGTCGTCGTCCTCGTTGTCCTCGTTGTCCTCGTCGTGGTCTCTCCCGCAGTGACAGAGGGAAACAGATAGAAACAGATAGACACAGAGAGACCTGACTACTTCCAGGCCTGATGAAAATACGATAGCGGCCCGCCGAAACTTTACATTCGCTCGTCCCGCGGAAACATGTAAATGTTGCGAGGCGAGATTAAGCGGCTAATGGATTAAGAATGGAACGCGGTACATCCTGCCGGCGGACGAGCATGACAATGGAAACCATCTTGCGGAGCGTAGCCGAGCTCTCCGTAACGAGATAACGCGTTCAACTGTACCCGAGCGATGGCTGAATTCAGTTTTTTAATGTGCAGATTAAACCCCAGATTTTGTTACAGCGCATCACTCACCATTGTTGGGCTTCTTTGTACTTCAAGCGTCGAAACTCGCCGGGAATCCACGGAGAGCTGCCGCTTTTACGTTTAACAGCTGAAACCTGTTCTATTTCAATTCGCATGCTGCGGGACAATATGTACCGCGAGCATTATTGCATTAGGTACAGACATTTTAACCGGGTAATGAAGAAGCCGTGGAACTTGTGATAGACACTAAGCCTTGTGCAAAGTAAAAATTATTTGTAAGTAGCGAAATAGAAATTCCATTCTTCTTTTAGCGATTTTAATAAGCTGCCATTGATATATTGATATTCTTTTAAAATGTGTCGACTACTTTAGCTTGTGCCTACTCATTTTTCACATAAATGCGTGAAACTACTGAATTGCAAGGGCAGATATTTTGTTCATCAATATTAAAAGAGTCCTCGGTCGTTTCAATAAAATTGCATTACATTATTACAGTTAGATTGACATTCTGAATATCTGATACACATCTACAGGGTGGTTCGTTTAAATAAGAACACCTAAATATCTCTTCAGGTGAGTAATTTATTTCAAACAGCACGTCGATACACGGATAGATAAATTGAAACTGATCGAAATTTCAAATCGTTAGGTATCATCAGTATTGTGACAGCAAACATGTTTATTTACATTCACGCTCTTGATGTAGTCTTGGTCAAAGCCTACGATCTCAATAGACATCAGTTCTAGATAAAACTTTAATTTTCGAGGATCAAGGTCATTTCAAAGTCATGTTATTATACATATCTGAATGTATTTTTCCATCAGTTACACGATGCAATAAAAAAAATGTAGTTATGTACCAAAAGACATTGATGACCTTGACAACTCCGAAAAAAATGACCCTCGGAAAAAAAATATTCGTGCCAAATATTTGGTCCATTGACACCATGCACATTACGTAACAAATAATTTTTGCATCACAATAACCTGAAGAGATATTTAGGTGTTCTTATTTAAACGGACCACCCTGTATAAAAGGTGCTGTCCTTAAAGTATTTTTTATAAAAATTGCACTCATTAGAGGATTTGCAGAAATGATTTATGGTTAGAAACGAACCATTATATTAATACAAAATTGTGCAGTTATTTGTAATTGTTTGCAACTGTGGATTTGTGATATGGATGATTTTTATCTGAGAAATCGCTTTTCATAAAACAGTAGCAATTCTTTAATGAACCGTACTTGTATGCACAAAAGAAATTTCCAAACGACACTTTTGTCCTTTCAGGTGCACGGAACCTTCCGGAGAGGTTATCTGTATTGCAAGAATATTTTTATCGCGAGTATCACGCGACAATTCGTCGTCCGTTATCCTTCGTAAATGAATTGCATCCCGTTTTAAAACAATCGTCGCGGACCGAATTAATTTTGAAGTTGCGCGACGACAATTGTGAAATCAAAGTTCCAGAGTAAATTCCAATTTCACGTGTTATTTGCTTGTGATAACAAGCGAACGTAGATATAGAGCATCATCCGGTCTGCTAATGTAGCAAGAGAAAACCACGCGATTAATCTGCGACCAATGACTCGAACTATGTTGCTCCTCGGTTCGCAGCACAAACTCGAGCACTTTCGACGATAATGCAGTTGTCCGCTAAAAATTAGGTGACGTAGTGCTGACGTTTCGCGTGCGTACAATATGTTGTTGTTAGTAAATGTTGTTTCAGAAGAGAAAGATTTTTTGAACGTACAATTGTGCATGTTGTTACTGAAAATTAGGTATAAGGCATAGCATTATATTCGGAGAATTTATAACTTTCTTGTGACGAATTATTTGCTTATATTTCATGAGAGGATGCACGAAGTAAAATATTTCGAAAATAGATATTCCAAAACTTTGAATGACAGGACAGCCGAGGAGAAAATAATGTTACATATGCGAACATGATTAGCTATTGTCAAATACTGCACATATATAGTATTCAATGAAGTGCAACTATAGTTTCGTTTAGTTTTTCATTGAACTCGAAAATTTGCTATATTAATTTATAATTTAAAAAGTCAGTCGTTTGCAAGTTATATTAAGGAAGTTAACTGAAATTTTTAATGCATTCGGAAACACCTCTTCTTCAAGATTATCTGAAGTGGTGCACTTCAGTTTACGTTAATGATCACCGAAGCTATTAAGGTTTTATCTTGATTATGCATGAACTTTATTTAATATCTTCATTATTGCTGCGAATATTATTGCGAAGCATGGTTTAACGAACAATTTTTGTCAACGAAATAAAAATGTTGATTTAATTAAGCATTCTTCGTAGCTTCTTTCTTCGTTTTATCGTTTTTTTTTCACTACATCGTTTGGTTGAGACGATTGTATTTTTTTATTATGAAAGAATAATGTTGAGCTCAAACGTGGCCTGGCACCGTGTTTGGCTCCGATCCGATTTCGAACTAACGAAAGTCGGATCTGATTGAGACGACAAATTGATTTACAGTGCTTTATTTGATTCGAATGGTCAAGAGACACAGTCGCGCTCGGTGTCTTACAATTTTTATACGGCACGGTTTTGCGGAGTTTGAATGCGTTTGGTTTCGCGATATTCTACGCGTCGAGGTTAGATGCGATCTGGGGTCTTTTTTATTTTTCCTCTGAACGAGGAGGATGTGAGTTAGGAGGAGGGGTAGAAAACTGTGTTAATGATTGGTGATTGGTCTAGAGGTAAAGGCCAATGGTAACGCCCTTGCCTTTACTCCTAGGTACTGCAGGTACTGAAGGGTGTGAGGGTGTTGTCGAATGTACAATTTTGCATCTTTCGGACGATGAGTGTAGCAGGCAATAAACTCCTAAAGCGCTTCGGACCTTAGCAAGCATGCTGGCAATAAAACGACTCGATGAATGAAACGATGAGGGCTGGTAAACAGATGGGTCAGGCCCAAGATAGAAAAAAGTAAGAAATGAACTAATTATGTCCCATGGCTTCGAAAATCTATTGTCGGTACACCATAAATGTAGGCAGGTAAATTCGTATAATTGAGGGGCTTGGAAAGGACCCGTCCCTAGACGGGTCTGCAGGAACCTTTTTAGGGGACCACATGGTGGCCAAATTCGCGCGCTTGGTCTGCCATTAAAGCTATGTATTTTTAAAACAATAAAACGGTTGGGGTAAGCGGCTGCGTCGCAACAAATAACATACGGCGACGCTTCGTTCGAAGTTTTCTAGTAAATCGGGTTTCAAAATTCAGGGAATACGGGTGCCAATAGGAATCAGCAGATGCGTCTGATCATAACCTACCGTTTCTACTTCTTGCATACACTATAGCACGCGAACCCAACAGATGTTTAAACTCGTTTTTCTCGAAAACGAGGCGTCAGACAAAAAACTTTTATTCTTCCTTTTCGAGTTACTTTTGTGCGCAGAATTACTTCCCAATCGGACACCCTGCATATACAGGAATAGTACTCTAAAAACAGCTCGCTCCAGAATACCCCCATTTTTCAAACACCCTTTTGTCGAGTTAATAATTTATACTCCGTAATAAAATGTGTATTACACGCGACCCGCGCGCGCGCATTAAACTTCTTTTAATTGTTCTCAAGCGTATCGTCCATTATCGACAAGAAAGCACGACCATTATCATAAGGGGAAATCGGTGGGTCTAAACGGAGACACGAACTACGTTTGGAACTCCGGTTAGATGGAAACATGAAAACTTCCGGTGGATCGTGGGGGCACAATGGAAGGCGCGCGCGCGCCTCCGTCTCAGCCGAGCACCAAAAAGGTGGTGCGTCGCGATGGAAGGAAACCAAAACAAACAAGCGAACAAACAAACGAACGAAAACCACCCTCTTGGTCGGTGTTTCCGACGTGGTAGTAGCAGTCGACGTCGTCGTCGTCGTCGCCGTCGCGATGGCACAGCGCGATACAATGCGATAAAAACGCAACCGTGGAAACTCACGGAAATACCCGGGAAGGGAGTAGTCAAGGTAACGACGGTTTATTTCGTGCTACGGGTAAATTACTGGCGCTAAAGGGGTGAGAGGGGGTGGCGGCTTCTGGACTGGGCTCGGAGACGCCGCGCCGCGGAAAGAAACGTGAAAAGAAAAAGTAACGAGGATAAAAACGTGTTCGAAGGAAGAAAGGTATGTGTCGGCCTGCGACAACCATCCCCGCCTGCGCCTTCTCCGGCGGTGGGGCGATGGGGTGCACCGTTCAACCCTTTCATCCTCTCGTTCACCTCTCGCGACCGAATCCAGCGCGAATGTTGTTAATTGCTAAACAGAAAGCGCAAACTATCTGCCGCCGTGCCGTGTTCCGTACATCGCGCCGCGGAGTTTTGTCTGTCGAGTAATTAATGTTATTTCCTCTGAACGGATGGTGGTTAGAAGTTTCGACGTGTCTTGTTGCCGCGATCTGTAAACGAGACACTGACAGAGCCTCGGCCGCGCTGCGAATGGAACGGGACAGAAGAGATTGAGGAAATCGCGCCGCGGGCTCTAATAGCTGCATCCGTAGACATTTCCGTTCGGCGTTCAATAAAATGGAAGACCCCGCTTCTGAAATATCTGTATTTACCCGCGAATGCCTCGCACTGGCTGTTCTCAAATTCGAGCTCCAGCCCCCAAGCGGTTCTGGGTGCGATAATACACGGAGAACGTAACATATTTAATGCGGAGACCGGTTCTTTTGAATTTGAGTCTGAAGTAGAATTTCAGCCAGATCGAAGGACTAGTCGTTTGTATTGTAATTAATACGATATTAGATTTAATGTCTACGCCTAATAAATAAATTATACTGGATCCAGAAAGTATTTGAACACTAGGTAGCTAGTACATTTCATCTATTCATTTTGTTTGAAAAATCATTAATGAAATGGGTCTGTCTCGATATTAATACTAAACCTACCGAGCATTAAAAGCGATTAACACTAAATCTACTGAGCACTAAAAGCTATTAAAATATTTCATCTTATAAAAATGACAAGGCTCTATTTATTTAGATATTGTGCAATTTTTTATCCAATATGTGCTTGGATAAAAAAATTTGTCGACTCAATTTCATTATTTTAATAATTGCAAAATGAAAACTATAAAACCGGTCACTTGACGGGCAGTGGTGGGTGTAATGTTAAATGCCGAGGGGTTAATTAAAAGCAGAGCAACTTAGTGCCTCTAATTACGATCGAAACGGCGATAATAAGTGAGGTTTAAAATTTCCGTCGATCATCGTTCGCGAGTTCAGGTGAGCAGAACTCGATCGCGACGAGAATCGAGAACGTCGGGCGTTGCGTAATGACAGTTGCGCGGCTATAACTACAATCTATAATTGATAAAAGTCAAACGGGAAGGAATCGAATGTGAATAGAATCGTACCGATATGGGCATGGAATATATTTCATCCGTGTCGGCGAGGGGGTTGGGCGGAAAAATGTAGTTCGCTCCGAATTCCTTCTTGCCGCCCTCTAGCTTTCCGCGATGGAATATGAAATCTATGAGGGGGATATATGTATGGTATACATATATCGGGTAAAAAGCGCGCGCGCGTGAATGGAACTTACTGCTACAGTTGAAAACACCCGGTAAGTCGTCGTCTATTCGAGTTTCCTGTTTCTTATTGATTTCGCGCCGCCGCGCAAATTACCGAAGTGCACTGTAGCGAAAAGCGTACCGGAATATGCTAAGAAGAAACCAATACAATCTGCTCGGAAAAACTTTCTCTATCGGCCGGCCTTGGTTGTGTCGCGGTATTATGCAACGTTACGTACAATGCGTATACAACAACAATTTGTATGCATTGCAAACAGAAGGATAATAATGCAACAGAGGATCGATCGCGCGGAATGCAGTACCCTTCAATTTTTCCGCGGTACGCTTCCGGAACGCGAAAAAATATGCTGCTCCACCAGTCCGCTAATAAATTCCAAGAATACAGAGAGTTCGCTATCCTCCATTTTCAATAAATGTAGCGAATGAAGTTAGACACACTTTATTTTCAATGAATGTGGCAAATAAACTACGTCGAACACCATTTATCTCGTTAACTGCCACGCCAATGCCTGTAAAAGCCATACAAAATCACACAAAATTTATTTTCACTGCTGCGTTCCACAGTAATTGTAAACTAGGTGTATTTTAATTTACATAATTTTAGAAAGATTCCAGTATGATACTTCGTAGTCTAAGTAAACATGGTACCACGCAAGTTTTAACAATACAGGAATTGAATAAAAAACAGTAAAATCATTTCAAGAACGGTACTGCTCTATTATTTTCAATTCATTAAAATTATTAAGAAGAGAAAAAAATATCTATCTAGATCGGGCAAGTTACAATCAAACCAGACGATTTTTATTTTACATAAAAATCTGCAATCTGATCATAACAATTATTTATGTTAATCTTCTTACACCTTGTACATCCTAATTAAATTTAGTTTCACTTAAAAGATTCTTCTAAAATTGATTTGCAGCTCAATCTCTAGCACCACGATTTATTTAACTTTATAAATGTTATTTCCTGAAAATGGAGTTCTTTTATATTTATTGTATATCAACAATAACAAGGCACAATTATATTTGGCTTTAAAGAAACTTAATAGCTTTTACATCGAGTAAATTCTGTTGAATGTTGTAGTTCAAGTGGCTAATTCTTATTTCCTATGCGAACAAAATTTATTATTTAGAAATTAGTGATGTCGTGTATGTAGTATTGCCATTTGACGCTTTTGTGATTACACATTGTCGCCGAAAGTACGGAAATAATACCGCGAACTAGCATAAGAGGGGTCGCGCGCGTCTGTGTAGCAATTTATATTCATATGTACAGCAGCCGAGGGAAGCCAGTCCTTAAGCTGTTTGATGATTTACTGCAGTCTTTGGAGTACCCGGTGATGCTTGTTCTTATACGATTCTACAGGCTGCATGAACTATTTACTTCTCAACGTTACGTTCGAGCTACGCGGTCCCCGCAGCTAATTTCAGCTTTTAATGTCAGAATGTTTCTAACTACTGCTCGCCTCTCGCCTCTCGTCTCTCGCCTCTCCCGCCGGAGATTCCTATTCTTACGACAGTCATGAATATTCATATGGACGAATAACTTTCTGTTTTCTTTCAGCATGATGCATAAGAACTTTGCATCCCCGTGAGTATTGTTTCGCGAGGCAGCTTGCCTCTGCAAACAAGACGGAATCCATAAACTGGATTACGGCCCAAACCCTCAGTCACCGTAATCTTCCGCAGCATTTTCTTTTCATTTTCCGGTGTTGCATGTAATTTACAATATTGCATTGTGTCGAGTGATAAACTAGCGGCGGTTTTTTACAGACTCAACATTAACTCTTGGAAAAAAATGAGAGACATTCCTCGGTCCACTGTGCCAGTAGATTCAACGGAATAGACTACCTTCCATAAATAACCGCAAACCTAGATTGGTAAATAAATATTCATCCCGGTGAACTTAGCTGTAATTAAATTCAAAAATATTCATTACCCGATTCTCTACACTGTTAAAAATGCGAACCTTCCTATGTGTGTGTATGCGTGTGTGTATTATATTCTTAAATATTTTATCGATCATACATCATATTTCCGACCATTTATAAGTAACTGAATTCGATTTATTCGCGACTAATTCGTTTTTAATTGTCTTGATTTGGTTAATGTCGCTAAAATTTTGTGGATACGTGATTGCATATTTATAAATAACCGAGTTCGATTAATAAATTAGGACTGACCTTATTAAGTTCTTTAAATCTTCTTGATTTAAGTAATATTGCTAAAATTTTATGCATCATTGCATTACGCAAAGTAATGTATAAATATTCATCTCGAACTCTGCTGAAGTGTTTATCTTTTTTAAATAATTTGAAATTTCTAAGTTTTTTGCAATGTATGCCCAATTATTTTCGAGTCAGTGGACGTCCGAACATTAATAAATGTGAGTACACTTCGTAAATAATATGCAGCTTTTCCGCTACATTTTCAAATTTGTTTAGATTTGTTTAGATAGTTAACGCAAATCCGTTGTATTAATAAAAAACTTCGTCGTTATATTCATTTAATAATTACTTTGTAGTAAACTTACTTTGTACTTGTATAAAATTCGCTGGACGGATGTGTATTTACATTAAAGTCCTCGGACGGTTTAACTTAATTCAATAGCTCTCTTCGACAGGACTCTCTTACGACACGAACAAAATAAAAAATTCAACAACAATTAGAAAGATAAATCATTACATTAAAATTCGTATTTATATTACAACATTTACAATACCGTGACATTTACAATACTGTGACAGTATTTTACTTGTTGAACAGACATGAATTGTTAAGGAGATAGGATATTTCACGCCTTCATTATAGGCGTAAATTATGGAAATATAAATACTTACTTCGAACATCCACGATTTCTGCAAACATGGTTTCAAAATCATACTGTTTAACACCTATCTGACCGGAATTTTGCTTTAGTGATCTTTTTATTTTTATGTTTTCTACTTTTTATGTTCACTACCACCGTCGCAGGTATGCAACGCCTACACTCTCGCAGTTTACTGATAGTAAAATTAATTTTATACACTCTGTTGTTCAAAGTCATAGTACACAGCATAATATTCAGAGGATGCTTGGCATTTCCCTGCTAAATCGTTTTAATATTTCAAAAGGAGGTACCGTTGCATTTAATAAAACATTTTAAACAGGAAAGTAAGCAGCGAAGCAAATAACGATGGTAACGAACGTGTTAAAGAACCCGAGTCATTCAGATGCCTAAAACTGGATCTTCCACTAGGAAGTAGTATTTTAAATTATAAAAAAAATTTTTTACAATTTTGCTGACCACGTGTCGAAGAGTGACAACACTAATCTTAAAAAAGACCCTTTATTAGTTACTACTAGACAACGAATTTTATGCATTTCTGACAAAAATGAGATGTGACTTGAAACAAAAACATTAGATAATCAAACGTTGAATTTTATTTATACCATTTTTCTGGGTAGAAGGTCATTTGAAGGTCATATTGTGTTACATGCATGAATTCGTTATTTTGTCAGCTACAACATTACGTTAACGAAAATATATCATTCCATTTAAAAAAAATCGATAACCTTGAAATCTCATAAAAATGACGTTGAAATTTTTTTCCCTTACACCGTTATATGTTACACCCTTCAAACACTGTAACTTTGTCCTACGAAGTTTTTTTTGTACAACGAAAAGTAACGGAGATATTTAGGTGTCCTGCTTTATCGAATTCATTCTGTATAATAGATATCAATTTTCTCCTTTTTTAGGAAATTACAAACTCCAAAAAAGTTTTCAACACTGAAACCGTAAAACAAATTGTAAGGCAATGGGTTAAACATATCAAGAAAGAAAATAAATTTCTATGTCACTGAAGTTTTTTGCAATTCAAGTAAAAAATGTTTATTTTGCATAAAGATCCGCTGTCTAGTTACAACTAGTCTGCGGCTTTTCGTGCAAAGTAAACATTATCATCAATTACGAGACGCAGGGATTAAAATTGTATTTTTTGTCTTAGTAGTCGTTAATTGCTGTGACACTGTTTCGTATTCCATTTCAGTTACAACTTAATCCACCGATGAAACGACAAATTTTAATAACGCAGTCAGATACGAGTCAAGGCGAAGTAAAATAAAAGAAAATCGATATTTCCAAAGTTCCAGACCCGAACACTGCTTCAAGGCAAACGAAACCATTCGAATCAGCGCAGCGCCTAAAAGATTCAGCATCAATCAGCACGGTTTGCTTACAATTTCTACGGGATACTTAAAAATCGCGACGCCACGATCGCGGAAAAGAGAACCGTGTAATACTGTAAACAAAAGAATCGGCGAATCCTAAGTAGACCGAGACTCCTGCGAGCGCCGCGAGGAATTATAATTGTGCGGAATCTTGGAAACGGCCGGCAAACGTTCGTTTTTATCCCGTCTGCCGTGGAACGAAGATTACAACGATGTTTCAGTTTCGAAAGCTGGGGGGGAAGCTTGTTGCACCGCGTGACGCGGCGCGGCACGTCGTAGCTGCGAGCGTGTTTTCCGCTCGTGGAGGTTTAAGAATCCGCGGCGTTCAAGGCGTATCGTTCTCCAGGACAGACGAGAATTCCACTTTTCGTCACTTCAAGGCCTCGCCCGTTTCCTGTGTTTCGTTCGACGGAGCAGTCAAAGAGACGACGGTTTATATCCCGGCACAAGCGCAAATTACGAGAATGCAGTCGCGCAAAAAGCGAACAAAAAGTAATAGGAGGAAAGTGCATTTCGGCGAGGGGCGGGAGGGTTGGGATACGGGGATGGTGGTGGGGGGGGGGGGGGGCACGGGAGTGAAACACGGACGACGTGGTTCTTGTTTTTCGCACTTTCTACCCATATAAACGCCCCAGCAGACACCGCGGACTTCGCGCGCTGGGCTTTTTCGAGGTGCTCAAAGGAACGCCGACACGTGTTCCCGCAAGCAACGATATCGTCGAATCGTAAAAAGCAAAACACCAACCACGCGTTCCCTATTATTAGATAACTTGAAAGCGTAACCTTGTTCCACCCGTGCGGCGTGCAAGAACGATTTCGTCGGAAATAGGCGTTCCATTAATTTCGAGAAATTGCTCGAACGGGGTAGTCTCAACTGAACTCGCCGGGCAAGAAACGGGTGGTATTCGAGATGCGAGAAAATAAAACAAACATAATGCACGGTGTGTTCGAATAAAACCTTTATTCGTCGGTTTGCTTGATGTTAGAGAAATATCTATATTGCATGAGTGTTTTCAAGTAATTTTATTCGAATGATACAATCGGTGGTCAATACTTTTCCAGGTAATTTAAGGGACATGACACGCGGTCGGTGACCTCGATTGCGCCTCGTCCTGCAATACGCAATAAAAAATAAACAGATTATTACGCTGTATGGAGAAACATTATATCGCAAATATTATATTATATTTTATTGTATTATCACAAACGTGGACGTTACAAAAGCTTGTATCTCTGTGAATGAAAAGAAAAAGAAAAAAAAGCACGCGAGCTTCATCGAGCCATTTGTCCTTGAGACATTTGGCGCACCTTGAAAAACAACAATGTTTGAGGTGCGAACGTCAGGCGACTCACGTCCCGTGTCTCTTTTTTCCAAAGAGGACCGCATAAAAAAAGAATTGTCGGTTGGTACGTCGATGAAAAAATATAATCGTGTCGACGTAAACATTGTCGATGAAGTGACCGTCGGTAACGTAGAACGCACCCCTGCTTCCGCCACCTTCCACCGATCCGTCCTCTGCGAAGAAACTCTCGACGAGACAGTAGTCGCGCATTTGTTACGAGTCGTCAAATTATAACGGGGCAGCGAAGCGCGCCGGGAAGAACGTAAAAGAAAAGAAAGGAAAAATGAACACGTAAACGAGCGTGAACATCCTATTTCGAAAAAAAAAGGCCGAGCTCTGCGCGCACCCCTTTCGCCGGTCGCACCCTTTGCTTGTTCCTGGTCTCGGCCGGTCGGAGTCTGCCCGCGTAGACGCGTTGTTAATTGCTGGCACAGAAAGCACAAACTTTCGGATACAGGAATGCCGACGCCGCCGCCTCGTAACGTAACGGACTTTCGTCTACGGCTCTCCGCACAGTCGTAATTAATGCCGGTTTTCCACAAAGAACGCCAACGACAGAGAAAGAGAAGCCGACCGAAGCCGGGGCGTGCCGGGGAGGGGGTGGAAAGTCAGAGAAAGTTGAAAACAAAGGAAGAAGAACGAGCTTGCACGCGGTCCGATGGCTAGGAGCACCACCGCACCGAGCGGCAGGGGGAATGAAAAATGCAAAGAGAGACACACGCCCCTCCCCTCTCCTAACGTCCCGCGGGAGGAAGAGCGAGGAACGAAGGGAGGCGAAGGGCTTGCCGACGGATTGCAAACGAAGAGAGAATCGGTGCATAATGAGAAAGACCGAAGAGGCGCGCACACGCGGGCAAAAGTGCGAGAGGACGCAAAGAGCAGTGGCGGAAGAGTGGTGTACCGTCGGAAGTTTTCAATACGCTATAGTATATAGCGGGGGCCGTGACGCGGCGATCTGTGGCACCGGCGAAGATAGAAACCTTGAAACGAGAAGTTCACAGAGATACAGCATACGTAAATGGAATAGAACGCGAGTCGGTATTACTTTTGAAAAGGGGAAACGCGCGTCGCTACAACGCCTGCTAACAATGTCAGCCGCTTCTGACTTTCCTTTCTCGCGCTTCCTTTTTGCGTCGGAAAATGAAATATACAAAAGCAAAAAAAAAAAGAAAGAAAAATGACAGGAAAAACAACGTCGCAATACTGCCGGCACGGCTGTTGCTCGTCGCAAGCGTCGTTTAATACGATGCATTCTCACCCCCTCCCCACGCCGGTGTCTCTCTCTCTCTTCATCAAATTTCCTTTCTATCACGATTTACTGCTGGAAACGCGTTCCAAAATACGGGGACGGAATGTCTCTCGACGGCAGCGACCATTATGGAGGAAAAGCTTCCGGGAAAATTTACGGAAACGACGCTGAATTAACTAGACCTCTTTGGCTTACGGTGCCGATTAGTATGTATTACCTGGGATAGCGTTTCTTCATTACGTCGTACAATGGATTCGTCGTACATGTTTGAATCGGTCGAACCATTGTCCTGATTAGACTGCACTGATGAACATACCTGGCCGCTTCCACTTCGTGAAAAGTTAAATTCATTCAGTGCGCACTTATGCACGTGTGCATCCTTTATTGGTAGATCGCGGATTTTTGTGCAAAATAATAATTGCATTGATTGCAATATTCCAGAACTATGTATTTTTCTTCTTAATAATGTTAATGATAGTAATGTCACATATTTTCACTATTTTGCATTTGATCTCCTCATTTTTATATCATAAATGCATAATTATCTATGTATTAGTGATTTGTTTTTCGTTGAGCACGCTATGCAATCTTCCATAAACTTCTTAATTGAAGTATCCTTTTCTTATACTTTCGTTAAAGGATTTCATCCAACCATGCTAATTTTATTGCTCTCAACTACGCTGTCACCGAATTAGATCAGTCCCTGTGATCCAATTAGGATGGTGCTTCTAGAATGCTGGTGGAAGTTGAGAAAGTGAAAATCGTACGAAGTCATTTACTTGTGTCGTTTAGATTCAAAAATTCTCATTAAATGCAAAATCCAGGAAAACGTACCTAATTCGGTTGCAAATATAAATATGCTCTAATTTGAACGATTTAGTCAGGACTCGTTGCAAATGTGCATAACTGTGATTTAGGAAGGAACGATTTCGATAAGAAATAATATGTAATAAATTTGATGGTTTAGTGATATAAAGTTAAAGCAGCTACGTTATCGTTCGATTAAACGAATAAAAAACATATATCCGGAGATTAACAAGAGCGAGGAAGGTGTGCAGTTACCGTTCGCGCTGCAAGCTGTTAAAAATGTTGGCTTTCGGATTATCTTGATATAACATACGTCCTCGTGACAGTCGACATCAATTACTGGCACAAAGTGGCTTATAACAATCTAGCTTATCGTCCTGCTGAATATCATCAATCGCTATTCGCCCGTGGAAATATTGACCTGGGTGTGTTTGCTAGCTTGCTATGTTCTACGCGTACGTATATTTCATAAAATAAAATTTTACACATTGAAAAATCTAGAATGCCTCCACGAGTGTCATAAAAATTTCTGTGTTATCATCTATTAATTTCTGTATTTTAATATTATAATAATTTACAAAAATATTCAAGAATAAATGCCGTTTTAGAAATGTTAATACAAAACGACGAGAAAAAAAATTCCACTTTGAAATAATTATACGCATCATGTATGCATTCATTCCAATCTGACTATTATCAATTAATTCTGTAACATTATGCAGAATCGAACAGAGAGCTAAATACTTGATACTACAATGTAGGCAACATAATTTCAAAGAACTTTTGTAAATTAAAAATTAACGATCAGTCCGCGATACGTTTCATGCGAAACATTACATACAAAGTTTGCAGCAGTATTCCCTCCACTTGCAATTTTAGTGTCGAGCCCAGAACGCCGCGTGTAATTCAATCCAATTATACGTTTGATCACAGTGAAGAAGCCTCTGAAAACCTTTTCTGTCAGTAATGATTGCATCGGTCGGCCTGTTATATTTAATTAAAAAGAGTCAGCAAAACACTGTGATCGACGTGCAATAAAAGTCAAACGAATAATATCTCCCCCTGCATGTATTACTTAAAAAATATTATATCGGTGTCGACGATATTTTGTCTGCAACTAAATAAACTCTTTGAAGCGTGGCCAAAAAATAGATCACCGGATTTTATGGTCTGTAGATGTGTGCATGCTCCGGTTCCAAACTGTTCTTTATGTCATACCTACACTTGTTGCGTGTTATGTGAGTGGAAATACGAGCGTGTGTATCACGAATTGTTTATTTCAAGAGGAACGTCCGTGTCATTTCTATGTAATTGTACATTATTTTCATTCGTATATTCACTCGTTTTTTAAAGGATACAATGCATACTGCATTTCCGAACATCAGATACCATTACTTTAGCATGTGCTATGTAATTTGAACGTTCCACATATAATACATATTTTACGATGTTCTGTACCTTTTACGTATTACAGCAGTACTGGGCGTATTTACTTAAATTGAGACAAAACTCTCTCCATAGCGCCCATTGTCCCGTCCAGTAGCCACCGTTACCATGGTGAAGGTGAGCTATTTTCACCCCCTTAACATGAATGTCGGCCGCTATAAAAAAAATACGTGTCAAATATTTTTTTGAGTTCTATATCATGCCAAAATTTCATTACAATCGGCGCGTTACGATTGGGTAACCTCCCTTGTTAGTATCAATACTTACGACTTCTTTTCCTTAACACTAAACCAACCGAGCACTAAAAGCGATTCAAATGTTTCAGCTTATAAAAATGACAAGGCTCTGTTTATTTAGATTTTGTGCAATTTTTATTTCCATGTTTCCTTGGATAAAAGAATTTATCGAATCAATTTCCATGTAAGTAACTTTATAATTTCAATAATTGGAAAATTAAAAATATTAAACTGATCTTTTGACCGGCAGTGGTAGGTTTAGTGTTAATAATGTTGACAGGTCGATACTTTTGCAATTTTTAATTGCTATGTAGCTCAAGCTGGTCCAGATTTCACTGGTGCGTGTAACAGAAGAAAGAATACGAAACGCTTGCTACCCCCACCAACCTCTCTTTAACATAATATGACTATTATGACCGCGGAACGAAAAAACTTTTTTTCTCACATTATTTATCAAGGTATGTAGACTGTGTATACAAATTTTCATGAAAAAAGATTAATATTTTGTCCAAAAATGTTGCAAAAAAAGTTAATTCTTAACATATTTTTTAAACAAATTATTATTTGTTTAATAAGTTTACGCGAAAAGATTCGCTATTCAAAGACGCACAAATTGGATTTTGAAATTTTTGTCTAAACCTAATACTTTCGGAGATATTCAATAAAAATAGATTTTCCACCCCAACTTTGAGAGCTATTTTCACCCCCTTAACATGAATCTCGGCCGCTATAAAAAAATACGTGTCAAATATTTTTTTGAGTTCTATATCATGCCAAAATTTCATTACAATCGGCGTGTTACGATTGGGTAACCTCCCTTGTAAGAATGGTACAGGACCGATTAGTCAGCAGATCAATGATCCAGCAGGATCCTTTGTGAAATCCAAGAAAAATACATCGAAAGAAAACTCAGGAGCATTTTCACTTGACTGCAATCCAAGAAACCTTCCGGCCATCAAAATAAGCGCTCTCTTGGTTTCCATCCTTTGCAAAATAATCTAGGAAAACGGCGATTCCCATAAAGATCCGCAGTTCGGTTATAAATGTCTACCAGGCAGATACCGGGCCGTCTTTTTCTGGAAAGAGAATAAGGTCCGTCGTCGGATAAAAACCGATCAAATTGTCGTCGAGATACTGTCATCTTGTTAAGAGTAATGTCGTTAATATTTTCTTGCGCGGCGCGGCTGAACGATGAAGTCGTTACGCTGGAACAATGCCAATGTCTAATTCCGTGCAGTTTCGGCCGAGGTTAGCGACACGGTAACGCCGAATATCATTCGCGGAAAACAAGAGGCAGTGACCTACTATGTAGATGTAGACGGTGCATGTTATATCACAGCTAACCTCGAGAATGTCGAGAGGTGAGTATCGGAAGATAACGGGGGAGAATCGGTTGCATCGGGTCACGCAGCAACTTTATATCGCTCGGTGGCTTAACGCCGCGCCGCGCCGCGCCGGTGCACGCTCCATCGATACCAGGCTAAGTGAGAAGAAACTTTTTAATCCAATACTTTTTAATCAAACGGCCCGAAAAACGATTCCCCATTTCGAAACTAAGCTTCGCTCAGGGGAAGCCCCGCGATCGATCTTTTCTCGCCACGGATTACGTAAATGCTCGTTTAAAGTCGCGATCTAAAGCTCGCGATGACGTCTATTATCAATTTTTTCAATATTCTACGATCGACAATCGGTGATAGGAAAAAAATTAGTCGAAAATGTGGAATAAAATTTGTTTCTGCTCAGCAAATATTTATCAAATATTTATTCTACATTATCAAAATATCCACTGAAATTCTAGTTGAAACGACGATGTGACATCAACTGAAGATATCTGCCAAAGATATGAATTAGTCGACTGGTTTGAAATATTGTGGCAATTAGTTAGACTTTTTGAAGCTATGGCTCTGTGACGACCTGGTTTCGAGATTTTATTTTATTCGCTAAATACTTCAACAATATTCGTAATATTTAATATTGACGCTTCAAATGCATCTGAATCCCTTTAAACGTTATTCTGAATTAAAATTAATAAAATGTAATCAATAGACTGTAGATGCATTTATAAAAAAAGAAAACTGATTTGATCAACTGCAAAACAGTGAAAACATTACGAATAAAATACTGTTATATTACTGCCAACTCATTGAAATTATTAGAAAAAGAAATGAACGTCCATAACTCCTGTATCTCGCAATGAATGCAGATCATTTTCATTTTCCATAAAAATCCGCAGTCCGGCAGTAATGAAACTACATATTTTCCGCGGAGATCTTCAAATAAAAGATCGAAAACCCTCGGGGCCACGAAAGGTTAACGACTGTTCTTCCCCCAAGTAAAGATCGATGCTTTACCGAGAACGACGAATGATAAGTAAGAACGAACGAAAGAGAACGAAAGAATACTCGAAAATTTGGGGATTCCTGCTGGCGGGAGATCGTTAAACAAAATTACTTCAAGATGAAATGTTCAGCCAGAGAATTGGAAACGCACGAGTTATTGGGTGGCGGGGGTCACCGGCAAAAACCGGACTAATGTCTCAAAGTTTTAACTAAATTCAACTCCAGGGGGCGAGGAGTAAAAAGTTTTCGGGAGAGAGAATGAGAAAGAGTGAGCGAGAGAGAGAGAGAGAGAGAGAGACAGTATTCGCGTGCTTATGGAAAGTAGCTCGGGAGCTGAGAGTATCAACGCGTCGGAATGCATGGACGTGACGGTTTTGAGTCGCATTATCTGTGGAACCGTAGCATGAATCACTCGAAACTTTAGTCGACTGCGAGTTACGGTAAAACCTGCCGTCCCCGGCCATTTAATTTCGCGTTACGAGGCGGATCCGCCGAGCTCGCGTTGCAATTTCCAAAAACGGGGGGGGGGGGGGGGGGGAGGAAGAAAAAAAGAAAGGAAGCACGCGCGAGTGAAGAACGATCGAAACCATTGGAAACGCGGCTCCATTGTTTCGCTAACTAATTTATAACGCGATCGCTGTAGCGGTGTAGCGGGGAACGCAAGTGAATTTCGGCGGCCTAGAAACACACCCTCCAATTACAATGCCGTGGATAGGTATCGAAACAACGCGAGGATATTGCAGACGTGCCGCAATTATCTTATCGGCTTATATTTGCCACGACTATGATTAATCAAACCGTGAACAATACCCTTTCCATTTACTGGGAATAAACAGTAATCGCGTCACAGCGATTCGAACATAAGGCCCTCGAAAATTGTACAGCTGTGCAGAGTCGCCGGGAGACGGAGGATTTATTTAATAATTTTTCGCGGACGCCACACACACGCACAAAATGAGAAATAAAATAAAGTCTTTGACTTACGCTGTCTGTGGGTTAAAAAGATGAAAGAATGAATCAGGTTTCTTCAATATAAATTGCTATAGATATTTTTTAGACTATTTCAGGCTATCATATGTATTCAGACTCAGGAGACGGAGGATCTATTTAATAATTTTTCGCGAACGCCACACACACACACACACAAAATGAGAAATAAAATAAAGTCTTTGACTTACGCTGTCTGTGGGTTAAAAAGATGAAAGAATGAATCAGGTTTCTTCAATATAAATTGCTATAGATATTTTTTAGACTATTTCAGGCTATCATATGTATTCAGACTCGTCAGATGAAGGGAGTAGAAGGTGATGGTAGAGTGGGGACACGAGTCTTGCGGCTCTGCGCATGTGCGTAGAAACTTGAATCGAAAAACGAAAACTAGGAAACACTTTCCAACAACGCGCAACGAACCGTGCGAATCCGTGTTGCAGAAGTAGATGCTCTACAAATTCCGCTGGTTCAAACATCAGATATTGCAATTTGTTTCGCGATAACGATCTTTATGCTAATCCAGCGATTTTCTGCGAGTGTTTGCTACACCGAATCGTAATACGAATATCGGTTGCGGCCGAATAAATGGGTTGCGCAAGCTTCGAACAAGTCATACATTCCTGCGCGAGATTACACGCGTTATCTTATTTCATTTATCTTTGTTAACTCCGTAACCCATGCTGATCTCCGATTCATAGACCGCGGAACTTTCGAAAAATTTACATTTTCATAGAGCAGTTCGAAGAGACTATATTCGAGCGAAACTTCATTTCCTTCGTTATTGGTTTCAGCGATTCGAGACCAGGGAGAAAGACTGCGCTGAACTTCATTACGTCTCGCATTTTGTAAGTTCGCGTGGATTTTTCGAAACTGTTAACGAAGACAGATTTCACGCTTCTGCGAGCGGCCCAACTTCGTTCCACAGGTTTCACAAAATGGTTCGATCTCCTCCAACCCCGTAACTAATTGCTCGAAGCAATTTTCCAACGTTCCGGGAACGAAAGCGAGGCTAAGTAGTAGACTGCTATTTTATGCTTATTTTATGCACACGTGAGAAAAACCAGGTATAAGAAAAATTCAAGAATATCGCTAGACTATTTCCGATTTTTTCAATTATTAAAGGAAAAAATCCATGCTCGCGTAGTCTACATATTATATTACATAACATAATACTGACCGGCAGTCCACTAGTTAAAACTTACGCAATACCAACTTGTTGCAAAAGTCTCGTCACTGACCAACCACTTTCAAAAATAGAAATCCCTCCGCATGTCCGAAACTAATTAGTTGATGTGAAGGAAACAAATAGTTCTATTAAAAAAGATGAGCAGCCGAGTCCTGCAAATGTATGAATGCAGATTATCGTGTATTCATGTTTGCATAAAAAGGAGTCATAACTCCGGCCAGGTTTCACATTCATTATGCATATACATGGAACGGTGCTCGCGTGTAAGTGCATATTATATTATCGTGCACGACTCCTCCTCCGTAAACAACCGCGCCGAATTTTTAAACGCGTTCAAGTTTTAACGGCGTCGGGCTTGTTCGGTTAATGCCTTAATTGAACAACGTCAGAACGTTGCCGAAATGTGTCCCTTGATATCGCGATGCTCCAGCCCTTTCTCTCTCTCTCTCCCCTTCTGTTCTGCTGTTTATAGCTGCGAAAGCGTTAATAACCCTTCTCGAACATTTTCCTCACGTACTGCCCGATGACGTCCAGAAACAACACATGAAATTACTCGAAACATCCCCAGCCACCTCGTAAACACTGGGAACACATACGCACGCACACATAAACACACGCGCGCGCGCACACACATACCTGTACGCGTATCAAACGTTTGTATTGCCGGCCGAACGAGAGAAACTTGGGTAGCGAGGTAGACGTCGGACCGCAACAGTGGAGGCGGATGAAACGAATGAACGAAAAGGGAGTCTGGGCAGAAGCTGGACACGAGGGCCGCCTCCAGGGAGTCGTGCCAAAATTGTTAACAGCCGAGACAGCCGTGTTATAGGTGGCATGTGCTCCCAATCAGTCGTGGAATGAGCGGGAGCAAAGAACGCCGCGCCGGCAGAGGCGAAAAAGAGGCGGAGACAGTCGCCCGGTGTACCTGAGATACCGATCACGAACCTGAAACCGTTACACCATTCACAGCGGATTATAGTGCACAGACGACCTCCGATGCCTACGACGATTGTTGCTCGCCAATGCCATCGAGACTTAGCAACCAAGAAATTCTGCGGTTTTTTAGACACTGTTCTGTCTACAATGAGTGGGACCAAAGGAGCCGTGACACAGTCAGACGAATCGTCATTCCAGCTGATTAGAAGTCGTCAGTTTGGGGATCAGTGTGACATCCTTTAAACCCTTTGCCGTATGACGTGTTTTCTCTCTTTTATTTGAGAAATTACTGAGACATACTATAACTCAATTGTGTTCCCATAGCTTTGCCAGCCTATGCTGAGAGATACTAATTGTTGTTACATGAAACTATGGCATTATTAACGAATGCAATCGGCAAAATAAGTGAATACCGGCGGAAAAGTTAATGTCACCCGTTTTTAATTTCCTATAAAATTATTTTATTTATTCATTGATGCTGTAAACCGTGTTTAGTTTATATCGTTATACTAAGCTAAATTAACATGAACGGTAGACGCTAGATACTAATCTTCTAGATACTAATCTGGATACTAATCGCACGCTTTGAAGGAAATTAGTGATATACATAGGAAGTTGTGTATAGGGAACTATCAATTGGTCACGAAAGCACGTTTACGTTGTCGCTAATCGTAAAACAAAAAACTCTGAGTAAGTCGTTTTAATTGGTCTTGCATTCTCGGTGTCAATTAGGTGACGAAACATAATACTGAACTTTTTCCTAAAACATGGTGAAATGTTAGAAACGTTGTTTAGGATATCGGAGATTGTGGCACAAAAGCCGAAGTTTCGGGACCTCGTTTACTAGAAATTCAAATTTGAATATTTGCCGAGTACTCGTGCACTTGGCTAACTCTTGACTAAACACAGGTGGTACAGTCTACAAGGAATTAGCCTATATGCAAAAATACGTGAAACACGCATACGAAGATTTTCCTGCAGTACGTTGTACTTTGGTCAGAACGTAAACGATACTAAACTTAAAACAATTTTACAACTTTTGGATGAATAATTATACATTAACGAATATAGAAACATACGGTAATCAAATTTATTGTCCACAGTCAGACCAATTTCTACGAATCGAAAATTCAAGTTCATCGTAAATTCAATTTCAAAACGAGGACAGATACGATTGCACATTTTTGACTAATTTTTTCGTACGGAATCACCGATTTCCTGGCTGGTACAGAGCTTTCCGATGCACCCCGTAGTTATAACGATAGATGCAAACTGCCAGTCCTTGTTACCGCTCGCGAACTGGATAATCGATCCGGAAATGCTGTTGTTCGGACGTTCAAAGATCCGCGCGCCGAATGGACCGCTTAATTTGTGCGATATACGTCCGACAACACGGAAATCCGCGCTGGAACGCGACATTCGAGTCGTCGCAATCGAGGGAACGTCGCGCATGAAACACGACTTATCTGGCGAGAGAGAGAGAGAAAGATAGGGAGCAGCACCGGTTCAACGAAAAATCGATATGTCGGGGGGGGGGGGGGGATAGGCGGGAGTATGGAGCTCCGTTCGAAGTGCTCGAATAACCAAATTACGCGCGTATTGTCATTCCCCGGTGTAGAAGAAATATCCGGGACACACACGGGATCGGACAAACGCTTCGCGGTGTCTTTATTTTCGTACGTCGAAGAAAATCGGAGCCGGCAATCCTTTTCAGGCATCCCGCGGTCCCGGTCCCGGTCCCGGTGTTCGCAAGAAACGCCTATGCACTAACACCGAAGGAACGAGAAAACGGAATAACAACGCTGCGGGACATTTGCGGTCGCCCGAGATCGAAATACGAGATATCTCACGCCAGGTTCCGGCGCATAAAGCAGGGTTACAGAACGAGCCATCCAGACACAAGGGGTGACATCAGCGAGGAGATATTCGAGAAATTCGTTTGCAGCCGAGCCAAATAAACGTGTCCTGGCGACAGACTACCTACCTGGATGGCGCAGTCATAGCGGGTGGCATTCAAAGATGCGAAAAACTCGCTCGTATCCTGTCGAACTTTAATATCGCGAGAACGGGGACGCAGAAAAATGTGTTTCCACGGAATTCCCACCGTATCTTCAGAACATGTTACGTAAGGCGAACGGATCCCAGTCGCGTCTGGAGATTACTTTACAAATGACACGGAAAATACGACGAGTGCCTGCGGACGATAAATTTCAATCATTAGGCGGAGGAATCGGGGCTGGGAAAAATTCTGCGAGTTTTTAATATGGTGCTTCGAATCACGTACGTAACTTTTTTAATACTTTCTTGTGGAACGTCGGTTATGCTATATGACCAACACAATTTGTTTACCAAACTCGAAAATCGATTGTTTCTAATCATGGTAAAAATTGTTTTGAGTTTGTGACTTTTGATGTCGCACTGGACGTGTTGCAAAAGTTTCTCACATTATAAGTTACGAGATGGACAGATAAAGAGATATTCTTGAAAGCTGATTAAACAAACATGCTTGCCAAACCATTAGAATGATTTTTATGTCATTGGTCACTTAAGCTGCGAAGTTCTCACTTATGAGACTAACTGTCTCACTTAGCTAATACACATTTTAAAACATTGCCGACGGGAAACGAGAATTCTTGTTTTATTGAAATATACGTTACCGACGGGAAACGGGTTTTCTCGTTTTACGACAACCGTGTGTTTTTCTAGTAATTTCTCCGATAACGGTATTATTTATGACAGTGGCGCATTTTTACATCTATTCTACGGATTGTAACATATATTTATTAGTGTTTTTCTGACAGTTCAATACATCACAGTGGTTAATTTAAAAGTTCATCTTTTCTGTATCATTAAAATCATCTGCCGTATAGGAAAGTTTTAATAAAAATGCCCCGTCGTTAATGTGTTAAGATATTAGAAAAGGTGCAAAATGGTGCCGATTATTCCATTCCATCGAAATCGTAATTTTTGTTGGAAGATTTATTAGACGCCTAAAAGATGGAATAATACGTTATAAAAAAAGAATAGTATGTCGAGGAATGAGAAATGTATATTTCCGTAGAAAAGAAGGCAAATACATTTTGAAAGGACACAAAATTAATGTCCACACCTGACATCATACCGAAACGAATCCACCTGACGTTGTTGCGCGGCAGAGTTGTTCCGCGAACTTTGAACACAATACTTTCCCACGAAATATTATCAGACAGGAGCGGGAACAGTAACGAGACACATCTTAATTAAGGAGGCAACATCGGTCATTAGTATTTTCAGGAGACGTACCCTTTCATTGCGTGCCCGTCGGGGTCAAAGTGCGGCATGTAGTGTCCTTCAGAGATTTCAGACATGCTTTTACTTTTCTCCTCGGGCTCCACTTGCTCATGCTTTGCTTTTTCGTCTGTATAGTCGTTTTCTAAAAGGTCAAAGGGGCCACGTCCCCATCTTGAAAACATTAATGAGCTCCCAGAACGACGTGCACGCACTGTACGTATGTAGGTGCGCTTCCATGCACCGCACTGCCCGGAAAAGGGTGAAATGAAAGAAGGGAGAAAAAGGGAAGGTGAGCTAAAAGAGAAGCTATAGTCCGAAAAAACGTGTCGTCCAGACTAGCCGACGCATCGACAACCTGCGTTATAATTGAACCTGCCAATTTTCTTACCGACATCGGAAGTCCAATCAATTCTATCTTTCTGCATTCTGTATTTTCACTGTAAAAAGAAAAAAAAAACAAAAATCGAATGTAACTGTTCAAATTTTCAATTAGTCAGGAAATAACCGAAATTTTATGACTACTACATTTTCAGTGCCCAGCAAACTGTTATGAAATGAAACGTTTTAACGGAAACTTTTATTCCAGACATTTAATTCTAGCTGAACAGTGACGTTTACTCTGTTTTGGAAAAGTTGAGGCAAGCAGAATTTTCAAATTGAACCGATGGTGGAATCAGGAACTGTTCGGTTCAATGAAATTGTATAAAAATTCGGTCGAATGAAACTGTTATAATAAGTTATTGCTTAACTCGTTAGACAGTTTCTGTTCCAAAAAAGAAACTGTTATAATATACAATATATTAACTGAAAGTTTGATTCACATGTAAATACGATTCATTTATTTTCTGAAAAGCAGGAAATCGTACTAGTTGAACATATTAACAGCTAGAATGTTGTATGTCTAAATAAATCCCTCAAAAAGCCTTGAAATTATAAAAGTTCGTTAAAACTATCAATCTAAGAAACTTCAACCTCACAGAAAGCAGAAATGAGATTCACCCTTATACAATATTCATCTGTGTATTTACCTTTGTGACTCTACCTTCGTGATTACCTTTACGATTACCTTTGTGATGATCTTCGTACTATTTGCACTAGGAGAATTTATGTGTAGTCAAGATCAGCCACATTGTGTGTTAAGCTGGCCAAGCTATAAGGGGTAGAGCACAACGACGAATACGCTTTTTATTTGCATTGCAGTGCTGGTCGAAATAATAAGACACTTTACATATTTATATATTTCATATTGTATATAAAGGTAGGAACTGTACACATTACGCGCAAATTATACAAAAATTCGAGACATTTAAGACAGAATCGAATAAACAAATTATGAAACAATCTAGAAACGCTTACTAGATGCTATAAAATTAAAGGGAGATATAACAAATTACTGGTAAAGCATATTGCGATCCCACAAAATA
This sequence comes from Lasioglossum leucozonium, assembly GCA_028454225.1. Classification (NCBI taxonomy): domain Eukaryota; kingdom Metazoa; phylum Arthropoda; class Insecta; order Hymenoptera; family Halictidae; genus Lasioglossum; species Lasioglossum leucozonium. The sequence goes on along the minus strand of CM052210.1, from coordinate 3,898,912 downwards.
AATTAGAATTTTTGAACTACTAACTTATACAGTTAACACATTAACTACCGGTGATTAATTCATAATTTTTAGCTCCAGCGACAACAATAATTGCAATTAAGATCCAACAGGTCACATCCATTAACGTCATCTAATAATTTCGTGTGGGATTTTACTGTAAAAGATGATATCTAAGCTTCCATTTGCTATAGTGGAATTTTTTGAAAATCCTATTAATAGGCTACCGGTAGACAAAGTGTTAATTTTCACAATTCTTTCTATCACTGCTACATACCATAAAAATCCAAGATTTGGGCTATCATTGCAGATAAGATGCAATATACAGGGCGTGTAGAGTGAACATTTGCTACGAAATATGTAAATACGGTAGAACCTTGAGCACGAGCGCTCAGGTAATAAAAAAATTGCCTAATTAGATTAATTCTCTACTGATTCGTGCAATGCGCACGAATCGATTTAAATTGAGTTCTTCAGGGGTTTACCCTATAGATTAATTCTCTACTGCATCGTGCAATGCGCACGAATCGATTTAAATTGAGTTCTTCGCATGCGGAGCACTTATTCAGATAACAAAATGTAGATATCAAAACACGTCTTAACCCTTTGCGGACGGAGTCATCCGACGAGCATGCGTCGCTGTGGACGAGAAGTATTGGTGCGCGCAGTTGAGAAAATTTGAACGTTGAACGTTTGCGTTATAATAACTAAAACTTATTTTATTTGCGTTATAACGTTCATTCAAATTCAAACAAATTTGTTTCCAAAAAATGTTTTGTCGGTTATCTGCCGACATTCGTCCGCAAAGGGTTAATATTTTGTCCAGCGTTGACCATTTTCGAAAAACGTTTCACCGCTGTGTCGCTCGGTAGAATGGTCTAATCGGTCACCGGACAATCGAGAAATCCTCGATTACCGATACGACGTCCCATCGGTCGATTTCCGTTTCTCCTGCAACATTGATCACGGCCTCTCATCGAGGGATTTAATCCAGGAATCATGGCGGCGCTTAGACTTACTTCCGCGACTCGCCGTAAATCCCGGCGCGTTTACAAGGCCACGGTATTTCGTTCTCTGATGGACACTCGTTTATCAAAATGCAGTTTATCCGAGATTACAATGATCCGTGTAGATGCACCCGCCCCCCCTCCCCGACCCCTAGGCAGCTGCACAGTCGGCGAACCTACGGTGTTCTCGCGCCCCCGTCGCAGCTGGATTATTCGAAAGAGCTGTAAATATGGCGCGTTTAAACCGGCGGAAGGACAGAGAATTGGTGTAAATAGGGAAATATTCGGCGGAGAATTTATGTGTACACCCGAAGTGAATACTCTTCATGATGTCGCGGATGGGATTGCGCCGAGAGGGGTGCTCACGAGCGCTCAGAATTTATGTCTTCTCTCGCGTGGCGTGAATGCTACCGCGTTATCGGATATCGTTTCGAATCTATATTAACTGCTCGATGATACATTTTATTTTTCAGACGGGCTCGAACCGGCCCGGCCGTGCCGAAAACTAAAACTGAAAACAAAGAGACAGATAACTGCCAGGCTATTCGACTGGCGATGAATATTGATCGGGGGGAGGTGCCACTAAATATTTTCATGGCGGGATTAAGATCCTAGCGAAAGTAGGAATTGAAATTCCACCACTGCCACCGCCACCACCGCTGGGAACGGAGGGTTCGGAATCAATCGTTCATTATAAAACAAACGAAAGTTCTCGCATTGAATGCCCCCGCGTCCGCGCGGCCAGAATCATACTTAAACCGGCCGTGGAGCAAGGAAAAAGGCGAATCGATGAGAAAAGGAAGAAAAGGAAGGAATTCCTTTATCGTGAAATTGTTCCAGATTTATGAGCTCCAGGAGTTCAGCTATTCAAATTTTTCAACTGCTCTTTCTTGCCTACTCGCTATGAGACCGCACAGCCCTCAGACCCCAGGCCAATGACCGGGTCTGGGGAGAAACCAATATAGAAATGGGAGAAAGCAAAGTCTTTACACAGACGAACGGATTCGATATTGATGAAGTCTAATAACTTCCATTTGAAATTTTCGAATTCTCCTTTTTTTATCGGCGTTCGACGACGTCTCGAGACTCGCTGGCACCACGTATATATACCATACACGCATACGTATACTATACGTATAGTATACGGGTAAACGCGACGGCTTGCATTCACCGACAATAAATCTTCATTCGGTATTGGCTTCCCCATTAGCGAAGTTTATCGTAACCACGGGGAATATAAGAAACATAAGTTCCTCGGAACTTGCCTCGGATTTGATTCCGCCTCGGAACCTCGATTATTAACACGTTCGCGACGGGATGTACCACGGGTGGTACAAATACGACTGTAAAAGTACGGCCCCGTCGCGAACGTGTTAAACAGTTCTCAGTTGTTTCGCAAGTCTAATTTTTTAACACTACGTTTACGGCTTCTAATGTTTTTAATTGACGATTATTGTAAAGATGCATCCGTGAGAGCAACAAATTTCTTTGGCTATTATTATCGTCGAAAGAATGGCTAAAAATTTCAATAGATACATTCTTGTTATTGTAATGTAAAATAGTCACTCTTGGTGCTCCCTAAACCTAGTGTTAAGCAGGCTGACTATTCGCAATCAACAAAGCATTCCTTCTTTCTCTTGTTTTACATTTTTTATTTGATTCAATCCATCATTCGTTTACTCCGGTTGAGCCTTATCAGACTCAAGTCTCGGTCAGAAATAACTAAACATGTAGCTAAATAAAAATATACAGTTTTGTTTCAAAAATTAAAGATCACTAAAAAAATCTTGTTCATCTAGAAAAAAATTGATGACACCGAATAAAGATCGCACAAATGGCAAATCATAATTTCATATAAAACGATCTAGCGGTATCCGATTTATAAATATCAGGACATTTCCACAGAAGCGAAAGAAACCCGAGAGGTTTCTAAACCGATTTGGCAACATCTAATTTGAATACCAGCTAACCAGAAGCATATCAGCACGCCAATGATCACAGAGCCTCATAACCGCATTAATAATTAAACTTGGCTCCCCTCGAATCCGAGAGATCGGAATAATCCAGTCAAAGAAAAAGTTTGAGGTCAAATCGTGATTGGAGTGGAATCAAGATAGCGTCTAATTGAAACGGTAACCGCAATAATGCCACAGTTCCAAAACTTGCAGCATCCTCGGCCTTGCATTCCGAATACGGGTCAGAGACGATACGTTCAAAGTCGATAAGACGAAGTTTGCAAGCGCGTATACTCTTGACGTTCCCTTCGAGGACAACGATATTGGTTGAGCGTGCAGCGGAGTGCATCCGAGATATCGAACTCATAACCAAATCGTCGTTCCGCGATAATTATTGTGCCCCGGAGTAGCAGGAAAGCGAGCGAACAAAGCGCGAGAGCTTCTGCACACTGGCTGAGCAACAGCACCCATTGAAAAAGAGACCGAGCTGGCTGCCGAAGAAAGAATGGACGGGCCTTTTCTCTCGTGTACGAAGTTATGTGTGCGAAGCACTGTGTATGCGATGAACAGAGACCGAGGAACGAGGAAAGAGGAGAAAAAGCGGTAGTACCGGTCTAGCTTGTCCTCGGCGAGTACTTCGACGCGTAGGTAGGCTGGTAGCCCTGGATACCGTAGTGTTCCCTGCTTGCCTATTTTCACCTAATTTATGGAAAGCTACACCAAAGGGAAAAGTAAGCTTTTTAACTTCCTACCGAGTAGATTGTTCAATGACCGCGTAATTGTATCCCTTAAAGGGTCATGCGCGGTCATTCACTTGGAAGAGAACGTACCTTTTTTCAGGAATTCCTGACAGCTAGGCCGACCCCGAGATAACTGCACTATCGCACGTGGGAATGACGACGCTAATTATTAAAATTCATGTAATCGAACTCCTTTCGTATACCATCCCAAATATTTTCACTTACAAAGGAAAAGGATATGTGAAATACAAAAGTTATATTAGGTAGGATAAAGAATTAAAAATCGACTGTTGAAGAGAATTATAATTACAGATGGAATATCTCTTGTGAGTGAATTCTTTTTTTTTTTTAATCGGAAGGGGATATTAACAACAGTATGGACTATAAATAAAACAAAAATGTTTGATGCATTTAAAATGTGGGATCATATGACTATGTTTCCAACGAATCACCATCTCTTCCGTTATTTGCTACTGTTTATAACAAATAAAAATTCCACACACGACGAACAGTGATCGCACCCACTGATTTAATGCAAAATACTAATTTTTACTAATATATTTTACATGAATGAAGATTGTTGAAAATTGGAACAAACTGTAAAAATCTATGTGTAGTGCATAGTAGAGTAATTTTGCAAGCGTATTTGTTTTTTCATTCAACCATTATTATTCGCTCGATGTTTTTTTGCATGGTTGAAAACTGAACTAGCCGGTGAAAAAAATATGTAAGAGCGAGTGAAAGAGGGAGAAGAATATGTAGAAACCCCATCTATGTTATAAAAATATTTATTTCGCGTGTTGACAGAAAAACAATAACCAATGGAGATTCAAAAAAACCATGCTGAATTGTATTCATTGTCGTTTTCCAGTATTGTGTTTCGAAACGGTCAACGTTTTCTTTGTGGTCAATTCGTGGTTACAATTTTCACCAATCGAAATATTTACCGCTGGTAAATAATGACTGCAATAACATGGGAAGCATATAAAATGTTCTGCGTAAACAGAGGTATTGTTTATTATGTGTAAAAGATACCTCATAAATCGGGAGATGGATGATAAAAAATACAATAGGACCCCGTCAGTTGACCACCGTAAGCCCCACTCTGGGGTTTTAATATTTCGTGTCAGTATCTCGCTTGCAATTAATGGAGAAATTAAGAAAAATGTTTGAGGAAAACAATTATTTAACTTAACAAAGACTATGGAAGTAGTCAGTTACTTACACAATAGCTGTAAATTTAATTGAAAACGTTGGAAGCAATCTCAATTTCCCGACACGGAATTGAATTTTTTAAGCACCAGTTACAAAAGGCAACTTCATACGATAAGGTTTAGGAAAAAAAAGGTTTCCAATATAATTAATATATCTGAAAGCATCGGTTTGCAGCATATGTAAATACACGTTGAAACACTGTGGCCGTTACAGATGCCGGAAGGCACAACCGGCAAAAATATTATAAATTAATTAAACTCGGTGAGCAATATTAACGTGTATCCCCCCTTTCGCGCACCCAGTTTTATAACCTACATGCGAATAATTATCAGAGTGTAGGTTGATGAGCAACTAATGTAAGATAATTTAATTAGTCTTACGATTAAACTGCCACTTCGTAATAAACTGCTCCGTAATACACTATCGGTAATCTTCCCCAGGCAACGTTCAACGATGAATAGTGGCGATGCTGTCGAATACCGTGTGCATACACATGTTATTAACGTATCTGTATTACCATTTCAAACCGTAAATTATAACACTGCGTCACTGAATCGTTGAGCTAATCGCGACAAACGTTGGAAACGCTGCCAGCGGGATTATTAGAAATTATATGGGCTTTGGAGTGTCTCGATTTATTATTTTTTCTCTTCAACTTTACCGGATTATTAAACCTTTGAATGCGTCTCTCAAAAATATCAAATATACACAGTATCAAGCAACTTAAATATATATTTTCAATTTTTATTTCATTAACCCTCGTACACTCCTCAAAATTCGTTGCGTAAAGTTCATCCATTTTCGTTTTGGAGCCCATTACGTCACATTTTACAGACATATATCTAACAACACAGACACAAATGAATCGTTTTACAATATTCTAGGAATATAAATGGATGAATTATCACCCTGAGAAACGTGTGAAGATTAAACAAATTATTTCGATTTTATAGTTTTTTTTGAGGTTGCTAGTTAAAGCAGCCCTTTGCTGATGAGAATTTTTTAAAATACCTTCCTGTATTTACAACTTCAGGAATTGGATGCATACTCATGATGTCGAGAATATGTCGACGTTCGCTCTCGAATAGTTAAATTTTCACCAAATTTTCCAAATAAGACAATTCTGGTTTGCGCAATTAAAAACTGTAGACAATTATTGTGTACATTCATTAATTGAAACATATTTTACAAAAAGCATCGTATAACGCGTCTAGATAAATTCGATCCTGTGATTTCCAGAAGACAATGCAAATTAATCACTTTTAGCGTTCGGTAGCTGACCCGTTGCTTATTAATGTAATAGGTTTCCCCGTAGAAAAATGCCAACGCACCGTAATTTTTCAAAGTCCTTTAAACAGATGGGTGGAAACCTGCCGGCTCTCGGCCGCTAATTGCGCGTTATTAAAATTGCGATTCCGGCGCTACAAAGGTCCCACGAGTGACAATCACGCGAGCGCCATGTGCGGTCTTAAACGTGGAATCTTCAATGCGGAAAGCTTATAAGTGACATATGTGCGCGGCATACGCACCAACCCCGGCCCCGTGGGGTGCCGCTGCGTGCGTTAATGCGTGATAATACGCCATCATTTCGTTCCATTTCATTTCTATTTACCCCTGAGGTTCAGGTGTAATTTTCCCCCGGGAGGGAACAGGGGGGAAAAAAAGGAGGGTGCCCTTCCCATGCGTTAATTCTATTATCCCGGGCGTTAGCGTGTGGGGGGCAGGAATTAGTCACAGTTAACCTAATTCACGGTTAAGCGCGAGGCCTTCGGCAGCTGATAAGAAACGTCTCCAAAATCTAAAGCCGCGTTCATACCACGCCGCTTTCGTGTGACCATTTTTTGATCATGCACCTCTTTCCAGCGACCTCTCGTATCATACAGCTGATTTCAACGAGTTTGAGAGTTGCGTGGCTGCTGCTTAGGAATTTAGACTAATTGGACTAATTACCGACGAGCTTAAAGGGAGTAGCCATTTTGTTCATAGAAAATAAGCTTCGTGCTCCTTCTTCTCGAAATCTACAGCTGCCATCTACTTCAAACTTTTGGGAACGTCTAGTATCCACCATAGAGAATCTTGGAATAGCGAATAGAAAACATTATAGATCCCTATCAGAATCGCTTCTCCTAAAATCACGTTTTTGGACATTCGGATTCCTTTTTCTCGGTGACCATTAGGCTGATCAAGTTAATGTTTCCTGTGAAGAGTTTTTCGAAATTCGCCTTACAGCTAGATTGGCAACATAATCTGGACTGAAAATAACAGTACAGAAAAGTTTACAGACCAAAAGTTATTTAATATACGCTTTCTCACACTGTGCCAGTAACTACCGAATGAATTTATATCACGCTGTTGATTGAACAGAGCGCAGAAGTGTTTAGAAAAAAGCGAGAACTATGCAGCTGCCGATCCATGAAGGAAAATGAAGCGGAAAAAGGACAGATGTTCGTTCTATCGCTCTACTGCTTTGCGCGTGTCGTAATCAGATGGTCCACAGAGAAGCATGAGAACGTATTATATCTGAATGGATTATCAGATTGTAGATATGTTAGATGTGTGCGAAAATTTTAGTCTTTCTTTCAATTTTATTTTATTTATACACAACATATTATTATGTTGTCAGTCGACAACGAAGTTGGTGATAACTAGACTGCGGATTTTTATGCAAAATAATAATAAAGCAGTTAAATAAAAATTCACTTCGTCCCTTAATAAATTTTTTACATTGAAAACATCATAACAACATTCTTGGATTTTTCTAATAGTTTTATATTTCACCCGGCCAATTTCTTCATAAATGCATCAAAATCCGCAGTCTAGTGATAAACAAACAACGGCACGGTAGAAGATTGTAATCATTACAATTATAAGTTAAGATTGCGAATCTTTAACGAAATAAAAATTATGTAAGCCAATTATAAGAAGTAGTAGCGGCATAAAAATGAATTTTTTCTTTTAATTTCAATGAGTCTGAAATAGTGTATCGATATTTTTATATTCTTCTAATATTCATTATGCATGAATTTTTTACGATAATTTACATGAATTTGTATATTAAGAAATTTTTTAAAGAAATTCCAGTAACAAGGGAACCATGCGAATTGATACGCCGACGGTAGACTATAATAGGGTCAATAGTATGTTATCGTACTGCAAGTAATGAGTGAGTCACGAAACATTTTACAAGTGTGTTATCAGATAGAACAATCCAGAGAATACACGAAAGGCAATTTAACAGTATAATTCTTTATGATATGAGTTTGATACAAGTTCTTCCTATTGAACGATGTCATAAGTGTTATATGTTTCTATATTTGTAAATTTAATTATTATATTAAATTCTGAGCACACGTAGATAATTCCGCTTCTCTTTGCGATACTTTCCGAGAAGGGTGTGGCGAATTTAATCTATTAAGCGCCTCTAACAAAACAGTAAAAGATACGGACACATTCTGCTTTTTTTATCACCACGTGTATATTACAGCTTTTACTACCGCGATGCTATCTCCTTGCTGTGGCCATTTTTCAGCGAAACGAACATGAATTTTTTAATTTAAATGTTTTAAATCCTCGTGTATGTGTTTCTTTTAGAGCTTACGTCAGATCAACGGTAGTAATTTGATTTGTTTAATTCGCAAATAAAAATAGCAATATACTGAATATACAAAAAATTGCAAAAATCAAAGACGTTAAAATATAGTCGCATTTTATTCTATAAACAAATGCAAAATGTTTTCAGGGTATTTTATTTTATCAATGAGTTTACAAATAAAATATACAATTAGAACGTTAATTTCTTAAAGATTTTTCTTAATTCTCAATGCCAATGATTGACAGTTATCCGACAGTAGAGAAACTGATAAATGCAAATAATTTTTAGAAAGTCTATTATCCTTTTTATAATCACCTCTTCAGGACGGTGTACGCCAATATAGGACTGATTAACGTCAACTTAAGGGGATGGTTTTCTCTGTTGTACCCAAGAGGTAGCCCGTAAAATGTTTATGTCCTTACTTAGTACCTCAAGTGCTATAACATGCCGTGGCTTGTTCAGCGATATCGATTTATCAATTCCCGTTGTTCCCTCGTAAGTCGAAACTATTGAAGTCGTACGTCATGGTATATTTTTTTTCTAGTTTTAATTACGCGAGCGTCATGCGAGTGTTTTTTTCCTCGTTAGTTGCGCCAGAGTTGGAATCGATATCAATTTTTATTTAAATAAAAGAAAGATTTCTATTTATTTTGCTCGAACTGCGCTTCCGATTGAAACAACTAGTTTTTATTCGAAAGCACAAATCTTTCGAATACATGTAACCAAATTAGTTAACATTTACTAAGTACATAATTTGGGGTTAAATAATCCAAATGCTCTGACGATGAAGAAACTTGGCATTTGCAATTGCCTTTGCAAAGTTAAGAATTTCGATACATTATTTTCAAGTTATTTCAAGTTTATACAAAGTCTTTGTGTCACCTTCAAGAATACGTAATCAAAAATATAGGCTTCCACTCAAAATTTCAAGGTCACTGCAATGTCAAACAACTGTAATCATCATCTACTCACTTTTATATCATATTTTGGCTGAACTGTCTCTTAGAAACCCCAAAATTTTCGATTATTATGTATCCAATCTTGTTCATTTCGACGATAAAACACGTACATCGAAGTCGTGGACCGCGGAAACCACATGTTAAATAGTTATGAGCATGTAAAGTTGAGTAATTTGATAGTAATTTTCAGTGTTTCTTCTCAGAAAGTGACAGGTCTCGCCATCATATTGGTTAGTAGGGAGCTCCTTGCGTGTAGTGACTCACTAGTGGCGACGCTGCTATAGAGATTATGTCTGTGTTAGGTCTGGGTTAGGTATGGTTAGATTGTGTATCGGTTCCGCGGTCCAGGACTTGGATATACGGGTTTTCTCGTCGAAATGAACAAGATTGGGTATATAATAATCGAAAATTTTGGGGTTTCCACGAGACAGTTTACCCCATATTTTTTTCGTATCACCTATAATTTTGGAATAATAAAATATTGTCCAGAGAACCGGACATCTCAACGCGCCGTACGTCGCGCGAAAGAGTTGGTCGGTGGGGACGCGGCTTAATCAGCGTTGATCATATTATCACTGTCCGAAAAGTCGTATCAGACTGGGTAATACGATACGTATGTACCAGTCAATCGTTATCTGGTCACTGTATACGGTCCAACAGAACCGTGCGTACGTGTTTATCACCGAACTAAGCGATACACGGTGCTCTCGTTCACTTCTGCCGAATAAATGGGCGCTGCCGCCGTAGCGGAGATACGGATCACGTATTTGCACTTCGCAAATTTCGCACGGTTGTATTTTTACAAGGCACTCGACGCGAACACCTCCGAGAATATACGATTCGCGTTGATCAAACGTTCCCGGCGCTCGTTAATTCGGAATACGGCGCGTACGAGGGAAAAAAAGAGGGAATAAGTGAGAGGAAGCGAGAGCGAGCACACACACCAGAGGCTGATTGAATATGCTTATCGTCCTCCCGGTAATTAACATTCTTCCAGGCCTGGGGGGGCCCGGAGGTTTCGAGTACACGTTTTCCTACCGCGGGCGGAACTCTCCGAGGTGCCGATAACACGGTGATGAGGCAATTAATATTGATATAACGCAAGACGAATCCCGCGCTATTGTTAACCGAACACTGAACATCATCCAGATTAATATTTGATCGGCAGGATTACGGGGTTGTTCCCGAGTGACAGGCGAGAAGCGTTGTTCCTGCCCGTCCAATTTTTGACGATCGCTCCGCGGAATTCACAATGCAGTTCCACCCCCGACCCCCTCCCTGGTCGCATATTCAACGAGAGTCCCGGTGTTCCGTTCCGCCGGTATAATAAACTTCTTGAAGCTGCGCTGGTATGCGACAACGCGATAATTATTATGCGCCGTTAAGAAACAAGATCTCCCCATCCACCCCGGACCACCCCCGACGAGCTCTGCTCTTCTCTTCTCCGCGATGCTCTGCTCTGCTTTGCTCGCGCGACAACCACGCCAAGGAAACGGAGTACAGTAATTTGAAAACGCAATCGTAAGCCTCGAATAACTCCGGCTACTTGAGATACTTTGCATGCCTCCTTGCAATCTCGGATCGCTTAACGCGAACCATTATATTATGCCTTTTTACGCTCTGCCCGGAGAGTTATCGCTTTTTGAACGGCCGGTCACGAATACACCGCGTGCCGCCGGGATATACTTGTGGGGAATCAAGGATCGAAGAATAACGTTGTAGAACGAACGATTAAGAAACTCTACCCGGAGACCGGAGGCGCGAGATGTAAATGATATCGCCCCCGTGAAAATATGAGAAACAACACCCCGCGACGCGAATTGCCTCGACGCTGTTATTCTGCTAAATTAGAGCGATAAATACACCGAATTACGGTCACTCTGACATTCTTTTTACGGCGTATGCAGACATTTTTATTAAGCGCTCCGGGTAGATTCGAGGGCAACTTATGGATGTAACTAATAGAAATCTACTACCCCTGGCAAAAATTATTCGATCAAACAAATCGAGCGTCTATCGTTATTATTCATATTTTCAATGTGGAAAATATTTTCATTTACTCGGCGTATATATAGAGATGATATTAAATATTATGAATGAGGAAATTAGACACTGTTTTTAAAAAGAACTTGTTCAATCACCCCCAAGCATTCGAAACAATTTTTGGCTATGTCTATTATCTTCACGTTTGCAAATATTAAAAGGTGTCGCTTTGTTATGCTATTTAAATTTCGTTATAATTTTCACACAGGTATACACTTTCGTATTTTATATTTGGTAAAAAGAGAAAATGATGGTTTTATTAACATTTTTCTGAAATATAACAATTTAACGTCTCGCTAAAATAAACGTGTATTTCTTACAAAAGATCCTTCAAAACTGATCGGAGCAGCTAATATACTATAGCAATTATCGAGATTGAAGCATAGACGGTGGGTTTTTAGGTAGGTACAATTTAATAAGAAGTATTTTAATGGCTTTCTTAAACGTCGAAATTAAATAAGAACTTTATTGAAGTGTAGTAAATTTTTGATTGTACGAGTATCGAGATTTTTATTATAGTAGCCAATCAAGATCGCAGCAGATGCATAAAATCCGTACTCTAGTGATGAGGAACGTAATAAATTCACGTCAGTTTTTACGACTTTCACGTTATATTACTAAATTGACGTTTAGCTCCTACTTTTCTTTTGTGACAATTCTACATTTTCGTGATTTCCGTAGGTTTTTCTTACAGTTAATAGTCTTTTAAACGTTTAACTTTAACTGTCACTGAAGAACAATTTATTTTGTATCATTATTTATTTTCGTAGGTTTTTCTTACAGTCAATAGTCTTTTAAATGTTCAACTTTAACTGTCACTGAAGAACAATTTATTTTGTATGACTCGAAGACTTGAAAAGAGAAAATGTATGAATATAAGTTAATTTAAGTTAATTTAAATCCTCTTTACAGGAACTTCAACTCGTAACTACTGAAAACCCTTAGATTTTGTTTAATACTTAATAACTTAAGTGAAAATCATACAGTTTATCTTCCATTTTAGCATTAAGATTTACAGTATATTAATAGATCATAAAAAATGTCATCTTATGAATTAATTTTTATTATTTAACTGTGTATTGTATTGCGTAATCGACAAATTTAAAGGACAGTTTCGAACAATTTAAATATCATTACAATTCCATTACGCGGGAGAAATGTCGAACAAATACACCCTCGACACTTGACAACGTCGTATTATTCAACTTTTCGACTTATGAAAAAACATTTACAAAGAAAACATCGGAGAAAAGCAATTTGAAAAATAAATTAAGAACGGAGAGCGTTCCCTTGTTCGAAGCTACGAAACACCGTCCGCTTCGATGATCGATGAATCGTATCGAATATCTCGAGCACGCTCTCCGTCAGCTGAGTTTGACACTTTCGAGCAGTCTTTACCCACGGATCCGCTCTCGCCGTCGCGACTGACAATTCGATCGCGCCAAAAAAGACGATCCCGGCTTAATCTGTGACCCGTGTGCACGCAACATTCAAACGCGAGTCACGTCAAACTTTATTACAGTCGAGGACAAAAAGATAGGGCACCCTATTAATTTATCAATTTTCATTTAGCATAAATAAATAGAATTTCTTCATCGTTTTACACTGATTTTGTTTATTTCGTCAATCATTGGGAACACTGACATGTTGCACCGCATGAATTCATCTAGAAAAACGTAAATTTTCAAGACTAAAATTTTATAGGATGTACAAAAAGAATTTATCTCCTTTTTTTTAAATATTAAATATTTCAGAGCCTCCTTCATTTTTTGATTTGTATAATTGTTTTCTGCCTTTATTGGTGTCATCCATGTTCAATGCATTGTTTTAACTCGTCAAGAGTTAATAATTGTCTTGCCGTGAAACATGAAATTAGTACCAGCGATTTTAATGCAAGTTCATTTATTTGCTCCGATAATGTCTAAATATTTTTGGCTATTAATTTTGCCACAAATAAACTTAATGTCCACTTTCTATGGTAGCCTATACCGTCGCAAATCATAACTTCGCTACCATCCATCTTCATCTTCAGCAAATTGTCTAGCAGATATTCTCGAATTCGGAGCTAGGACACAAATTTCACGCCTTTGAGTCAACGCAAGAGAACGATCAGAAATCTTTTCTTTGCCATAATTTTTAAGAAATTTACTAATTACGTTTCTACGTCAATTAAAGATTAGCAATTTTGACGAAAACTTTTCTTGCAACAATTCTAGAGTGGTTTCAATTGAAAAGCCACTTAATCCTTCGCAGTTGGAGCTATTTTAACTCGAAAATTAAACGTTTCTTCCGACCTAGAATAATTCCATTGTGTATGATTTTACGGATATGAAATTGATATAATATCTCACACAACTCTTGAATGTTTAATAATTGATTAGATACCGACATATGTTTAGTAATGTAAATTTTTAGTGGTGACTCCGAGTCAACACTCGAGTGTCAAGGGTTAATTTTTCTCCACGTCACGTTCTTTGCACTGAACAAACATATTTACATTAAATGCCATGTACCGAAGACTTCTCGCGACATGTAACATTAACTTTTGTCCAGATTTACAACTGACAATTGTAAATCATCATTCTGTCTCACTTGAGGACAACGTTTAGGTCTTTCTCCATAACATTTCTTGGAAACGGATACCCCGCGTGATCTTCCGTCCAGATATTTACAGCAATGTGCACTATATAATTCACTAAAACATCAAATTGAAACACGTAGAAACGTAAGATGCCCAACGAACGTGTCATCCGAACACGCTAGTCGCACGCATTTCGACGTACAGGGTGTATAAAAATTATATGTCACGAATACTATGGAGGGATTCTATACTTCTGGATCGGTGGAGATCTGTTAAAAAATTGGACCGGAAAATTGACCTTGACCCTTTCTTTTAAGGTTAAAAAATTTGTTATCGTATTCATCGCAAGGAACAAAAGTCTCAAGGGATCAATGGATCTCAAGTGAACCATTCTCTTTAAAAACGACTTTGAAGTTTCGTGAATTAATTTCTTCCATATGTCTACAGGGTTTCCCAAAATGGTATAAACGTGTAGGCAATGATTCTACATGAGAAAATAAATTGAAAATATAGAATAAATTTTTTTCGTTTGACGCCTCGTTTTCGAGAAAATTCACTTTAAAAATCCGTCAAGTTCGCGTGCCTAACGTTTGGAACAAGTAGAATTAGTAGGTTATGAACAGACGCGTCAAACGATTGCCATTCAAGAGCACGCGTGTTCGCTGAATTTTCAAACACTAACTTCTCGAAACCAAGGCGTCAAATGAAAAACATGTATTCTCAAATTTGCAACGAACTTTTCACTAACATATTATCAATTTATTTTCTCGTGTAGAATCATTCCCTCCACGTTTATATCATTTCGGGACACCCTATAAGACATATGGAAGAAATTAGTTTATGAAACGTCAAAGTTGTTTTTTAAGAGAACGGTTGATTTTTAAGAGATACGATAAAAAATTTTTTAACCTTAAAAGAAGGAGTTAAAGTTAATTTTACGGTCAATTTTTTTAACAGATCTCCACCGATTCAGAGGTACAGAATCCCTCCACGGTATTCGTGACATATAATTTTTTATACACCCTGTACGTAGCGAGTTCCGTGATCTTCCCCGCCGTGACATAGGCAGAGGCAGAGTCGGAGAAAGAAGGAGATATAGGTAAATAGTACAAAGAAAAACGAGCGAAATGACAGCAAGTCCTTTATCCAGTGTAACTAGGTGAAAGGAAGAAATAGCTACAAAGCCGAGGAGAAAGCGCGGGCAGGGTCCAGACAAGGACAGCCAGCGACGAAGAATAGGAAGAAAACGAAAAGCATTGATACACCACAATGGCGTTCGTCTCTTTTCCTCTCGTTCTCTCTCGTCCTCCGTTATATTCCCTCCAGCATTGCCCCCCACCCCTTGTCTCGCTATGCCCGCGGCCGTGATCCAATCCTTAACCTTCCAAGATCGAGACTGGCTCCAGCAGCAGCAGAAGAAGGAGAAGACGAAGAGGGGACATGGGACGCGGTAAGTACACGAACGAATGACAAACACGGAGCAACGTGAACGTAACTAACGAGAAGATAAGTCGAGAGACTTACCTCGGCGAGCGGTGTGGTCAGGTCGATTTTTCTTCTGTCCGCGGGTGTATCCTCCGCGAGCTGGTCACTAACTAGCTTGCACACATCACCCATGACTTCCGTGCGACGAGCGCGCGCGTGACAAAACAACCGAAACAACTATCTTCCCTTCGCTCGGCTTTTAATTATTTTGATCTCGTTGTCGCGGGGTCTACGCGAGACACTTCGCTCTCACAACCGTATACGATATACGCACTAGCAGCTAGCGGACAGGGGACGGCGAGAATTCACGTGTAACGTAGTCAAGACGGATGGGAGGGACACCTCGGGGATCATCGCGTCATATGTAACGCGCGTACCGACGTGCGATTGCGGACAGTGGTGTCGCGCGGTCTCATTCCTCGATCGGCTGCCGGTCCTGCTGGTCGTGTCGTCGTCGTCCCCTTCCGATCCGACAGCGACGACTTTCCTCCTCATGTGTCGAGTTCGAGCACCGATCAAGGGGTTACGGCCGGCCGGTGGTAATCTGAACGGACGCAAACGCAAAGCTGTCGAAAGTCACTTATTTTTCACGCGATAGAGCCTCGGGAACGTGCTCCGGCGCAACGACGAATGCGATCACACCCGCCCCGTCCAGGCACGGAGGGCAAACTGTCGCCGTCGCCTGATCACGGGCCGCACCGCACCACCGTGCCGAGAAAGTAGCCGAGAGCGAAACGCGATGGCGCTACGGCTGCGCGGAGTCTGTGCCGTGAGACGCATGGGGCCGATCGCAACGCCGCTGTCGGCCGATCGTCGCACTATACGCCTACACGGACACGTTCGAACATGCCTATCCGTATACCCGGCACACCGATCGCACGGTTATTCGAAGATGCACACCCACACAGTCTCCCCCCGACCGACCACTCGACTTCCACAGCCGACAGCTCGCAGAGATGTATGCGCGTATACAACTTCGCGAACCCGCCGTCCGACAAGCTCTCGCTCGCCTGTAGAGGGGAGTCAACGGTTACTCCCCTCTGCGCCCCCAGGCCGAAAGTATCCCAGGGGCGGCACAACCGCAATTCGTCGATTGCAACGACTGATTGTGAGCGCGATTTAACGGAAGTCGAGCGAGCTGTCTACTTTTAAAACGCGCCCCGATACGCCGGAGTTATGTATAGCGATCGTCTAAATTGCTCTGTCCCGAACGATCTACATTCTTTTCATGTAAATGAGTTTACGCAGCGCACACGCCGCCTCTCGACCCTATCCCGGACCGTTTGTATCGCGGCGTGTCGCTTTGCTTCGCCTCTTTTGCTTCTTTCACATCTTTTTTTCTTTTCTATCGGTGTTGTTCAGTTGTCATCTTTTTGTTTCAGGTTAATCGAAATTATTGAACCCGGTGGCTGACACGCGCGAGCGACGATAAAACCGGTGACGTATAATAGATGAAGGTAGCTAGAGCAGCTAGCTTTACGGGACTTAAGTCGCCCCTGACGCTAAGAGCATGTCGCGAACCGTCAGCCTCCCTTTTCGCCGTGCCACTTGCGAACAGCATACATAGGGAGTTAATTAGCGGCGACACATACGCGACGGCTGTAATCGGAATAAAATGATAAGATTGGTTCGAACGGGGAACGATGGAAATTAGCGGAAAGCCCGTTTCAATTTTCGTAACGGGGGCCAGGATCGGAGCGTTGTCCGAGCGATTCTCATCAAAAGTCAAAGCGTCCTCGTTATAACTTTTGAAACTGCGAATGCACCCACCCCGTCTCCTGCCCCCTGCACCCACCCCCTCACCCGGCACCGCGAAAGTTGCAAAATCGTCTTCGGATTAAGCACCCGAAACGAGAGTGGACTTGGAACACTCTGCTCCACAGACTGTTGCTGCGATTAGCAACTAACAACAAGCTAGTTTTGTCGCACGAAGAATAAAGTAACCGGAGAGCTTCGGGTTCATGATCCCAAGCACGGATTCCTAAATCCGAGTTAACACTGTTTTCGCGATATCCAACGCGGGTGAGAGAGAAACCGGTGGACGTTCCTATTAGAACGCTATGATTTACGAAGAAATGTTAATGGTGTTCATAAATTTTTAGTAATCGTAAACCTGGACGTTCTCGTGCACTGAAATGTCCTTATTATGTGATACTTTTGGGTCATCAAGCTTTGAGTTTTCTGCTGGGAATTATCACTCGTTGGTCGAGGTCAACGCGAAATGTCTATAGGAACAATCTTGTTTATTTATAATTACCGTGATATTTTTTAATTAATTTTTCATGGAAGTAAGTGACTCAACGTACGGTGTTATTATTTGTTTCAGCACTGTGGCTTATCAAAGGGGCTGGTTAAAGAAAAAAAGGTTGAGGACCACTGGTCTAATGATCGTTGGGGGATTGGCGTGTTCTTAAATGCCACACGTTACGGTGAAGTGTCACACTGTCTACGCAAATCGAATTTTACGAGGCTCAATCCCACCGGATTGAAGTGCATCGCCGACACTAGGGGATGCCACGCAATACGCCGGTCTTCGGCATGACGGAAGCTAAATTCCACAGGGAGCCGAAGCTTTTGGCGACTTAGCTAGGCGACCCTGGCTGGCCTTGGATAGTGCGGCGTATCCTGGTGTTGGGTCGGCGAGGGTTTGCAGTGTAGGTGGGTACGGTTAGGTGATAGTGGACGGAGGGTTAACGCGAAAGCGGAAAGAGGCCGGGATACACTTCGGGGGCGGAGGAACGGCCGAGAGTTCCCGACAGAACAGATCCCGTGCTATCGTCGGCAGACGTATAGCCCCTCCGCCTTTGAGGGCTTCGCGAAAAAGAATCGTATACAGAGAGGCGAAGGCAAAAATCGCGCGAGAGTGCACGCTTCCACAAATAACCATAGTATTTTACAGTTCTTCTCGGCTCCAGCCATAACTGCTCGGGTCACACGGCGTCATAAATCGTGACTCGCATCGGGGGCGAAATTTTTATAAGAACACTGTTTTCAATAAAAAAATGTTAGCTACAGTGGAACCTCCTTTATACGAACCAATTAATGCTAAACTTCGTACACACGAAGTCGAAACCGTGTCTCTACTGTACGAACTACGACCGAGCGTACTGTTAGATATTTGAACGCGTACAGTATTATCTCCGTAACTGTCGCAAAGCTCTCCGCCGTAACTGTCAAAATTTTATCACCGCCACTGGGGAGACCCCCCTTGGTATCAGTCGAGTCATAAACACGCTCGACGACCCAGCCAGCGAGGGGTCAAGTATAGGTGAGACTCACACTAATGTAAGCGATACAAAATATTGCAAAACTTTTCTAATTTTTTATTTTTTTTTTTATAAAATTTTTACCATCACATTCGTCTCGTTTATCTAATTAAGATGACATCAAACACGATATAGTTTCGATCATAATAACTTATATAATAAGCGATTAAAGTTTCGGGCGCGGAAGAGGTAACGAAAGAGAAGCAGAGATTCAAAGCGCTATCCTTCTCTACGTTCGGCACACTGCAGAGAATGTTGCACCTCTACTAGAATTGTCGCTAGGAATACATGACGGTACGACAGTTACGGAGACACTATGCTGTATCCTGAAGTACATAAACACGTATGACTGACCTTCACCGATTCCAACAAACGAGAAAACTCGGATTGTTGCGGACGGTCACATGACCTTTATGTACGAAAACAACAAACTTCTATTATCCGAACGTCGACCTCTGTTATCGGAACAAATAAAAGCCGGAGGTGGGAGCAGAAGCCTTTGTTATCCGGACGGGCTTGTACCCCGACGTGTGCGGATTAGGGCAACACCTTGATTAGGGTGGACCTTAGCTACACTTGACAAAAATGATTTCGCAATGTTCTTTTAGTCTCATCCCTCGGAAATGTGACAAGTGTTCGGAAATGATCTGGGAAAAAAATTTGGGGCCGATTGGATCATGGGAACCCGACGCGCATAAAAATTTGGGATTTTTTATACCACAGAAGACATAAAATTTTCAAATTTCAAAATTCAAAAATTTTCAAATTTTTAAATTTTCAAATTTGATGCGCTTTGGATTCCTATGATTCAATCGGCCCAAATTTTTTCTAGATCAGATTTTCTCAACACTTGTCACATTTCTGAGGGGCAAGACTAAAAAAATTTTTTGGTCACAAAATAGCGATTGGAAAAGAAGAAGAATATGGTAACAATTGGAATAACATCGCTCACACGTTATAATCACACAAAAGTGGTAAAGATAATGGATGTATGGTAAAGGAAACAACGTGTAATTCAATAATATTTATACCGTCTCAGCAAAATTTTTATAAATGAACAATAGCACAATATAACAGAAAAATATGTTATGTTAGGCTCGAAGTAGCTCGACAATTGGTGAACGAGGATTAAATAGGGTGGTTTTAGCAACATTAGTTCCTTCTGATACGAATCTCTTTAAAAGAAGTCCATGAAAGTTACTGAACCACGCTTGCCGCGGTTTTGCATACTGAGTACCGCACATAAGGTACATTTTTTAAAACAAGGAGAAATTGATTTATTCCACTCGCTTTAACGAGGGTACCCAAGTAACGATCTTAAAGAAACGTTGCAATGTACAAATAGTTCATAATAATCTAAATAATAATATAAACGAAACACACCTAATTTCTTTGATTCCTATACCTATTATTTTAATTTCGCAGTGACGATATTTTTACTATTAGCAATTTCAGTTTGCTTTTTGAAATAGAGCAGCAATAAGCGGCGCTTTCAGGCTTTCGCATTCGCCGTGTGTGTGTGTCACAAAAATTCGAGCGACTTATTGCGCGACCTAACACATAAATAAACACGTTGACATATACGTATCATCCCTCCAGGTATTTCTCAATTTTACCTCGTTTTTCAGTATTCCGGTATCACGAACAGGATACCGTAGCCGCTGCGCGATATTCATTTTTTTCCTCGCATAAACCACGTACGTGTCACGCAGAACGCGGTGCTTTAATGAAAACGTACGGCGTGTTTTAATTAAAACTGCTTTGACCTCCCGGTAACGCACTTACATGGGACAGCTCTGATTAGCGATTTCCAGCAAACAAGACAGAGCAATATCCTCCCGATCTCCAGTCTTGATGTTCGTATGCGTGCGCACGTTGTGTGTCTTTAATTTTGGGTCCTCTGTCACGTCGCTCGTTATTACGGTTCAGCGTTTTCGTCTTTTCTTTGCGTTCGCCGTGACTTGCCGGAGCCGGGGCGAATGTCCAATCGATTCGCCGTCGCATCGTTGTAAAAGCGGGCGTGTATGCATTTCGCGTGTTAAATCTGCGTGGCCTGCAACAGAATATCCATCTCCGCGCGTGCAGCTTCAACGATCCGCATTTTGTCCTTTGTGATTGCGCCCTAAAGTAGGGCGAAATGATTCGGCTGACGCGATGAGGGCTACAGACGAAACGGGGATCCGCGAGGATACACGAATTTCGAGAGAACTCCTGCGTCCCGGATAACTGCACTATTTTCTCCAAAGGGAACGGGAACTTTTCTCATTCGAGGATCGTTCTTCGGACATCTCCCGGTAGAATTCTAAACTTCACGATGATTTATGAACAATCGTCCGTCCAACGGGTCGCAATAGAGATTCGTCAAAGGGCTGAACTTGATCGAATGAGATTTATCGCGTGAACCGAGCAGTTTCGCGGAAGAGTACTTTAATCAGCGGCAATCTGTTTCTCTGCCGGTGTTGTTTTTTTTTTTCTGTTGTTATCAATCGCGTGAAAAAGAAACGAAACAGCGTGGAGGGGAAACGCTCGTCGGAAAGGAGAAATGAGAAAACAATTACGCTATCAACCGGTTGAATGGCGAGTTCTCAGTCAATTTCGCGGGAAGCTTCGGACAATAAGCAATGTAGATAATAGCTGAACGGGTACCTTATCTACGGGGGGCCTCTGCGCAGGATTGCAGCCCGAAACGTTTGTTCGGATGATAGAAAGTATTTCGCCGTGGTGGTGGTGATGGTGGTGGTGGGGCAAGTAGAAAACTTGGAGAGGAGAGAAGTTTTTGCGATACCGCGAGAACCGTATCAGATTTCCTGAAGCTAGGCGAGAGAGGTTCCCATCGCAACTCGAGTTCAATTCCTCGCTTTTAAAGCCCGCTTATACTTCGTACTTAGTTTTCGCGGCAAGCGAAACTTACCTAACAGATACGAGTCGTTGGGCACGATATGGAATCCGAGCGAGGAAGTCGTCGTTCCACCCTTTCCCGGTGATGGACAAATCGTCTCGGGGACAGAAATTGAATGTCGAACTGCATGTACTTTCTAACTACGGGCCCGGGCCGAATAGTTTCGTTAACTCGACTTACGCGGAATCGCGAAGGGCTCCTCGGAACAGATACGCTTTTTCTTACCTTTCCAATGAATCGCCGGAATTCGTTTCTTAAGTCCGGTTTAGAGAACTTTCCAAATGACATTAATTTTCAGCGAATCTACCGGCGAACTTCTTGCGACAAATATACGTAAACTTCGATCCGGCGGACCCTACCGTGGGAATCGAATGTTACGGAATACAATAGTATCATATGTATATTTATTTATGTGCTATCTTCAAATAACCTCGGGATCACATTAATCATTTTTACCATTTTGATTGAAAATAAAAGTTTTCTAAGTCAAAACGCTATTCTGGGTTCTTCTAATGTCCTTACTGTTTTGTATTTCATCTATTCATTTTTATTATAAATATATGAAATCCCTTGTCTAATTATTAGTTAATATATATGTTAGCTAATCAGCAAGGCTTTAAATTAAATAAATTAGCTTTACTTGGCGGTCATTGTTTATCAAGAGTGTGACAATTATAAAATACTGTTTCTAGTATTCAATATTTTTCAATGAATGTAAACTTTTATGACTGGCTTTTATATGTACATGTTTACATGTTGTATTGTATTCTATACATGATAAACGGTGTTTGTAACTTAATTGCAAGGTAAAGAATTGAATAATCAGATTATTGATCGCATAAACGGCGTATTGAATCGTAATGGTGAATTAAAGCAAAATATAATGAAACTTTAAATGTAGATATTGTACGTATATAAATGTTTTCATTGGTGCAATATTTGTTACATTAATTTAATCTGGCAACCATGTTATGCTTGGCATTATTATCCATCGTCTCTGTGCAATTCGGAACATTTATTTAACGATCGACTGTTGCGCTGTGCATTTCACTCTGATGACTTATGTTCACGAACGTACTTTAATTTTAATGTTTATGATAGGGTTTATGACGCAATTTCTGTTCTATGCGAGTTTCATGTTAATAAGTTGCGCCGTGTTCGCAACCCTTGCCGCTATGTATGTAGCAATAAACTATACATTATTTAGGTGTAAGCCGTCACTATGCGTATAAATTTTGCAAAATCACTGTTCCATGCCAAAGAAAGACGTGATACTCTTCGATACCGTCCGCCATCATTAAATGGAACAAAACAAGAAAGTTATTCGAGCCTTTTGTAGATAAAAATACTGTTTGTTATTTTAAATAGGAAATTCAAGAATGCTGTTAATCCTGAACAAATCTGAACTAAAATAAATAAGAAATTACACTAAACAGAAGGAACAACAGTGTTTGAAACGTAAAATTCATTCTTGCAAAAAATTTGGTTTTTTAGCTGGCAAACATAGAACTTTTGTAGATATCGACTTGGCTGTAGTTCAGATGACGATGACAACACCCACTGAAGACGTCTACTAAGATTTAAGTAAATTGGGTGATTGGTTTTTGAAATATTCTGGCAACCAATTCGACGAACATAGTTTCGCAGATTATTCATAATTTTACAAATATATGCAATGCTTTAGGTTTACATTTTCAAATATTTCATCAGCTATAATACTAATTGGTCGAGCCAAAAATAATTTGTGTTTTCATTTTACAAATTGACGCCGTATAAAATTTTATCAATTAATCTAAATAAAATTTTAATATCACAATTGTATTTATCGAAATCGTACGAAAGTTGGTTAACACAAATATTCGTTGAGCAGAAATTAACACGTTCATGTCCGGTACTTAATTTCCAATTGCCTTTTGTTGCTTAAATTACCCGAATGTGGAGCAGCGCCCATATTTAATCAGCCAATTCAATTCCGTCCCGGCAGAAGGTTAATCTTCGCTGCATATTTTGCAATATTTCCTGACAGAGCGTTTAACCAGCACAGCCTAGGATCCCAGTAGAACAATAGATACGTTGTTCCCGGGGCCAAGTTGTATTTCTCATCCCGATTCTCGTCCGTGGCCGCAAAATGTATCGCGGTTAATTAATTCGCAGGTCGAACCGCTCATACAAAGCGGCGGTCGTGATGGCCCGTGCAATTTGGTGTATCGTTACGAGGGGATCGCGCACGCGGCGGCCGCGATGTTTCTGCGGTTCGTTCGTAGCCGGTTTTACGTATGCCATCGCGAAACAATCGTATTCCCCCTACGGCCATAACCGGTCCAAGGGTAAGGCGAGTACGTCTTCCGTTTCCGCGGCGAGTTTCGGGCCAGGGTTTGTCTCTCTGGAGGAATGTTCCTTCTCTAATTTATGAAACGCTACGGACGTTACGCCGTTTACGGAGACGCGTTCGAAGCGGCTACGAAGACCTCGGGAGTTGGCACGTGAAGGGAAAACTTTCCAGGTTACCTGCCCTGCCGCTAGGCACTGATGCTCAGCTATCCCGAAGGTTACCGCCGGCAGGATTTTCTTGCTACGTCATTAGTATTCCGAGATATATACGGAGCCATTGAGACAAAGAGGGACAGCACGAGAGACGTGAACGGACGGACCGTCGAGGTGGAGTTTCTGCTAAATAAGTATCCCACGCACATAGACACGTTTCAGTACTCGCCCTACTTGCTGTTTCATCCACCGCCCTTACGACTTCTTCGCCTCTTCTTCTTCTTCTTCATCTACCCCCTCCAACCTCATATTCTTCTTCTTGTTCTCCCTCCACCTATTCTCAGCCTTTGTAGCCAGCTCGTTCTCGGGAAGACTAAGAAAGAAACGCGAACACTCTTAACGACTGCTTTTCTTCGTCACTTGCCACTATCGCGCACCAAGGGCAGGGAGGATACGACCGGTCGGCTAGCACCGAGAAATATGAACTGTCTTTGCCTACCGTGCTTCTTGCAATCAACGAAATTAATGATTCGTTCATGTTCGCCGAAATATATTCAACGCGGTTTAATTAGAACCAGCGGATCCGGCGATGTGGTAAAACACGCGATAAGAAAGGAGCCGGTATCGTTGCGAAATATTTTCTGAAATTCGTTGGGGTGAATGCACGATTCGTTACCGCGATCATGCTCGCTGCGTTCGAGAGAGGGAGAGGAACGATTATTTTAGCGTTGTTTCTAATTATTAACATCATGCGGATGTTTATGCAATTTTCAATTTTTATAGAGAAACTTCAAGATAGTGGAATTGATTAAAATCCTATTTTTCATGGGAACAGTCTTTGTAGATCCAAAACAAATAAACATCGTACTAAATTCTATAAAATTTTATATTATAACTAGACAGCGGATCTTTATGCATTTATAGGAAAATTAAGTAGATGAAATTCAAAATTATTGGAAAATTAAAAAAATTGAAGTTGTCGATATATGATTTCTTCTGTATTAAAACCGTTAAGAGAAGAAATAACATTCAATTTGGTTTCTATTTCTTGCAATCGATGCAGACAATTTTTATTTTGCATAAAGATCCGCTGTTTAACATTTTTTGAAAAGTTTCATTAGCCATTAATGCATAAACATCCGCAATCTATTAATTATATAATTATAAGTACATATTTTAATGCATTAGTTCATTAAACCTACAGTAATGGCATCACCGTAAGGACGTTGTAGAATATTTCAAAATTTATTAAACGAGATCAAAATATTCCAGTCTCTTTTTAGATCGATAATAATGTTCATTTGATTTCCTTTATAAAAATTGGCTAAAGTCAAACGTCGTTTATCGCATTTGATAATATCACTTTTATGAATTCGTAAATTTTATTAAAGACATTATCTCATCTTGTCAAGCCAAAGACTGATAACACCATTAACAATTTTTATTTCTGTAGAAGACATCATAATTTACTTTCATGCAAGTTTCCGAGCAATTAAACCATCAAAGCGTCGTTGCAACAATTCGCAACATCCTGATTTATTGAGGGTAGGATTCGTATACGTTAACAGGCACACCAGATTCAATAATTCGTCCAATAATGGAAATATAAACCACTGAAGCCATTAATAAATGAAGTACTTATCGTAACACCGGTAATGTTCATTATGTAGCTCGAAAATTAATTTGGTGTACTCGCGCAAGGAACACTTTTAAACGGAATTGCTTTCGGTAGTAGCGAAGAATTTCGATGTTGTATTTCCAATTTATACTGAAATTGCATGATATATTGAAAACAAACAATATTACAATTTTTTAGTGTTCTACCGAGAGACATATTAAGAGTTGCTAATTAGATTTAAGATATCCTTTTAGAGGACATAGCCGAGTGCAAAGGGTTAAGAAAGGAAATCTATTTCACTCCAGGTTGGTAACAATTGAGGTAGACAATTTTGCACGAAGAGTTCCCCAGGCTAATTACCAATGTTAAGCTGACACACAATTAATCCATGCACATTTATATTTCACTATTTTCTTATTATCAGTAGATTCGTGATTCTATGCATTTATGACAAATGTGAGAATATGAAATCCAAAGTATTACAAAGATTAAAAGAATGTAAGAATATTTATATATTATTTATTTATTGCTTTGAAACATATAAGTGTGTAACTTACAATTAGTTTATATTAATTTTCCTAGGATACAACCACCTAATTGAAATTAAATTTTAATTGAGCATAACTCAATGAGCTCGAAAATAATTTTTAGGTCTCTAATATCTGGGCGTAAGAATATTTATACGTTACTTTCAACCTATTCAAATTACTGAAGGAGGATTTTTGCAATTAAGATTTTTCATAAATATCCACAGGCCAGTTATGAAACGAAGCTCTCCTTCCGAGTTTCCACTCGAGAGATACTGGCGGCCTGGCAGCTGTTCCGAGGGAATTATTTTAACTATTCTTCGATCGATAGGGAGATAGTTTTTATTTCGAACTCCGGGCGGTCCGCGAAAAAATTCAATCTCAGAAATGTATGGACGGTGCGAGGTAACCGAAAGCATTTCTGTGATTGTGTGCTCAAAGGAGACTCTTATCGATCGTCTTCGTTTCATCACAATACCGCGGCGGAGTCGCGAGGAGGAACAGAGAAAAAAAATATTAACTGTTCCGGTCCATACGGCACGCAAACAGAGATCTCGCGCGGTGCTGCAGTGAAATGTGTCAATCGACGGTGAACCCTTTAAAATGATCAGGTCGCGAATCAAGTGACCCAAATAGTCGTTCCAACTGTCCAATATTTCGGACGATATATAATTTGGCTGGAGGTTTCCAATCGATCCGATAGACGGGCCTTCGCGTGTTCTCCCCCGAGCGTCGAAACTTCGTAACAACGCGTTTAATCGTGTGATACCGATACCGATACCAATACCGTTCCTACTCGTAAATAAACCTCCGAAACGATCGTTCACAAACGATTTGCCCCGGTGAAACGTCGTCACATCCGCCGCCTGTAATCAGCATTTAGCGAGTCTTGAAAAAAAATTGATTTTTTTCCATTAAAGCACATGTCTTTAAAAATATGTCTACACATTTGTTTAAATCCGTAAGAATAACGGAGTTGTTCCATGAACAAATTGATGGGGCAATACTAATCCAATGATATAACTCTTTTCTTTCTAATGATTTTCTTTGTGACAATTTTCCAATTGAAACGACACCGAACTCTACGTAATTTAGATAAGATTTAATCGTTTAATTCGCTACATAGTAGAACTCCGATTATTCCTACAAATCAGTGCAACATGATTGGATAATAGAACAGCGAAACCCAGCTACAGCAGATTACATCTGTCTGATTTGTACAATAAATCGTGTTGTACATGAATCGCTTTGGATTTAATTGTACACGCGTAATGTAACAATAATAGAGAATTCTATCATCCGTTCGGATAATCGAGATTCCACTAAAACGTCAGTTAAATAAATGATGCCAGTTATAAGTTTGTTGTCATCTGTTGTTCAAAGTTGATTAACACCTACTTGTGCTAAAATGAGTTTGAAAATATGGGTAATGGAGGAAGGTGGACGGAACAACAAATGATTTGCAAACTTTTCAAAGGTACTGAACTGTTTTCGTATACATTGTACGGTGTTTGTTCGATATATTGAAATATACGGGAACAAGGAAAATTCCGAAAATTTTCGGACAAGAATTTTGTTAGACAGGAATGAGTAAAGTAAAATATAATTTTTGTGTGAACATGGAGTATTGAATTTTCTCGAAGTTCATTATTATAGTACAAGGTTAGCAACAAGGTAAGTAACGAAATATAAGGGAAGCATAATCCTTCTTCGTGGTAACTATACTCTGTGTACAATGTATTGCGTAATAAGTACTGTCATTAAAAATAATCTACAATTTCAAATTGATGTGCAAATATAAATAAAAGCCACACTTTATTACGAAAATAAACGTAATAAGAATATATTTTCCACATCGAAAGAAGAGAACTCAAAGTTATTGTTATCAAACACCCTGTTATACTATTTGTTCGATATTCTGCTGAAGAAATATTCTCGCGAGGCAGCGAATTTTCTAAAATGGTAGAAAAGAGCATATTCGAATGCCACACAGTAAAAACATTCAAGAATTGGACCATTTATTTTCTTAAGATTATTAAGAAAACATATAAATGCCTATGTTGATTCTTTATCATAAAATTAATCTGGACAATTTTTGTTTTGCTTACAAATCCGCAATGTAGTTATTACGTAAAGAATATTTCGTGAACATTAATTAATCACTGTTATCCCCTTGTTTTTAATGAATCGTGTTCTGGCTTCCTTGTTTCGTGGTATCTGCTCATGCTAGATGTTTTGCTATTTTATGCGTGCTTCGTCTCTCGTAATTCGTGTCCGTAGTTTGCGTTTTATGTCTGTGCTTGGTGTCTCGTTACACCGACGAGATGTAGAAGTATACCAGATATGAGCAGTGATTACCCTGTTGTGGTTCGGTTGAAATCGAGACTAACGAAACTATGACAATTCAGAGAGCTCTACTCCGAAAAAATCTAAAGAAAATCTTTCCTATTTGGCCCCATTCGCCTCAAAGTATCGCTTTCAGAACAAACTGAATACTCTCAAGACGTAATCTGTTTTGCATTACACGACGTGGAATTCCAATTTGTTGCTAAAAATCTATGATCCTGTGCCCTCTATGTTGAAGATCGTAGGATACTAAGATTACATCAAGCAGAATCATCACGGTTGGTCAAATAGAAAATGTGGGACATAAATAAAATTTATAAGATTGTGACCACGATATTGCTACTGTGTTAACAATACTCCTTTGGGTGTCAAAACGCTAGTGACTCAAACCATTCTTGGTTACAAAAAATTGTATTTACAGTAATAATTTCTTATTTTCATTCTTGTTATCAATAGCGCAGGGGTGCAATGTTAATCACAATCAGTATGGTCGACTGTTACATACAATTGATAATGGAGTTTTAGAACCTTATGAGCAAAGACGGATTTCGTTTATGCCCGTGCAGAGTAAAGTAGCATTCAACTTTACCGATAGTTCGTGAATACCTACCCAGATTTAATTTTTTTATTGTAAAGAACTAAAGAAGCTTTAGCACAGACGAGATATAAGAGTAGACCAATCACCAAATTAAAGGTGGAGGATGACACTTTGTCATAGGGGCACTTCGATTCAAAAGCAACACGAACGCCTATGGAAAAAGCTCGCACAATATTGACCCAAGAACATTTTTTAACCATGAAATAGAACTATAATTTTTAAAAGGAAAAGATCGTAATTATGACGAAAAATTATTTAATTTTCGCAGCTATTAACTCGATGTGATTGTCGATTTTTTATATTTTATACTCTAGACTATAATGTAGTCTAGAGTCTAGAGTATACTATACCCATAGGTGGTAACGTGTATTTTTCATATTTTAAAGTAATTAGTATTTAAATGAATAAAATAATAAAATTAAATTAATAAAGTAATAAAATTAAAAGTATTTTAAAATAAATTCTATAAATTTTTACTGCGTTCCGTATTTATATGAGAGTCACACATTGATTCTAAAGTGTACTTTAAAAAATACATTTCAATCGAAGTAAAATATGAAATGATTCGATTAAAATTTAAGAGAGTTGCAGGAAATATTTGCAAATAAATCATAAAAACGTAAATACAGAAATGTAAACTTTACTTCGTCGCAGTCTAAAAAGTAACATAAATTATAACATACATAATAATTAATTATTTAATTAAAAATTAAATAAGTAAGTTAGATGAAATTAAATAAATTTTGTTGATCTTTGAGCATGTATTCTTCATGGCTCTTTCGTCAATGTTAAAAGAACTTATTCTTTGGATTCGATCATGGATCAAAGTAATCTGGCAGATCATTTTGTTGTTTCAATAAGGTCTTGAGAACATGGTCTATGCAATTTGGCAAATGATCTACCAACATTCGTGGCATTACAATCAAATCATGAAATTCTTCCGGTTGCGCCCATCGCATCCCATACTTTGTTTCTTTTGAACTGTCCTTTTTGCTGTAAGAAAACAATAAGCAATATATTATAACATTTCCATTTTTTCGAGAATGTGAGATCCATAAGTTTAGAGATTGTTATTTACTTATAGTATGGATATTGGAAAGTTATAAATATTATGTTTTTGCATTGAGTATCTTCTATCTATTAAGTTTAAGTTATGCATTGAGTATCTTCTATCTATTAAGTTTAAGTTAACAGATTAAGTTTAAGTTTACATTTATTAAATTTTTTACAAAATTAACAGTGACCTATAAAAGTTTTCTTTTTCGTATAGCTTCTATTCGTTGCTACAGCAAAAATGATTAATTGTCGACTAGTGACTTTGTCATTCTAAACGGTGATCTAGTTTTTAGCGTTATTCAGAATTGTTTAATCAGTGGTATCCAACTTATGATAATGAATGCTCTGGATCAGTTGATTACCATGATCTCAATGAAAAGACAGACGGAGGTTACAGATTACCACTGCAGCAATCAGCATGTCAAAAAAAAAAAAAATGACTACAGAGACAGACTAGAAAATAATGTCAATGTCGCACCTTTTTCCTTCAGACTCTTTTCTTTCTGGCTGGATCTTAGTGACGTGAAGTATTTTTCCTCCGACATACAGTCTCACCTTCGAGAACCTTCTCCTCGCAATGTCTTGATCGTACATATTATCTTCCTGTAAAGTAAGATGAATATTAGTTGGTCAATGTATAGGTGTTCGATGGAGAAAGGTAGTCAAAAAGTAGCCATAGTAAATAATATAATTTTAAAAATTGCCTCGATTATAATCGTTAAATACGCACTTTTTGGATAGTACATCGAGGACTAAATTTCAAGGTTAAATTACACACTTTATAAGATGCCGAAAGTTTTTTAAAAGGTCTGACCAAATGTTAAGAAACTGAAAATTTCTTTTTTTTTTTATTATATCATGTAGAAAAGAATTTAGGATCAATGGACTAATGAAAATATGCAGGAGACAGTTAAGCTTATTATAATAAAGTATGTGATTTTGATAAAATCTGATCAAGGTTTTTAAAATATTTTAAAATATTTTTCGGACACTTTTCAAATATGAGATAATAAAAAAATAATAATCTATTGTAAGCAAATTATTTTGTTGGAATATTGGAACAAGATGTCACCGTATCATTGTACCTAATGGATTATATTATATACTTTTTTAATGGAACAGTCTTTTCTCGAGGCCCAAAAATTTCTTAACCGGTACGATATTGACAATGTTTCCGTAATATTTTCTAAATACACTGAATTGTATAATATCGAAGAATATTAAAAAAATGGCGGAGAAATGTTCACCTCAACTCTCGTTACATCTCGTCCACTGAGCAATGGCGATTGTCCGGCTGACGGAGTTATGACATTGCATGTACTCCAAGTTTTAATAAGATCCTTTTCTGGGATTCCAAACAGAATATAGCCCAATCCATTCAGGACCACTCTGTACTGAAACAGCGAACGTTCCATGATTTGTTAATAATTATAGTAATTTATTCAGATTTTTAAAAATATTTTTTAAAACGTTAAAAATATTCACATAATCTCATTGTTCACGTCAGAGATTAAAAGATTACGCGTATTTAAATAGATTCTTTATTTTTTTCATGTGCTATTAATTTGCTTGTAAGAAATCTGCATAAGAACAGTATTTATTTACAAATACAAAAATCTTATTCATTTTGCAAATACGAATTTTAATAAATTTTTATCGTCGAGCACTATTATTGCCGACGTCTTTACTGACGGCATTAATCGAATGACGTAACGTTCACAACATACGAGCTTCCGTTTACAAACAGTTGAAATCATTTTTGCGGTCATGAACTAGTGACATTTGGCTTTTCTGTAGAAAAAGAGATAACATTCTATTTAGTACCTGTTCATTGCAATTGATGCAAACAATTTTTGTGTATAAAGATTCGCAGTTTAGTTGTGACTGTATAATCTAATTAATTACTTTGGGCAATCGGCAAGCTCGGAGCGTCATGAGTAAAGATGTTCTAAAGTTTTCCATACTGTCGACGCTGAGTCGCATCACAAAATCGTCACCAACTCCTATTGTCAGGACAAATTCTTCCGAGACTTTGGCAACTTCTCGGGAGATTAGGCCAGCTAGAGAGAGAATTGTTTCGTTCTAATTAGAAAATTCTGAAAACCATCGAGGAATTTGTAACAACAATTTTAAATTGTTACATGAAGCACTTACCTGGTGTAGCGAATGCATAGACCTTCACGTTTGGATACTGTGGCCTCAATAAAAACGCTAAGAGAATGCCTATGCCAGCACCTAGGCTATGACCTGAAAAGTTTTTACTATGCTTAAAACAAACATATATATTTATAGGTAACTATGAGTAATTCTCATAGATTTGTTGCATAATTTTTTCATTTTATGAGGAATACATCCTGCGTTTATTATTACGTGCCATTGTTTGTATGGTATAGTATATATAGTACTTATTATAAAAGTGTTGGCTAATAATGACGTTGTAATATAAACGTGATCTTGACAGTATTTTTTTAAAAACTCGACTTCGCATTTCGGATCGAAAAATTATTAATATTCAAAACAATCTGGATAGGAAAGAAAAATTTAACGAAGGGTCGCTAAATAATATTTTAATTTACCTGTAACCATCAAATCATAGTTGGGGTGCGTGTTGAATGCTCGTTCCAAAATCTTCTGTTCCCTTAGTTGCCTCAAAATTACCTTTGCTCCTATTATCATACCTCTGTGAGCCTACGGATAAACAATTTTTACATAATAAAAATGATGTTAAAATTCTTTCAATAATTAATGGTGGTAAGGGGCTTTCAAACAAAGAACATTATACCTGCTCAATTACGCAATAGCAATTACAATTTTTTCAATTAACGTATAATAATGTATAAGTTATTGTTTCAGAGATACACTATATGTACTCATTAACTCATGAATATTTGTAGCTTCAATAGTTAAAAATTATATTATTTCATGGAGAAATTAATTTGACAATTAAAAATCTCATTAAGTACCATTGGAATAATCCGCGTTTTGCAATTTGTTTGTTAAATGCTTGTCGAATGAATCGAAGATTTGTCGTTGATTCGAGTAAAATAATGAATATTTGTTTTTCTTAATCTAATATTTACCATCGATCCAGGTGGAAGGCCTTCGCATTCAAAAACGTCGGAATCCGCGGCAATATCTGTCAGGAAATCACGGAATGATAGAGTCCCTCGTATAACAACGACGATTTTTTTTGTTTTATGATCTACGACGACACAGAATGGTATCTAAAAACATTTGTACAGATAAAATTTTTTAGTCGAAGTATTATAATTTGATAAAATAAATACCAACCTCGCATAAATGATTTTTAAATGACGCATACAAAATGTCGTCTACGGATAAGTTTGATATGTATTTCACACCGGCTAAGTAGCAGTAGCAGCAATTATCGCCGTTGATCGCAGTTCTTTTTCGTCTGTAATTGAATTGCTAGTTAACAATAGTATTCATTTAACACAATTAGTATAATCAATTTTTTTTTACAGTAAGCTGTATACTCTTGATATATATGCAAAAATTACAACTGTTCACGACTTTCTGCCTATAACTGCCATTTTTACCACATTTGATCGTTTATAATTCTTAAACCAATTAACCAATTTCGATGAAGTTTACAGCACGCATGTAACTTACATGAGTCTACAAAACACGTTTTTTAAAATTTATTGGCTCAGATAAGAAAATTGTAATAATTACTTTTCGACCAAATACATTTTTTCAACACGTTTGTTAGACGTCATTCACTAAACTAATTCATCTAGCCTTACAGAGTAATTAAAGTTGTTTGGTCCATTTATAAAAAAGTTCAAAATCTCAATCCAATTGGGGGAACATTAAACCTTAAACGATTAACTATTGGGGCTGATGGGAGCCCACACTTAAATTTATGCTAATAATTATTTAACGTATAACTGTTAACAATGTAACTACAGATGAATATTAAATATAATTCAATTGTATCGTTGCTTTGTTTAAGTACATTTTGAACGTCCACTTAAGGGTTATTTAAAATTATCAATTGTCAAATTGTTTACTTTAACAACGTGAAAAGTATCACAGTAATTCTATAGTAGCAAGTATCCTCGAAAGAGCTTCAAAACTGTCCATTATTGACAGCCGTTTGAAATGCTACGTGTAAGAAGAGAGTTTGGGTATATCAAAAAGTTCATAATGTTTTGCATAATTACCGAAAACAGGAGCAACAGGTTAAATTCTGTATAATGTGAAACCATCCGGTACACATGTGTTTGTAAAGTACATATAACCATCCATAACAAGCTGTTGATAGTGTCAGGTAGTGAAGCGCTAACTCCAAGGTCATCCAACTAGGTGCATTAGCGAAGATGACAGACTCGTCTATAATAAAAAATATAAATTACCGTCATCACTTCCTACAAAACACACACATTTGCTGGATACGTCGCACGCGAAGAAATGTTCAAGGCAAACAGTAAAACTTTCTGATACTAAATCTTTCCATATTTCGTTAGTGACCTAAAATTTCGATTACGTAGATCAAAATGATCATTTAACTAGTTTCTGCTGATTAATTTTAATTAATAGCTGTTTCATTAAAGACAATAAAAAATAATTAACAATATAATAAAATTTGGTATTAGAAATTGGTATTGGATTTATTTATACGTTCTATAATAAAAATGCGTACCTGGCGTGATTACTGGATTCACTAAGAGATTCAGTCGGCGTAATTCATGGATTTCTCGTTTCTGACGTATCCGTAGCAAAATTAATCCTGCCATTACGTCTGAAGGCACCAAGTCTGTTCCGCGAGTCAGACAAGTAAGCATACCTAAAAAAATGTATTTATTATTATATTAATCAATAGGTAATAATCTTTTTAACGGAATAAAATTTTAACGTCAAAGAGTTTACATTCACAATTTATACAAAAACAAAACAAAATTTAGTTAATTAGCATCGAGATGAAGAGATAACACCGTTTTAATGAATTTATACGAAAGAATGGCAAAAGCTGTATTTATAAAGAGTTTGTCAGGGTTAAGTAATAGGGCAATTTTGAATGTAAAATGTATTAGTTTTATACGTATGCTAGTTTTAAAGAAAATGTTTTAAGGAAAAGTAAAGGAAGAGAGAGTTACATCGTTGATGTATTAATATATGTTATATCATGATGTGAATGAGGAATTTATAGTTTAAAACAATAAGGAAATACCACCACAGTGAATCATCGTTGAAATTCCAAATGTGTCTGGAAAGTATTGCATATTTGAGAGCGTGGTGTGCGAGAGTCTATCGAGAGAATGTACACGTATGCTAAAGGGATTTATCAACTGAATAAATTCACGAGATATGTTATTTCTTTCACTGTCTACCAGATTTATTCCTGAACGTTTCTACTCAATTATCGACGTGTCCAACGACAGAAATGATTATGCATTTGGTTAAATTCGTAAATCGTTTAGATTTTGATGGAATTCCGTTATGTAGCAAGTCGTTCGTAAATTAATAAATGCACAAGCAAAATTTACATAGTTTCGAATATTCAGGAATTTCTTCACGACGATGAAACAAGCATCAATTAAGTGATGCCTTCGAAGAAGTTGTTGCAAGATAAAGTTCGAGGTTTCAAAATGCAACATTGTGTGCGTGTAATTGTGATTGCCGTTACATGTTTCTAATAAAACAGACAGTAAAATATGTAAAGTGGAGTAAAGCTGTTCTGCAATTGTTAAAAGCACACACTGAAAGCAATATGTTGTCGGAAGTTGAATCTCGATTACTGAGGACAAGGTCTTGGTTTACACATCGCCGGAAGGAAGTTGCGATACCGAGAATCATGTAATAAACATTAACTCTACATTGTAAGAGGAAAAAAACAAACTTGATCAGGCGTGGTTCATTGTGCAATACTCTTAGTAGACTTGTTTCTACATTATAGTGGATACTACGATTGAATTATATACAACAAGCTTTCAAGCAATAGATAATAGATGGAAGAATAAGTTAAAAACAATTTAATTTATGTGATTAGTTACCAAATTCTTTTTTAATTAATTTAAGAATTGTAAAATTTTGAATGTTTATGGATTAAATACATGGTTTCGTCGAGATTGGGTAACGTTATGTATAAACAATTGAATAAGATAGTGAAAAGAACGTTGTTTTTAGAACAAATATTTCTAAAATTTGCAATGTCTGTTGCTTATTTCTGTTTCAACCGATTTCGACACTTTACATTAAAGACACATGTAAACAAATGTTAAGAAGCGACGTTTACTATTTTCTCCAAGATTTCAAGCAAATGCATTTTTTCGAAAATTTTTGCATACTGTTTGCTTGTAAACTAAGTCTTCTAAACAGTGGCGCAATTATAAATTTTCGGACTTCTCGCAAAATTTTGGTACCCCTTTTTTGTTCAGATAGTTTTTATAGGATTGAGATTTTTTAATGCTTTTTATGGAGGAGTAGAAAATGTATTGTTTTTTTGTCAGTGTACTTTTAATCTAATTTAAATTGGGGATAATTTTAGTAAAATTACAAGATAAAATAAAAATTTTGTGCTTTCTGCTATCACGGGTCCCCCGCGTTGCAGGGTCTTGCGATATTGTAGTTCTGTCGCTGTTTTCTAACATCTCAAAAGAAATATTTTCGATTCAGAAGGAGTTCGCTTAAATGCCCTCCCTATATTATTAATTTCTTTCTAAGTGTGCGAGACATTACAGCGTTAATTTTTATTTTCAATTTTCTCAAAAAATGTAAGATTCGCATTTAGCGTTTATCGTTTATGTTAATTTAACTTAGTATAACGATATACACCTCACTGTCAATTATCAATTGTAAAGTGTTATAACTAATGTATATGCATACACTGTTTAGGGCGTTAATAAATAAATAAAATCTCAAAAGAAACTGAAATCCGAACTGATTTGAAATATGTTGTTCTATTTGACAGGGTGTTCGGAGATTGTTTTAAACTCCTGTAGATATAGTCTTTGAAATATTGCATTCAAACAAACTTGGGCATCGCGATCAGAGTGTTAGTAACGTTTCGAGTCCCAAAAATTCCGAGGAGTCATAGGGGTTTAAGAAGCAACATTGTTACAACTCCAATGCGGCAGGACTCTTTCCAGGCCAGCCGTACCTATGTCTCACCAGCAATATATTTGAAGGTGTCATTGGCGCTCTCGTCTTTTCGCATCCACCAGAGAAACTTGAATCTACGCATCCAGATTCTCGACACCTTATTGTGTTCAGCCAAACCTTCGAGATTTTTATTTCCAATCGAGCCTAGTGGATCAAAGATCAACACTAGGCCGAAAATAGTCAGACCTATGAGGATCCAATCGAAAAGCACCAGTCCTTGAACAACGGTCGTGGTGTAATGATCATATCCGCATTCTACGCTACCGCCGAACATCCAAATACTTCCTAAAACGTTCCATGCTATCTCGGGCAGCAGCAGCAATATCCTGCGGGATCGTGAAAATACAAAAATTGTAATCTGAACGTATTAGGTGAACGTATTGATACAAAAATAATTTTGTCTTCATTAGTTTAACTACCACTGCCGGTGAAATGACCGGTTTCATACTTTTTATTTTACGACTATTAAAATTACACAGCTACCTCTATGGAAAATGTTTCAATAAATTTCTTTATTCCAGCACATAATACGTATAATAAAAATTGTACACGATCTAAGTAAATATTGTATGATCTATCATTTTTGTAAGGTCATTTTAATCGATTTCAATTTTTGGTAGGTTTAGTGTTAAACGTCAGCAATCTGTCTGCAGCGACTTGTTTCGTGTCATTACATTCATACAGGGTGTCCCAAAAATGTTTCACTTCCATGAAAGGGGTGATACCTAAGGTCATTTGACAAAAAAAAAACTAAAAGTTGATCATGCAACCTCGACGTTTAGCTGAAATTAGCAAATGAAGCAACACGTGTAACTTTACAATTCAAGAACAAAAACCGCAATTATCTTTGCATCAACCTAATGTTAGCTACATTGTCGGTAAAAAGTTCGGCACCGTTTACCAACCGTCCCCGTTTGCAGCATAATGGTTATTGCGAAGGACTAAACCTTTCACTGTTACTTTTAGTTTATTTATCATATAGCATTTTTGCATATTTTCGTCATTAATCTACGTACGTAATACCGAAAAAGGCTTGATAATTTTCTAATACATTTATCATTACTAGGCTGAGGATCGTTATGCAAAATAAAAATTGTCTGCATCGATTGCAAGAAATAGAAACTAAATTGAATGTTATTTCTTTGCTTAATGATTTTAATAGACAAGAAATCGTATATTGACATTTTTAATTTTAAAAATTTTTCAACAATTTTTAATTTCATCTACTCAATTTTGCTATAAATGCATAAAGATCCGCAGTCTAATCATTATTGCAATTTATGCATTTATGATAAAGCTGAATCGGTAAAATACAAAATTGTGAACACATTAGGTGAAGTTAAGAGCACTATTACGCTGAGTTTAGATTATTAAATTAATTAAGAGAGGAAGTTCATTTTTATATAATTCCTGTTTCTTACAATTGTTTTGGAAAATTTTTATGTTGCATAAAAATTCACAGTATAATAATTCTGATGATTTGTGTTTAAAATACCTCAAATCTATACAACGAGTCATTTTAGCTATTTAAGTTTTTGGGTAACTGTGCGACAATATACTGAAGTTTTAATAATTATCGAATTAGTCCCAAAATAACGTGTGGTGAACTTGATTAGCGATAATAACAGTATTAGAAAATGTTTAGTACATTTTCTCTTTTTCTTCCTCATTTATGAAAATAGTTTCAATAGTTACTAGTTCATAGTCAATGTAGTAAGTTACATTTAAGCAAACATAAGCTAACCGTTACTATTCGATTACAAACTACATTTCACATTCCTTTACGCATACGATATGTATCTGTGCACATTAGAATGGTTGTAACATTCTTTTATCAAAGCTTGCGTAAGGATTATTACATAAATATTTCTATATGCCATGCTGAACTGCTGTTTTTGTAAAGGAATTGATAGATTCCTACACTTGTAAGCAAAAAAACCAAACCTCAAAAACCAAGTTCTGTTAATATATGCAATGTTAACATTAGCAAACGTACGTAACAACGCGTGACATATTACATAATATTATTGAATATTTAAAATTTACTTCAAGAATAGTTTTGATGTAGATACAAATTTTTGATGTAGATACAAATTTTTGATATAGGTATACATTTTTGATATAGGTATAAATTTTTGATGTAGATATAAATTTTTGATATAAATAATAAAATAAAATTGATGTTGATATAAATTTCGCTTTAGTCAGTCTTCGCTTTAGACTGGTCAGTCACCGTTACATGGTACACCATACATAATCTTCCTTTTTGAATTAACCATGTGTTGTGCAACTGTTCACAGTACATATAATGTATTCACTAGTTGTTTAATCCTATTACGTATATCTTATGCATTAAGCGTAGTAGACCGCAACACCAGTGAAGTAACAGGTAAATGCAAACAATTAGATTATCAAGAACAAAAAATTTGTTTAGCTGCAAAACTTGCGTGTATTTCATAACGCAGGTGTAGAGTAATGTGTAATTTAAAAAAGAAAATTTTTGAAAAAACATCGAGAGAGAGAAACAGAAGCTGAGAAAAACACTAATTGTGCAGTTACAACGAAGCAAATTACAGTTGAACCTAATCCTGATACAAAAGTACGTATCGCGTATTATTCCAATAAGTAAATATTTATAGAGGAAGTTGATTAGATTATTGGCTGTGTGTAGTTTTACAACATTGTACGCAGTGGAGAAAAAAGTGGAATAGACTACTGGATTAGATGTGACGTAGATCCTAATCTAAATGGAATTACTACAGCCTCGCGTCTTACAGTCTCCGGAGAGGATACATTTTAAGTCGTAGATACGTAATGTAGCAACATAAACATGTAAGTTTATATAGACTGAACACTAAGGAGTTAAAAGCATTTGTTATTGAATGACAATTGCCAATGACAAATTCACTTGTCTGCAGGATAATGCAGTTATTAACTGACCCGTAGTCACGGATTTCGCGTCAAGCTAGAGTGGGGAGGACCTCAAGTATGAATTATTGAAGTATCGGTGTGTGTTAGAATGACTCTGATGTACGACTCCGCGCATCAGTGTTCACCGGGTTAATAAATAAAATTGTTTATTAACAAATGTTTGAACAGTTGAAACGATACATTAGACATCATTGAAATTGCAAATAACGAAGTTTTATTAAAAAATTATGTAAATTCATTTCGAAATGTTGAACATCATACAAAATGCTGACAATGTAAAGGTATTACACTGTCCAACAAATTTCAACTTTTTTAGAGGATTTCGTTTCTCACTATGCAATTCTTATAGAGTTTTTTGCGCCGATTCCGAATCTGTCCTTACTTTTTCTCCTAGACGCACAGTTTTTGAGAAATTTGAGTTTGAAAAAAAGACATATTTTTCAACTTTGAACACATATTGTGATGTTATTATAAAAGATATTGAATTGATCTTTACAGTAAAAGATTCCTTAGACTTTCCCGAATACAGTGATATCCAATATTAATACATTATGATTGTTTAAACATGTTTAAACGATCATTAAAGACGGAGAGACACCACTTTTGCACCAATTTTTTACGATATTTTCGAATTTATCTCGAAAAATAAGGGTCCAGCGGAAAATCGAACTACACCACGCGATAGAGCAGACTTTTATCTTGAGGAACCCCCAATTGAAGTTTGAAACGTCGACGTTTTTACCGAACCAGAAAGCAAAATATCTTCGCCCGTCAAGTGTCCCTCCGTCATTAATGAAACATGTTTAAACAATCATAATGTATTAATATTGGATATCACTGTATTCAGGAAAGTCAAAGGAATCTTTTGCTGTAAAGATCAATTCAATATCTTCTATAATAACATCACAATATTTGTTCAAAGTTGAAAAATATGTCT
The DNA here is from genome assembly GCA_028454225.1 of Lasioglossum leucozonium. Lineage (NCBI taxonomy): Eukaryota > Metazoa > Arthropoda > Insecta > Hymenoptera > Halictidae > Lasioglossum > Lasioglossum leucozonium. The sequence continues at coordinate 3,857,551 of CM052210.1, read as the reverse complement.
TTTTTCAAACTCAAATTTCTCAAAAAACTGTGCGTCTAGGAGAGAAATTAAGGACAGGTTCGGAATCAGCGCAAAAAACTCTATAAGAGTTGCATAGTGAGAATCGAAAATTTTTTTGGCTGTTGGACAGTGTTATTTCAGAAGGTGGTGTTCAATATTACGCGACGATATGCTCTCCAAGTCGTACAAGCTTCTACTACTTTGTCGGAGAAAAACAGTGCTATTTATGTATTCGCATCTTTTTGGGAATGTCTAGGAAGGGAGTGGAAAAAAGTGAGCTGGCGGGAATGACGTGGAGGAGGAGAGAGGTCCAAGGGTTTGTTTAGCCCTAGTGACTCAACAGTCTGAGTTAACATATCTAATCGGTATGGGTAAGCATCGGTTATCGTGAGTCGGGTATACAACAGTGGCATTAATTCATTATCATTTTTCAATATTGTCGAATAAAATTCTTTGATAATCTGATAAATATACGATAATTTATAACTGTTATACTTCAACATTGAGAGTGTGAAATATGTAACATCAAAATATAAGAAAATTATATTTGTAGAGTGCATTATAGTACGCAACAACATACTATGTATAAATACATACGATGATCGAGTATAATTGGTTGCTTTCTTGTAAAAAATTAACAATGAATAATTGAAAGTTGTTATATTAAACTCATTAAAAAATTCGGTAAATATTACGTTTAGGGGAGGCACCTCGGATGACTTTGGCCTTGACATATGTTGTGAAGGTCACCTTTGTGAGTAATCCACAAGAGGTTTTAGCCGGCGCTCGTTGTTTTATTAAAAAGTTGAAAGGTTTTTTGCAATTATCTCGGAATCTAAGTTCGAACGACAGGTACATGTATAGAGAAAAGTTGTTCAGGATGTTGTCCTTGACAACATATGTCAAGGTCAAGGTCGTCCGAGATGTAAACGTAAGATTAACCAAAAATTCTGCTGTTCAGGGTGGTCCGTTTAAATAAGAACACCTAAATATCTCTTCCGGTTATCGTGATGCAAAAATTATTTATTACGTAATGTGCATGGTGTCAATGGACCAAATATTTGCCACGAATATTTTTTTTTCCGAGGGTCATTTTTTTCGGAGTTTCAAAGTCATCGATTTTTTTTGGTACATAACTTTTTTTTTATTACATCGTGTAACTGATGGAAAAATAAATTCAGATATGTATAATAACATGACCTTGAAATGACCGTGATCCTCGAAAATTAAAGTTATACCTAGAACTGATGTCTATTGAGATCGTAGGCTTTGACCAAGACTCTACATCAAGAGCGTGAATGTAAATAAACATGTTTACTGTCACAATACTTCAATTTATCTATCCGTGCTAGAGAAACTTGATATGGTCTTCATTTACGGTAAAGCTGATCATTGTTTAAGGCAAACAGTTAGAATGTATAAAGATAAATTTCCAGATCGTAATTGTCCATCACTTTCTACTTATAAAAAGTTGATCAGTCATTTCCGTGAAACTGGTACTGTTGTCAAAAAGCGTCTAAGAATCACAACTGTTACGAACGAAAGAAACAAAATAATTATTGTCGATAAAGTTAACGAAACTCCACAAGTGAGTTTAAGACAACTCGAGCGTGAAACTGGCATTTCTAAAACAAGCATAATACGGATATTGAAAGAAGAAAAATTTCATCCCTATCATCTATCGTTACATCAGGACCTTCACGGGACAGATTTTGTAAATCGTATGAATTTTTTTCGGTGGGGTTTGCAGCAATACGAAAATGACGAATCATTTTTTAAAAGAGTACTATTTACTGATGAAGCGTCTTTCACCAACCATGGACAGCTAAATCTAAGAAACATGCATCATTGGTCAACTGACAATCCACACTGGCTAAGATTAGTGGATAAACAAAGACCGTGGAGTGTAAATGTCTGGTGTGGCATATTAAATAATCAAATAATTGGTCCTTATTTCATAAACGGTACTTTAAATGGAGAAAAGTATGCAACATTCTTGCAAAATGAGCTACAAATACTTGTTCATGATGTACCACTAGATATCCGTTTAAGAATGTGGTATCAGCATGACGGTTGTCCGGCTCATTCTACACGCCTTGTCAAACAAATTTTGGATTTAAAATTTCCAAATCGATGGATTGGTCGTACCGGAGTTCTAGGATGGCCACCGTGTTCACCAGACCTCACACCAATGGACTTTTTTTTGTGAGGAAAATTGAAACAAACAGTTTATAATGAACGACCAATTACGCCAGAGAATATGAAGAACCTAACAGTTAGAGCTTGTGCTGATATTAATTCCGAAACAATTGAAAGATCTGTACAGTCGGTCATTGCACGTTTCAGAAAATGTATCAACGTAGAAGGACACCATTTTGAACATCTCTGATAATAACTTAAGAGAACGTGAGTGTTGTTTTAACAGTTAACACATACACACATCTGTTGATCGATATTCTTAGTGTGATAAAAAATATTTTCTTCGCATTTGTAGGTTCAGGAGTCGTGGCCGAAGATATTCGTCATCAGTTTTAGGTATAACTTTAATTTTCAAGGATCAAGGTCATTTCAAGGTCATGTTATTATACATATCTGAATGTATTTTTCCATCAGTTACACGATGTAATAAAAAAAAAAAATGTAGTTATGTACCAAAAAACATCGATGACCTTGACAACTCCGAAAAAAATGACCCTCGGAAAAAAAATATTCGTGTCAAATATTTGGTCCATTACCACCATGCACATTACATAACAAATAATTTTTGCATCACAATAACCTTAAGAGATATTTAGGTGTTCTTATTTAAACGGACCACCCTGTATAATTCCAAAACCTTATCAACAATTAACACCTGTATCGGATCAATAATGTTCACTTAACGATAATATTTAAAATTAAACTAATCATTTTTTCACAATATATTACGATGTTTACAATATGATGCTTTCTGTAATCAATAAGCTTTAATTAGAGAAAATTAGGTATGTTTAAAAATTTCTGTTCTGAATTACGTTGCGCATGCAGCGATCTAATATCATTTGTGCAACAGAAGGAGGAATTGACGTCACCAGAATGCGTAATTAAAATTGTAACAAAAAAAGGAGAGCAAAGATCATTTCAACGAATCGTTCGTCAACGGTGCTGCGGTGAAATGAAAATGCTAGACACGCTGTTCAATCAGCGGATAAATTGCACGAATCAATAAGCAATTTAAATGAAAATCCGGCATGTAATACGTTAATATATTCACGTTGTCTTCGATAAGGTAATTGCTGTGTCATATTAAAATGTTATACTCACTTGACTGTCAGAAGCGGTTCCACGTATTTGCGAGGCTGCGTTTCCATGATAGATCCTTTCGCACTGTGTCTGACGATTAGAAGCATGAAAAGTATGGTCAGGACAAGATATGTCAGTTGTCCCAGAAGGAACACGCGAACCAAATCGCCGCCCAACCGACAGTTCCATGTGTACTGATAGTATCGAGCGCAGGCAGTGCCAATTAGGATTAACCTGTGTAAACAGAATCAATTATAGCAAATTAGATTCCAATTTTGAGTACTAAGAAAAATTTCTTAGTGCAATACATTTTGTCGCTAATAAGGAATAAGCAAATAGATTCCGTAAATCAGAAATTCAATTAGAAAATAATATATCCGCAAATACGCGAGATACAAAAAGTATTAGCACACTAAATTTCCGGTTATTGTACTACGAAAAACAATTTCTACAGATTTACTACAGGTGTCAGCATTTCACGCAACGCCTTTATTCTACTTACAAACGAAATTTAAGTTTGACCTTCGCCTTCTAAGTCCAAGGTCATTTAAAAGTCGTCTTACAGTATATATTTGAATGTATTTTTTAAACTACGAGAAAAAACATTTAAAGAAAAACAAATCCTGGGGGATACTGACTACTTAGTACCACTCAAATCACACTTAACAAATTTTTTACTTCGTCCGAATTAAAGAAAATATTCGGGGGGGAGTGACGTTTAAGTGAGACACCCTGTATAGTAATAGTGGCTAATGACGGTTTCTCTATTATCAAGAAAACGAATATAGTATTTACAATGTCGCAAATATTATTTGCATATAAACGGATCAAAGTCGGACGGCTACCAGACACATCACGTGATATTAACAAGAACATTTTGACAGGTGATAAATTACTTTTGAAGTAATTATGTATGGAAATTATGAGTTTCGATCGCCCAAGGAATGAAATAAGTGTCCGTTCAAAAAATTGATATCGGTGAATAATACCGAGAAAGTTGGTCAAGAATCGTTCCGAAGATGGATGTATTCAACTCTTTTACTTTTTAGAAGTTTCCAACTTGTCGGTTTTATTTGAATATAAAATGAAACAAAAATGTAGTTCTAACAAACCTAAATACTTCATCGATGTTGAGAATGCAAGTGGAATTAATTTTCTATGTTATTTTTCGTGGTTGTTGAGAAATTTATTGCCCAAAACTGTTCTGCATCAGGTAAATTTCATAAAATACTATGAACTTTCGGTTCTCGAGAAATTTTAGATATTTAAATTGTGATCATTTTGCAAAAACAAATAGTACAATTTTTTGAAGCAGCTTGAATATGAATTTAAAAGTTTTCCCGATCACTCTTTGTTTTTACGGAATTTAATCTTGAAAGGGAAATCAAAATTTTTAATTCAAGAATTTTCTACTCTAACTGCACTAAAAATATTATAAACATGTCGAAGTATGTAAGAATAATCTGTATAGTTGTTACTATTAGAGCAGAAAAAATTCTTATGTTTTTTATGAAAACGGAAATAAAATTTAAAATTTTCTGAACAATGTTATCATGAAAAACCGAACAGTTTTCATTGAAGAAAATTGATGAAACACATATTTGATAAATATTCAAGTTACTTAGTATGTAATAAGTATGCTATTATCTCTATCAGTATTGTTCAAATTAGAAAATAATATTAATAATATAAAGATAATATTTCCTGGTTCACATATCATCGTTCGGTTGTTTCTGAATACTACGCAAACAGCAGAAATTTTCACTCCCTACGCGTGCACGAATAGAATAAATGTCGTTAATTTATCAATCAATCAACATCAATAGCATGTTCTAGAAAAAAAAATGACTGACTTGACGAGATACGTCAACATGCACGAGCATATTCCTACGTTGCGTGCAAAAGAACGTAAAAATCAAGGGAAGTCTGTCGAATCACAAGTTTGCTAATATGACGACATAAAAAATTAAATTATGTTTAATCGCATTATAATTTATAAAATTAACACTAATGTACGACTATATTTCTCGCCATTTTTAATCGTTTATAACTCATAAACCACGTAATCAACTTCGATGAAATTTTCAACATGTGCATAATTTATATCAATCTACAAAACATATTTTTAAAATTTTCGTTGCAAGCCCAAATAAGAAAGTTGTAAAAAGCAACTTATACCATTTTTTTTTCGTAATTGAGACTAAACACAAATTTTCCAAAATTTTCATTACGTACATATCGTCTACTAAACTACTCCATTTAGCTTGGCAGAAAAACTGAGGTTGTTTTGTCCATTTTCAAAAAAAGATGCTAATATTTTTACAGAAAAATTTTCGTTCATTTCGACAAAAGAAAAATGCAACATTAACACATAAACAAACTGACTCAGTGAATCCTAATTAAACCGGAAGTAAGAAGAAAGGTGCTTACCATACTGTGCGAATGAAGATTTCGAACAGACCCGGATAAACTAGATCATCGGTCGCGGCTAGCCATTTCCTTCCGAAAAGTTTTATCGCAGGCATTTCCCTGGAATAAATAAAATAGAATACAATGTAATTTCCTCAGTGAAGCTGTCTAGACGTTGATGCTTAACAAAATTAGCAACATTGGAAAGACAAATGACAGAAAGAAAAATCGTCCGACACATTTTTTTGGAAGTTCAATGAATATTAGAGAAAAATAACAATTTTACAAGTTTCAAGGATGTTTTTGTACTAATTAGTTTGATGATTAAGGACAGTATAAAAATTTACTTTTTGCAGTAACGATTTTCTTACTTGATAATATATAAAACTATATTGTGTTCGTATGTATAATACATTAATGTATTAAAAATTAAAGATTATTTTATAATGATCAATAACCTATAATGATTTACACTCAGACCATTGATTTTAGACACTCATAAAATACGAATGAATTAAACAAAATGTGCTAACACGATTATTTATATAATGTCTCCAATGTGATTGCAACGTATACAATCGACAGTCTAGCTGTGATAAGCAATTTAAACTACAGTAATGAGTAAAATGAAGCGACAAAAATAATTATAGTCTAACACGTATTTTTTATTTGCAATAAGGTCAACATTCAATCAATTAATTAATTCATGTTATTATTACACTCATTCGTTTAATTTCGGTGAACCTATTTATGACTGTTTTCTTTTATTGTTAGGCACATGATTCGAACAAATTCGGACACGTACAATTAATAATAGGGAGTTTCAATGTATTTATTACTCGTCAATATTACAATGGCAGAATATACTTCGAACAATTTCCGATTGTACACATATCTTGCAAATAAATTATTTAGTTGTACATATTTGATTAATTTGTAGACTGTAGAAATATATAATCATTTTTCATTCGAATAAAATTGTATCAATTTCTCTTTAGACGAAACTCCTTATACAAAAATTATCGATTTAGAGAATTAAAACTATATTGCTTTAAAACATTTGATGTTATTCCAACAATTTTCAACATATCGAATACTTTTACCAAGCGTTATTGTTAACTATTGTTGCTCTGTAGATGAATCCAAAAATTTCATCTTAGCTTAGTAACATAACAGCCATTCATATTAGTAATACACTGCGAATCTTCATGCGAAATGAAAAAGTTTCGCAACGATTCTGGACTTCAGGAGTGAAATAAAAATTCATTACAACCCCCAATAGACTTTTTACATTGAGACCATCATCAGAATATTCTCAGATTCTCCTAATCTGTTGCTGTTTTATATTGCAGCCAATGAATCTCTTAAAAAATGCATCAAATCCCCAGATAAATAAAGGAATTTGACCTCGCACAGCTCGAATCGACAGACGAATTTTTTTCACGAGTATCTAGCAAATAGCAGACTCATCGATAACGGAGATTTTTAACGGTACACACGTGAAGGATTCCAATATATTTTTTAATCACTCTATCTTACCACAAGATTTAATTCCTCGGTCGCTGTTCCTGTGAACGTAGTTCTGTGATCGTGAACTACGGACCAGAGAAAGCGCTGAGAGAAAGTCTTTGTCTATCCTACATCTCGGCGTATTGACATAACGCGCCGACTACTGGGCAATTGCGCATAACTGGACCTGGCCATGTTAAAGATTCGGCTTTTAAACCGAATTCTACGATTACTTTCACGCGCAGCCACGTCTCCCATTACGAAGGCCTACATTCTCCGGGCATTAATCTTTCCTTGTCTCGTTTTCCGTAAATCGTGGCTCGCCAGTTTCATAAATGAAACTGCTTGAACGGAGAAGCGATCATTTGCCAGTCGCCGTTGCCAATCGACAAAAGTATTCTAAGTATAGTAAAGTATATTAATCTCACGCACGCTAATCTGTTGCAAGCTCGTTGCTTCTCTTCTCGAGAAATCTTCAGCTGCTCGGTTGTCGGGAGTGTTTATTGATGATTCCGTAGTAATGTTTTATCGTTGCGGTGTTCAGTATGAAATTTCACGCCGACGCGATTACGTACGCTCGCGTTAGACGCGTCTTTTGCATAGAAGACATAGTGTTGTCGTTTGCATTGCGAGGAGATTAGCTATCTCCAGACTTTTATTCAATTATTTAAATTACAACATTCTAATATACAAATCATTTACAATTTCTAATCGTTTAATGCTGCACACGTTACTGTCACTTCAGCCTGACAATGTATAGTTTCATATAAAAATTGAGTAAATATTTGGTATAGACTTTGTTAATTAAATTGTTTCTTTGAATAATGCCTTTGATTTTCCTTATAAAGTTAAGAACAGTTTTATGGAGACACGTCATGTCGAACGAACGCAGGTTCATTGCAACAGGTGTTTGACCGATACGTTTTTGCAAAAGATAACTGTCGCTCTATTTGTACCAACAAATGTTTATGCTGCACTTGCTCTAAAATATAAAATGTACAGGCGATAGTTATTCAAATTTTAGTAAAAGTCGTTTACCAAAGTATTTAAATAATATTTATAAAGTATTTAACTGGCGATATTTGTAATTTTGTAAAACAACATTCCTACACACATAAAGCTGACCCATTTACAGCTTGAAAATTCTACTGTCCAATACCATTATTCATTTTCCTCTAAACTATTTTTACGTGATATAGCAGATAAAAAACTGAAGATTAATTTTTCCTGAAAAATGTTATAAATGGAAAACCCTGTAAAAAAATTTTTTAAATTTTGTCGTGATTGGCGCATTCCCTTTGCGACAACACCTTAAAAAATGATGTACGATTTATTTTTACTGTTTTATGGAACAAACATGAGGACCAAATTTGGTGGTATGAAGTTCCTGATGTACTCTATCTGATCCCTGATTTAAACCTTAATAAAACGACTGAAAAAAATCGTACGTCAAGTTTTTCTGCGTTGTTGTAAAGGGGAGACTTCAATCTTCAAATCTACGGAAGATTTACATATGAAATAAATTTTTTAATATTTCTAGAAACGCTTCAACTGGTAACATTTTCGAGAGAAAACATAAGTTCAATTTTACACCTGCCACGTCGTGCAAGATTGCTTTAGACAAAAGTGAATAACGGCTAATGAAACTAGAAGCCTTAAGCTGTAAAATGAGACTACGTTTGTTGTTGTACTAGTGTTTTCAACGAAATTATCATAGTGTGCAGCAGTACTTAAGTGTAAGCAGCAGTAGGCAAATAAAAATGTATTTATTCTGTTAATAATTTTAATAAATATTTTCAAATTCTTCTAATGCCTGTACAATTTTAAATTTCGCATAGTCAAGAAAAATAATAATATTGGTAATAAATTAGTCACTGTTTTAACCATTTTAATAAGTTGAAAAGTTAGACATCAATGTTCCTAAATTCTCTTAATTTTCTCACTATTTTCACTTGCACCATTTTTTTTCTAAATGCATAAAATCCTCAGTTTATTCATTAGTTTAGGACGTCCTAGAAAATTGGCAGTATTCTTCGCCTGTCAACTTGTAAATTCGAAATGTCGAAATTATAAAAGAAATGGGCTGCTGTCTCTGGCAAAAGAAAATTATTATATAAAAATATTCAGATACAAAAATATATATGACCATACATTTATGAAAAATAGAATATCCCTATTTGAAACAGTAGACAGTACTCAATTTATCATTAAAATACAAAAGAAATGGGCTCCTGTCTCTGGTAATGGAAAATTCTTACTTTCCATAAACACACCCGCATTCTATAAAATTAGTATATAAAAATGTTTTACAATTGCGAATCACGCAAAAAATGGGCGCGAAAACTACCGAAATCGATTGCTCTATCGATTGCTTCTCCGTCGATTTATCGATCGGATTGAAGAGGTTTTGTTACGATCCTCGGAGTCTAATTTCCGTCGTATACGATTAATTGGGCAACGCAAAACGCGCACGGTTAATGAATCACTTCGCCTTACACGACTACGTTCGCGGAATTTACCTGATCGGTGAAGCGTCTCAGCGTCCCGGCGGAACTCTGAACCACTCACGCGATACTAGTTCTCTGCATACACAATCCCTAGCCTCGACGATGGTCGCCGGACAGGATGCTGGCCAGTATTTACCGTTTCAGATACGGTGGGCAGGTCTTCTGGTTTTCGTTGGATTTCGACACAATCGAGTTCGCGCTGCCTCACAAATCACCGACACTCATAATCGACGTCGCCGATTGCACTGGGCACCGGTGTCAGCACCGAAAAACCGCCAAGGCGCAAATTTTCGCAAGGAATGCGGTGAGCACACACACCTCGGGACTCGCGACTGATTTTCCGCGAATCGACCGGTGCGGAGTTAGACGCTTTGTCGGAAAGTGCCGGCAGCCGAGAGAGCGAATGACGAAAAATTTCATCGGCTCGCGACGCTGATCGCCTGATAGGCTGCACATACAATGCGATCGTAAAACCCGTTCACCTTGTTTCGCGGCACCCTGCGTCGAATCTTATAAACTGGTTGCCAGCGACTGTCCAGCGCAGCCAGAACTTTCCCTTCGTCGTTCCTCTCGATAACACGTTCCTCCACTCACGAAAAAAGTAATGACTCCTCGCGGGGATACAAAACCAATGGTAGGAGCAACCAGCCGGATAGGTGGCCCCTGTCGACTCCGCGCCGCGCGTTTCAGCAACCTCCGCGGCTCTGCACTTTACACGATAATTGTGAAAAGAGATTGGCCGCTGATTATTGTTGCGTCGTTGGTCACGGTTGCTCCTCGTTGCCACCGATACCACTCAACCGCGGACCGAGAATTTTCATTTAATTAGCTGTGCCCGAGGTTCGTCTCACCGGTGAATTATGCCACCGGCTGACGTGTCAGCCGGAAAACTTTCGTGCACGATCTCATGCTACTGGGTTTTGGAATCGTTATCGATCAGATCAGTTTATTGTTCAGAAATTAGTACATACTCTATTTATATTATTGTATTTGTATTACTTATTCTGCTAAATGAGTAATGGTAGTAATAATATGTAGTGACGTTTGTTCAGATTTTGCTAGAACTAGCAAGCCTTTCTAAATGACGGATGTCAGATTTTTATTTTACGATTAGTGAGAATGTAAAAATGTTTTCGTCAGAAATCTTTTAGTGTACCTGTTTATTCAAATATATAAAAATTGACTGTCCTCTGAATAAATTCGATCCTGTTGTTATTGTAAAGGAATATACAATATCAGTCGCGTTCAAAGCTTGATAGTTCAAGTATTAAATACGGTACCTTTCAAGGTGTTTCTTATTGCTTTACAGTGTTCTTGGTTTAATAGTTCGATTACATAAATGGCATTATTCGTAAAAAAATTGTCACTGTTAGTTCTGATAATATTGAAACTTCTTGTTTAGATGCACTTTTATCGAACGCATTGTAGACTCAGGATTTAGATATGTGAGCGACCATTTTGTCTTTTGTGATTTTTAACCCTTTATTTCCTGATGATATTTTAAATAGTGTTTTTAGTTTAAACAAATTTTTTTTAATTAACTTGGAAGTATGATTATTATTATTTATTTATTGCCTTAAACCATGTAAGGTTTATATAGCATGTACAATACAAATTGTACAATATATAATTATATTACAGTATGACTTAAAGAGTAACCTACAATTAGTTTATATTAGTTTTGCTATGATACATCTACATCGTTGAAATTAAATTTTTTTTTAGCATACTATGCTAAATTTATATAATACTATTAATTTATACGATGTATTTTAGGATTAAGTGAAGCTAAACTTTTGAGTATAAGTTATGCACAAGTAGTCAATATTATGAAGAACATATTCTCAGAATATTTTGACATCTATCAAATATTTACGTCCACGTCGCACATGTAAAAACACGCACGTGCCATCTATATTCAATTTTTCTGTAGTCAGCAAAAAAGAAACACAATGGCATGCAAATTTTTTAAATTATTACTTATTTAGAATAGCGACATTTCGAATGCACAGACATGTAAAAATTCTTTTGAAGCATGAACTACTGGCCGTTATTATGGAAATCCGAATATATTACTTAAATCATTACAAATTTCAATTTCGTAATTATCTATTGTAATATTACAAGAAAAAATTTGTAATTTATAAGAAAAATATGTTCAAATATATCAGTATTCCTTTTTTACATACTCTGTAAAATAACAATAAACGTGTCTAGAATTTTTAAATATGATACCATGTTTTAATCAAGATTATTCAAAATTCTTCATTACAAATTTTAGAAGATGCTTATACAATTAAATAAATAAATTAGAATCATAAAATTTTCATTTTTATAAAAATAAATGTAGTCAATGTTTATTATATGAAAGACATATAGAAGCTGTCTCTTGAAAAAGTAACGTTTTTTGCATTTGGCAGTGTCGACGACTTTTTCAGTAAAACGTTATTTTTTATCAAATGGAATATGAAATTTTATGAGTGGTAATACTATGTATATGACCTCTGTAACGTAGACTACTTTGTTAACTAATATGATTCATTGCTTACAAAAGATATTTTGCGGTAACGTAGCAAGGCTTATATAACCGCGTGTTTCATTAAAAACGTTTTCAGAGTCAATGAAATATCCTTGACCTATCCAATTATATGCTTTTTTCAAACACAATATTCTCAGCACAGCAGATTCCTATGCATCGTTCAATGTACTCACACAAACAAACAATAGATGACATACCTTTTTAAAATGTTGCACCGATTAATCTAAAAAAAATCCACAACTCTCAACATACGCTATTTTATACATGTTATAAAATTATTTTGCAAATAGATTCAAGGTCACCTTGAATTTTTATCTGAAAGTTATCTTGATGTTGATAAAAAAACAAATTCAGAGATCTACTTAGATGACCTTGACACGACCTTGAATCTCAAAATATTACAAAACAATAAAATATATTAGATACATTTAATACTTTTATTCACGTTATGTAACCTATCCAATAAGTCTTTATTTCCTACGTAATGTGGATGGTGTCAATGGACCAGTATCTGGCAAGAACATTTTTTCCTCGTGGTAATTTTTTTCGGAGTTATCAACGTCATCGGTGTTTATTGATACATAATTGCATTTATTTTATTGCATCATGTAGATGAGCGAAAAATACATTGAAACATGTATAATAATATGACCGGTCAAGGTACTGATCTTTGAAAATTAAAGTGAACACTGCGGAATAAATAACCTCGAGAAAAAAAATAACATTTTCAAAGAATTCACCTTGTGATACCATTTATATTGCATTAAAAACATTTGTTATGTCATCACAAATGAAGGAGATATTTAGGTGGACCATCCTGTATAAAACTTCGATAATAATTTTTTCGTACTTGATACAATTATGTTTATTAGAAATTAATATATATATCCCATCTAATGTTGAATGTACATATGCGTATTCAAAAATAGTTCGAGTCTTCCGATATCTTATGACTATAACCAATGAATAATTAACTTTTAGAATTAGCATAATTTAATAGCGTCTGCAGGCAGATAAGCATACACGTGACACTACAGCGAAAGATGGAAAACAAGAAGAAACAAAAAAATGGGAGTATTGTGTCGTGGAAATTTCTCAACTTCGTTTTGCGTTGTTTATTCTAAACGTGATAGTCGTTTATATTTTCAATTATCATTACCACCCCGTTTCATTAATTTGTACATTTTGCCTTTTTAAAATAAAATTCATCTTATCGTTAATCATATCCAAAAATTTTTTGTTGATTTATCACATTAATTTATTCATTATATTTAAAGATACATTAATTATTCTGAACCATGTATGTAGTATACACTACAGTTTAGTATACTAACTGTGCCTGGAGAAACAAAAGACAACTTTTCACTTAGGTTCCCATTCTTCTAATTTGTACTAAACAATCCATGTTTACTCTACTCTTGTGAAAGCTTTCTCCTCACGATTCTCAGTATGTGTCTTTTACTCCCTTTCTCTCGTACTTATACACACACATAAGCCTGTTCCTATACACTCTTAATCTTTTTTTCTATATTTTTGTTATCTGCTCATTCTATTGTATCTTGAAAATTTATGATTTATACCACGCTCTGCTAGTTTAAAATATTTAGTTACATTCTTCCGCAAATACAATTCGAACGTCATACAATATCATGTACACATTGATATTTAAAAAAAACACACACACAATTTTTTAAATGAATAAATGGTTGAATTTTTTTTAGTTCTCAACTATTTGAAGGTATATGTATAACCTCTTCAATTTCGACTCCACCATCACTCATATTTGCCTTATGATTATCATGTTGGTTTTCTTTGCTTATTCTTTTCTAGGTCTGTTAATAGAAAGATATAACATTCGAATCGGTTTAACGTTTTATATAATACGTCTCTTTTACAGTACAGTTCGACCTTTCGATCATTATAAGTTCACACGAATAGGATTTCCTTGTATCAATTTTTTTCTACTTATATCTAGCTATGTTTAATTACGCTGTTAATGGTCAACAAATGAATAATAAAGAACCTATCATTATCAACGCGTGCAAGTGATTGGCATGAATACATATTTAAATTAATGATTACTAAAAATTCATATTGCAGTGTATACTAATTATTCAAAGATTGAAATGTTGTGTGTTTAAATGCGTAGAATACGAACACGTGCCCAATAGTTCATCCACATTCTTACGTAGAACATGTGTATTGCAAGCAAAAATAAAACGTTTAAATTGTTACTTATGTATTTCCATCATAATTGTTCAATTGATTATACCGAATCCCACTTATAAATTGAAAAATGTTTTGTTGGACAATAATGATCCCTCACTTTTACAATTAATTCTGCCTAGCTACTGCTATTACCGCACTAGAAAATCTAACATCAATATATGTAAATGAAAAAAGTACGACAAAATAAAGTGTAACTTTAATTTTCATTATAACATATTTCTTGTTGGAGTGTATAAATTAATCCTGTTGACCGCAAGTCTTGCATAATGTTTAATTTTCCGTGATATACAGGTTGACACGAGAAAAAGAGTAATAAAAACGAATTTCTGAAGGTTTTAAAATTATCAAGGTCATCGCCACCTTTCGAAATCTTTACAATGTACAGGAATGAGCTAAAAATCAAGGTCATGGAAGAATGCCTTAAGCTGTAGGAATGTGGCCCACCAGGAAATACACTCTATCGCATTAATGCACATCTGATAAAACATTTTTAAATACAGGGTGGTCCGTTTAAATAAGAACACCTAAATATCTCTTCAGGTTATTGTGATATAAAAATTATTTGTTACGTAATATGCATGGTGTCAATGGACCAAATATTTGGCACGAATATTTTTTTTCCGAGGGTCACTTTTTTCGGAGTTTCAAGATCATCGATGTTTTTTGGTACATAACTACATTTTTTTTATTGCATCGTGTAACTGATGGAAAAATACATTCAGATATGTATAATAACATGACCTTGAAATGACCTTGATCCTTGAAAATTAAAGTTATACCTAAAACTGATGACGAATATCTTCGGCCACGACTCCTGAACCTACAAATGCGAAGAAAATATTTATTATCACACTAAGAATATCGATCAACAGATGTGTGTATGTGTTAACTGTTAAAGCAACACTCACGTTCTCTTAAGTTATTATCAGAGATGTTCAAAATGGTGTCCTTCTACGTTGATACATTTTCTGAAACGTGCAATGACCGACTGTACAGATCTTTCAATTGTTTCGGAATTAATATCAGCACAAGCTCTAACTGTTAGGTTCTTCATATTCTCTGGTGTAATTGGTCGTTCATTATAAACTGTTTGTTTCAATTTTCCTCACAAAAAAAAGTCCATTGGTGTGAGGTCTGGTGAACACGGTGGCCATCCTAGAACTCCGGTACGACCAATCCATCGATTTGGAAATTTTAAATCCAAAATTTGTTTGACAAGGCGTGTAGAATGAGCCGGACAACCGTCATGCTGATACCACATTCTTAAACGGATATCTAGTGGTACATCATGAACAAGTATTTGTAGCTCATTTTGCAAGAATGTTGCATACTTTTCTCCATTTAAAGTACCGTTTATGAAATAAGGACCAATTATTTGATTATTTAATATGCCACACCAGACATTTACACTCCACGGTCTTTGTTTATCCACTAATCTTAGCCAGTGTGGATTGTCAGTTGACCAATAATGCATGTTTCTTAGATTTAGCTGTCCATGGTTGGTGAAGGACGCTTCATCGGTAAATAGTACTCTTTTAAAAAATGATTCGCCATTTTCATATTGCTGCAAACCCCACCGAGAAAAATTCATACGATTTACAAAATCTGTTCCGTGAAGGTCCTGATGTAACGATAGATGATAGGGATGAAATTTTTCTTCTTTCAATATCCGTATTATGCTTGTTTTAGAAATGCTAGTTTCACGCTCGAGTTATCTTAAACTCACTTGTGGAGTTTCGTTAACTTTATCGACAATAATTATTTTATTTCTTTCGTTCGTAACAGTTCTGATTCTTAGACGCTTTTTGACAACAGTACCAGTTTCACGAAAATGACTGATCAACTTTTTATAAATAGAAAGTGATGGACAATTACGGTCTGGAAATTTATCTTTATACATTCTAACTGTTTGCCTTAAACAATGATCAGCTTTACCGTAAATGAAGACCATATCAAGTTTCTCTTGCATTGAGTAATTCATTTCAAACAGCACGTCGATACACGGATAGATAAATTGAAACTGATCGGAATTTCAAATCGTTAGGTGTCATCAGTATTGTGGCAGTAAACATGTTTATTTACATTCACGCTCTTGATGTAGAGTCTTGGTCAAAGCCTACGATCTCAATAGACATCAGTTCTAGATAAAACTTTAATTTTCGAGGATCAAGGTCATTTCAAAGTCATGTTATTATACATATCTGAATGTATTTTTCCATCAGTTACACGATGCAATAAAAAAATGTACTTATGTACCCAAACACATCGATGACCTTGACAACTCCGAAAAAAATGACCCTCGGAAAAAAAAATATTCGTGCCAAATATTTGGTCCATTGACACCATGCACATTACGTAACAAATAATTTTTGCATCACAATAACCTGAAGAGATATTTAGGTGTTCTTATTTAAACGGACCACCCTGTATAATTTCATCGAGAGAATCATGGAAGCAAAGGCAATTATTAAATATAACTAATATAATCATTAATTGATATCGAAATTATTATTTCAAAGATAGTGAACTTGCCTTGAAATCTAGCAATCTACAGGGTGGTCCACCTAAACGCGGCCACGTAAATGTGGCCACCTAAACATCTCCTTTATTTGCGATGACATTACAAATGTTTTCAATGCAATATAAATGGTATCACAAAATGAATTCTTTGAAAATGTTATTTTTTTCTTAAGCTTATCTTTTCCGGATTGTTCGCTTTAATTTTCAAAGATCAAGGTCATCTGAAGGTCATGTTATTATACATATCTGAATGTATGTTTCTTTTTGTAACTCCGAAAAAATCCAGTATTTTGATAACTCTGAAAGAAATTGCCTTGAGAAGAGAGAATTGAAATGGTTTCTGCGTCACAATAACCTGAAGAGATATTTAGGTGGCCTTACTTAAATGTTGAATCTGAAAATTTGATCAAACACTTTTAGAATATCGTAGGCGCTATTAATAATATTTAAACCAATTTTATGAACAATTCAGTGGAAACGCTAATTTTACCTAATAAGAATCTTTTGATGTTTTACAGAAAACAGATTAAATAATTGCATTTATTATTCTTTTATGCTTTATAAGATGAATATTGTTTCCCACTTTACAGTTTCCCTTCTACGACGCTATTCCGCTACGGTCACGTGACGAGTTTCGTCTATGTTGCACATGTGTCTCAATGTCACGTGACTAAGACGTAAGAGGGTGACCGTATTTCTGTACCTGACGTCACTGCACAAGCAGCTGTTTAAAGCTAATCTGATAGTGGCATTCTATTTTAAATGGAAATGTACCAGCACCGTGCATAAAAAGGATATTAAACGTTCTCTCTAAATGAATAATTTTCCTCTTGTATAATAATTTACTTGTCTTCGAAAATTGAATCGCTTGAATGCATGTTCGCATTCCAAAGTAACGTAAGTGCTTACTAACGAATTATTTGAAGGAATTGTTTAAATCATAAACTTTTTCCTAAATCGACCACTTTTAGAAGAATGATTTTCTTCATCGACCCCCTTACATATTTCTATTTTGTATTATACATTATACAGTATACAACGTAATCATAATACTACATAAAATTCACATAAAGAACTTAAAGTTAACAAAATAAATATGAACAAAAAATTAGAAAAAAAGTGGTTTATTAGATGTATGTTTTACTATTGTTTTACTATTTTAATTTTTAATTTTACAAATATAAACAAATCAGTACATTCCTTAAAAATTAAATCAAATTTTGAAACAAAACATTTATCATCAACCCCCATAGACCCCTAGAATAATATAGATCCACTTTAAACTACCGTTGCCCCCCTAGGGGCCCGCTTGGAGCTACAATGCTGTAGATAGAACTTTAATTTTCAAAGATATTTAATTTTAGTGATGATGAATACATATATAAGAATGTACCTTTTAATAGGAAGCCCCGTATTTCTACTAATTTTTAATCGGAACATGTGTCACAAGTTCTTCTTAAAAACAGCATTCCTTAAAGAATTACGTAATAAGTATTTAAAAAATATATTTTAATTTTAAATGATAGTGTAATAAATAAACAGTAAATGAATAGTGTACATAAAATAGACGAATAACGTTAAAATATTGATTATAATCCGCAGTACTTGATTGAAAAATAGATTTTACGATACGCTCCTTTTTATGGACCGATTATGTACTCAAAACATCCACTTTAGTGAAAACGGTATATAGAACAAAAAATAGAAATCTCAAGCTTTAAGATGGTTGCTTTTTCATCAAATTTCATTAAATTTTAGCAAAGTCACAGCAATTTAAATAGCTTTGGTCGCACAAATCGGGCAGAACCCCCACTGTGCGCCATTTTATTCATTCTGCATAAGAAAAAAAACATAAATTATCATGAAATAATCTGATTGTAAAATTCTGCGATCCTTTAACCTCTCTGCATATCAATTACTCGTGTGTGTCTTTTTCAAGGATGACGCTTTTCATATATGTTTTAGTGCTTGTTTCATAGGCGTGCTAAGGACGTTTATTTGTCTGCGCGTTAGGTCAAAGTATAGTCTACTGACGACGCAAGTGCACACACGTAGATTTCAAGGAATAATTGCATTATTCATATAATCGACGTGAATCAATGTTTGAGGTGAAGCTATCTAAACTTGTCACATCAAAAAAGTACTCGAAATTTCTGCTTCTTGATTAATTGTCAGAATTTGAACTATGATAATTTCGTAAAAAAATAATGGTACAGTAATACAGATTTAAATTAAATGCGTAGCTTACGCATGACACAGTTATTTTATTTGAAAAATGTAACGAAATTTATATATTACTGTCCACGTACGGTTTTCTATACAAAATGTATGTGGATTTTATGATTGTGCAATATAATGGTGTGACACATCGTTAACACTGCAACTAATTTCATCAAGGGGCGAATGACAAATTGACACAGTAGAGAGTCGTGTGAAGTTTCACTTTTACAATGTTTTCTGTTGATGTTTCAGGTCAATGGTCGTTAACGAGAGATTTTAATTAGTTAGCTGATAAGCTGGCTCTTTTTAAGGCGGTCTTTTTACATAACGCGAATGTGAAATCAGAGTCCAATGGATCCTACTCGGATGGTGCAATTAGTGAAATCTTATTTCTAAGAAAACAAAATGAGTTATTGTACAATTATACTATTGCGTTATATACGATATTATGCACATTGTTACAATGGTTGCAAATATAATACAAAAGTTTTAACAATTCTCTGTATATTTTATACATACCCATTGGCTACAAGTTTATTTCTGCCATGATCGCAGACTTGTTATTGTATTTTTATTTGTTTCTGCGTCATTTGTGACGCATTTTTCCAGCAACTTGCTTGGAGAAACTTGTTTCTGTTAGCAATGTTCGCATTGCCATTTTTAGATCCTCTATTAATTCATAATTTCTTCTTCTTTGAATTTATAATGTTGCTTTCTTCATGTTTCCTACTCTTCTCATATTTCTGATTATTCCATATAGGATTTAAAATATCATTCATATCCCATACGCTGCTGTATCAGCTGTATTATAATACAGTCGGGGACAAAAATAAATTAACACTCTTAAAAATCGTAAAACTTGTTTAAAATTGGTCCAAATGACTTGAATTTTTTTAAGATGTTAGACCGATTTGTTTGCTAGAGAATGAGTGAACAAAAATTTGTTTAGATTGCAATTGGTACGAGTCATAAAAGAATTTAAAATAATATTTAACATATACGTTTCGATGAAAATTGTCTGCAGACAAAAAGAATCGTCAATAATAATCTTCGCATCAAGATAATAAAAGGAATTGAACACTTTCTTTTTCATTCATTATATATTCGCATGTATCTATAATTCCAGGCCTAAGAAATGTGCATAATGCAGAAGAAGAGAGGTAAAACAGGATTGCAGAGCAAGACAGGGTTGATGTTGGTGTTAGTATCTCCATACGAACACTGCAACCTTCCTATTTAGGAAATATGAAGCATCGGGCAGAAGAATGTAGGACGACACAAAATAAAATGGCGAGAGTGAAAGATACAGTAAAAAAAGGTACCAGAGAGTAAATAAAATATTCAAGGAGATTGGAGGAAAACTGGA
Source organism: Lasioglossum leucozonium (assembly GCA_028454225.1). Classification (NCBI taxonomy): domain Eukaryota; kingdom Metazoa; phylum Arthropoda; class Insecta; order Hymenoptera; family Halictidae; genus Lasioglossum; species Lasioglossum leucozonium. The sequence continues at coordinate 3,836,970 of CM052210.1, read as the reverse complement.
ACTAATGTGTAAATCGAGACACAAAGTTTAAACAAACTAAATTGTCTGTATTAATTGTCAGATGCACGAGCTGCATACACATTTATTACGTTTATTAATAATTTTATAGAGTTGAAAACAAGTCTTTTTAAAGTCTTCATCATTTTGCATTTGATCTACTCATTTTTGTCTATACATGATATTTAAAAATTAGGTATGAAAAATATAATTATACAATTTGTACAGGGTGAGTCTGTGAGTCACCTAATTTGATTATTTCAAATAATTCTTTAATTATGTATTAAATCAAAACATTGTTCATACATAAAAGTTGTATGTCGTCGAGGATACGTGTATAAATTTTCGATGCTTCACTTCATAATCTTCGTATCTTCAATTTTGTGAATAGAAGTCCGTGTTTTATTTCGCAGTTGAAAGAGCATATATTACTCCTGGAGAATTAATGAATTTAGGTTGATCCATTTGAAATCAGGTTCATTTTGCGTTACCATAATAAACGTGTATGTATGCACATGCATACCTTTCTGCGAACTATGAAGCATAAAAAACTATTAAAGTTGGCAGAATACCAACGATTTCAATCACTATGCACCATTCTCATGTGTAGGCCATTTTTTCCTTAGTAGTGACTATGGCTTCCTTGCTTTCTTTGCTTTTTGAACTTCAGCAGGCAAGCCAGACTTTCTAGTACCATGAGCCGACAGTTTCTCAAAGTATTAAATTCTGTGTTTGTGGATCACAAACAATTGAGAAGAAATTACACTGTCCAACAGCCAAAAAAATTTTCGATTCTTACTATGCAACTCTTATAGAGTTTTTTGCGCTGATTCCGAATCTGTCCTTAATTATTCTCCTAGACGCACAGTTTTTGAGAAATTTGAGTTTGAAAAAAGACATATTTTTCAACTTTAAACAAATATTGCGATGTTATTATGAAAGATATTGAATTGATCTTTACAGCAAAAGATTCCTTAGACTTTTCCGAATACAGTGATATCCAATATTAATGCATTATGATTGTTTAAACATGTTTAAACGATCATTAAAGACGGAGAGACACCACTTTTGTACCAATTTTTGACGATATTTTTGAATTTATCTCAAAAAATAAGGGTCCAGCGGAAAATCGAACTATACCACGCGATAGAGCAGACTTTTATCTTGAGGAACCCCCCTTTGAAGTTTGAAACGTCGACGTTTTTACCGAACCAGAGAGCAAAATATCTTCGCCCGACATGAGCTGCCGCCAGTAGTGCTCTTCCACTAGCGCGGTCGTTCGACGGAATACGGTGCGGCGCGGCCGTTTATTTATTATTGTTATATATTATTTTTATTACTCTATTCCCATTCTATTAATATATTTATTCTTTATTCATTATTTTATAGTAAAAATAGGAATTTACAAGATAGGAAACATACCTAAAACTTCTTTCTTCTTGACTGACGTTTATAACATATTTCCGCTTCTGTTATTAAATTCCAACAATAGTCTGGAAGCATGATTGTACTATCTTTTCCCAAGTATCTTGTCTCCATAACCAAAATGTCTTGATGGAACCTTTCACCGAGTTATATTTTTATTTTTTCCGTTATATTTCGTCGCGTTTTCTTAGCAACTATTTCACCACGCACGTAACAAAACGAATTTGGATTGTTTGGCTGTCTTTAAAATGTATGGGTTAACTATAGAATAATAAATAAAGAATAAGTATGTTAATAGAATGGGAATAGAGTAATAAAAATAATAAATAACAATAATAAAAAAACATTTAAATAAGCTAACATCATTGCACGCCTGTATCGCCGTTACGCTGCGCCGCGCCGTATTCCGCCGAACGACCGCGCTAGTGGAAGAGCACCAAAGTGGTGTCTCTCCGTCTTTAATGATCGTTTAAACATGTTTAAACAATCATAATGCATTAATATTGGATATCACTGTATTCGGGAAAGTCTAAGGAATCTTTTGCTGTAAAGATCAGTTCAATATCTTTTATAATAACATCACAATATGTGTTCAAAGTTGAAAAATATGTCTTTTTTTCAAACTCAAATTTCTCAAAAACTGTGCGTCTAGGAGAAAAATTAAGGACAGATTCGGAATCAGCGCAAAAAACTCTATAAGAATTGCATAATGAGAATCGAAATCCCAAAAAAAGTTGAAATTTGTTGGACAGTGTTACCTACGGTAGTAGAACTATTATAGTCTCGACGTTATACTATTTGACGTGAGACAGTGATATCTTATAATGATAAATTTTCGCACGAAATATATGGTTTTTTGAAAATAAAATAGAGATCCAGACACGACCAGGATAACCGAGAAAGAAGCATCCTTCATCAGAACATGGACAAAGATTCTTGAAATAATGGTAATGTAAAGGTTAATTATACTTTGGACTCTTTCTTCTACTTCGATTTCTCGAATAACGATAAATTAGGCGTTATAATGTCAAGGTTACGAGCAGATGCAGGTATTTCTGAAATGATTTTCAGAATTATTCTTTTATATGTTTTATGTCCAACGTAGGATAGTTATTTTAATATTCTAAGAGGGAACGGTGTTGATGATGAGTGTACAGCCGGAAATGTTCGACTTCGTGTAAGCTGTTTAGAAATCTTTACGAATATGTTTTAAATAGTACTTTAGTTAACAGCTATTGTTTTCATTGAATTCAATTGTGTAAAATTAATCACCAGGAGCAATTGTCATATGATACCTTTGCAATGCTAGATAAAAAGTATTAAAATGTACATATGGGTAAACACAGACTTCACGCCTACACATTAGGTTTTGAGACATAAACAATGTCTGTTTTAGTATATAAGCTTTGTTTGTCAATCAAATAATCAACAATTATATATTCGCCATTATTGACAATGCCTTGACGTCACTTATCAGGTCGCTGGAGTATCAGGTTTATTCTTTATACTTATTTTGTTATATCCAGCATGGGGAATCTAATTATTATTTAAACATTTCTAGAAGGAAAATAATCAATTATATTGTATTAATTTTACATTGATTACCTTTAAATTTAATATTTTTAAATTTAATATATTTTTATTTAAATAGTTTAAATTTAAAATATTGAATTGTGATTTCAAAGATGTTAAAAACCTTTAGATTATGTATAATTTAATAATTTATAGAATATTTATAATATTTATAGACAGGATAATATTAATTGTAGGGATATATATATAATATTGATTTTAGAATGAGCAATTTTTATAGTGAGAGGAATAAAAGTTAATTATATAATTTATTTAGATTATATAAGATTATTATATATAAGAACAGTTATAATTATTTATAACAGTTCTAGTTTATTATTAGAAACAGTTTATTATAAGCCGATCTCTATGCAAAATAAAAAGTTCTTCCCCTCTTTAACGATTTCGAAAAGTTGCAAAGATGCTCCTAAATGCTCCTAATGTTTTGCTCGTTTTAAATTGTGCTTATCCATTTTTGTCATAAATGCATAAAATTCGTAGTCTAATTAGGAGCAGTGCATTAATTGGTAGTAATTAATGAATAATAAAACCAAGTAATAGTAATAAATAATAACCAACATCTTTTGATAGTAATGTCTAACATTCAGTGTTGGTAAGAGCAGCGTCTCTCATATCTAACATTGGTAGTAATGTTTCAATCAGGAATTTTAAGAACTGTCGGTAGAATTCGAGTGGTCGTTCATTTCGGTCATACTCCTTGATCAAAGTCCGAAGTGTTTGGAGCACGAAGACGTGAACAGAAGAAGGACTAGAACCGACCGAGCCAAGCCCGGGTAAGTCAAAGTAGGCTAGAGTGGGTGGAAGCATGCTCTCATCACTAAAACTTGGCATCATAGACCTTTGTACCGGTGTACCACCTAACTCCTGCCTTCTGATTATAAAGTCTCATTCTACAAACATTCCAAGAACGAACCACAGCGTGCTTGCATAGATACGAAGGGACTAAAGCGAGCACAAACGGGTTCGAGCAAATAGCAGCTTGAAAGGACGAGTTCGAATAAATTAAAAACAAATCGAAGAAGTGAAAAGAGAGAGAGAGATAGAGAGAGAGAGCTGAAGCAAACTAGAGCCGGTCTGAGCAAAGTGGATCCGAGCGAGCCGAATTCGAGACAGACTGAAACCGACCGAAACAGGTTGAAGATTTTGCGTCGAGCGAAATCGAACCGAACTTTCATTCGAAATTTATTTTACCGGATGCAAATTGTATGGAAAAATATTGCGGAACAAGTTTCGCGGCATCTTTGTACAATGAAGTCACGGATACACTTAACCCCTTGCACTACGATTTATATTACGGTCGCAGTCATTAAAACTTCGTTGTAGATCATAACTTCCTAGAAGAGGAAGAAAATTTATATTTCTTGTACACCTATGATGTATTACAGTGACTGCACATTAACAACAGCAGTATAGAATTTTAAATTAACAGTGTACATATATTTATCGGTCTCTGCTCAGAATTTTCATCACAAGTTCGACCCGATGGTATAGTGCAAGGAGTTAATGGAACCGGCAAGATTAAAAACAATACCACTCAATTTTGTTTTATCCCTCTTATGATTCGCAGAAGTAGTTGCAGAATTTATCGAAGTTCTATTACATCTTGGTTTCAAACTTTAATTCGACTGGTTATGATCTTTTTATAATCGCATGATTTAAATAAGTACATAAAATGGTAATACAATTATAGTAAAATAAGTAATTGTACATTATGTGAAACAGAATGGTTAAATGTTTGCCCGAGGAGAGTATGAAAGTTAAATTCAGATGAAAGAAGCATGGGGAAGTATGAGATTCAGGACGCATAAAAAATTTTTAATTAGCACAGAAAAATATTATGTCGTTTATGGAGGTCTTCTGAGACTTTCAAAAGCGTTGGATAAGTGGCAGCACCGACATGATACTGTTTCTCGTCTGTGGTGGCAGCACTTTTCTGTCTATAGTTCTGAATTACCGACTCTGTAGAAAATCTAGTAGTACCACCACAGACTAGGTATAAGAGTAGACCAATCACCCAATGTATTTTTCTGTCTCACGTTCGGGGGGGCTCTAGACTCTAGAGTCTAGAGCCCCCTTACCATTGCATGTCGCATTCTACCGTATCGACCAAAATTAATATTGTGGAACTTATATCACACACGAGGTATAAGAGTGATAAGAGTAGACCAATCACCATATGGGGTTTCGTGTCTCTCACAATAACAACCTGTTTTCTTACGCCCTCAAACAATACGCTGACAAACAATAAATGTTGCAACTAGATCCACGAAAACGATCAATACAAATGTCTAACGAGTTGTGTTTGTAATGCTGTGACTACCGACGAAATATAATGACGGCGTCATGACTCACAGCTCACCGAAGACTAGACAAAAAAAACCCATAAAATGCAATGTCTAATCTGTACCCGCCGTTTAAGGCACGGACAATTATATATGTACCTCATAAAGGGCACTTCGTCTTAGAAAGAAATATTAGATCAAGTTGAACAATCGAAAAAACGCAATCTACAGCTTTGACAAAATTCACACGAATTTAGGAGGAATTTCTGGACCTTAGAATGTATTCCCGTGGAAATTTTTAAACAATTGGGGACTCAATTTAAAGATAGTGGACGGTACTTTATCATAGGGGCGCTTCGATTTAAAACGAACACGAAAGCACATGGAAAAAACAATAGAATCCTATCCTATCCTATAAATAGAATCATAATGTTTAAAAGAAAAAGTTCGAAATCGTGTCGAAGAATTCCTTAATTTTCGCAGCCATTAGCTCGATGTGATTATCGATTTTTAATATTTTATAGAGTTTTTGATCTTTGGGTAAGAAAATATTATAAATCGAGAATCACAACGATTGTCCGGGTCTCACCACGTGGAGGTTGCTGCGAGGGAGACCCACCCACCCACTTAGCGTTTCTTTATCGTCCCACCCGACGAAAATTACAAGATTGCATAATTACAAAATACAAAAAAAATCCCTTTTAGATGTATGTACTCTTCTTAGTACACATTTGTCAGTGTTCTATTTTTGA